>JAIXND010000774.1:3516848-3637954 GCA_023646645.1 Varanus salvator macromaculatus | reverse complement strand
ACTAAAACTGGAGCAGTGGCCACAACTGAGGAGCAGATACACCAGATCCAAAAGGATCTGGACAGACTACGGAAGTGGGCAGGAGACAACAGGATGGCGTTCAATGTGGAGAAGTGCAAGGTCTTGCACTTGGGGCATAGGAATAGCTGTCATAAGTACAGGTTAGGGGACAAGTGGCTGGAGAGCAGCACTTGTGAAAGGGACCTCGGGGTACTGGTTGACCGCAGGCTAAACATGAGTCAGCAGTGTGATGCGGTGGTCAAGAGGGCGAATGCCACCCTTGGTTGCATAGCCAGAAGTGTGGCTTCTAGATCAAGAGAGGTATTACTACCACTCTACATGACTCTGGTGCGCCCGCAACTGGAGTATTGTGTTCAGTTTTGGGCCCCTCATTACAGAAAGGATATAGCCAGGTTGGAGTCAGTGCAGCGTAGGGCCACAAGGATGGTGGCTGGTTTGCAGGGGATGGGGTATGAGGCGAGACTGAGGGAACTGGGTCTCTTCAGCCTGGAGAAGAGGAGACTCAGAGGGGATATGTTGGCAACATACAGGTATGTGAGGGGGTGTCACATGGAGATGGGGAGAGGCCTGTTCTCCCCTGCAGAGGAAGGCAGGACGCGCTCCAATGGAGCAAAGCTCAGGGAGCCAAGGTTCAATTTGGATGCCAGGAAGCACTTCCTGACAGTTAGGACCCCGAGGGCATGGAATGGGCTTCCACGAGATGTCGTTGAGGCCCCATCGGTGAGGGTGTTCAAAGACAGGCTGGACATGCACATGGTGGGCATGTCGTGAGCGGAGCCGGCTGGTGCCGGAGGTCAGACTGGATGGCCCAGGAGGCCCCTTCTGACTCGCTCTGTTTCTATGTTTCTATGTTTCTATGTTATCAGGGAGGTTAAGCTCTTTCTTGTATAGTTCTTCTGTGTAATCTTGCCACCACTTCTTAATCTCTTCTGCCTCTGTTAGGTCCCTGCCATTTTGGTCCTTTATCATGCCCATCTTTGCATGAAATGTTCCCTTCATATCTCCAATTTTCTATTGGAGATCTATTTTTTTCTTCTATTTCTTTGCACTGTTCATTTAAGAAGGCATTCTTATCTCTTTTAGCTATTCTCTGGAATTCTGCATTCAATTGTTTGTATCTTTCTCTTTCTCCCTTTCCTTTCACCTCCCTTCTTTCCATAGCTAGCTGTAAAGGTTCCTCAGCCAGGCATTTTGCTTTCTTGCATTTCTTTTTTTTTTGGGATGGTTTTAGTTGCTGTCTCTTGTACAATGTTGCAAACCTCCGTCCATAGTTCTTCAGGCACTCTGTCTATCAGATCTAATTCCTTAAATCTATTTGTCATCTCTACTGTATATTAATCAGGGATATGATTTAGGTCATACCTGAGTGGCCTACTGCTTTTCCCTACTTTCTTCAACTTAAGCCTAAATTTTCCAACCAGAAGCTCATGATCTGAGCCACAGTCAGCTCCTTGTCTAGTTTTTTACTGCCCGTTTAGAGCTTCTCCATCTTTGGCTGCAGAGCACGTAGTCAATCTGATTTCTGTGTTGACTGTCTGGTGATGTCCATGTGTGGAGTCATTTCTTTGGTTGTTGGAAAAGAGTGTTTGCTATGACCATCGTATTCTCTTGACAAAATTCTACCAGCCTGTGCCCTGCTTCATTTTGTACTCCAAGGCCAAACTTGCCTGTTATTCCAGTTATCTTTTGGCTTCCTACTTCAGCATTCCAATCCCCCATGATGATAAGGATATCATTTTTGGAGTTAATTCTAGAAGGTGTTGTAGGCCTTCATAGACCCAGTCAACTTCAGTCTCTTCAGCACCAGTGGTTGGGGCATAGACTTGGACTATTGTTGAATGGTTTGCCTTGGATTTGAACTGAGACCATTCTGTCATTTTGGAGATTGTATCCCAGTACTGCTTTTCCTACTCTTTTATTGACTATGAAGGCTATTCCATTTCTTCTGAAGGATTCTTGCCCGCAGTAGTATACCTGATTGTCATCTGAATTAAATTCACCCATTCCTGTCCATTTTAGTTCACTGATTCCTAAGATGTCGATGTTCAGTCTTGTCATCTCTTGTTTGACCACATCCAGCTTGCCTTGATTCATGGATCTTACATTCCAGGTTCCTATGGAGCATAGATCTTTGCAGCATCGGACTCTCCTTTTGCCACCAGATACATCGGCAACTGAGTGTCCTTTCGGCTTTGACCCAGTCGCTTCATTCTTTCTGGCGCTACTAGTACTAGCCCTCTGCTCTTCCCCAGTAGCATATTGGACACCTGACCTGAGGGGCTCATCTTCTGGCGTCATATCTTTTTGCCTTTTGGTACTGTCCATGGTGTTTTCATGGCAAAGATACTGGAGTGGGTTGCCGTTTCCTTCTCCAGTGGATCACGTTTTGTCAGAGCTCTCTGCTATGACCTGTCCGTCTTGGGTGACCCTGCACAGCATAGCTCATAGCTTCATTGAGCTACGCAAACCCCTTCACTAAGAGAAGGCAGTGATCCATGAAGTAGAGGAGGCACATAGCTAAGCAAATTCATCCACAGTAGGCACTTAAACAACAAAGGTGACCTGGAGCTAATCTCATTATTCATTCATTCATTCATTCATTTATTCATTCGCATATTTATATGCTGCCTATAACTGCCAAAGTCCTTCCTAGGCAGCTTACAAGTAACAACATATTAAAACCTTTTGCAACAGTTAAAAGCATAACGTATCAATACAACAATAAATATATAAAAAGGCCACCAGTTTTTATAAGGGCTAAGTATTAAATTCTTTTTCAAAGGTATGTCTTTCTTTGGCACCGAAAATAAAATAAAGACAGGCGAATTTATCTAAGGAGGGAGTTCCAGAGATGGGGAGCAGCAATAGAAAAGGCCCTTCACCTATTTGCCACCCCTATCACCTCCTGGGGTGGAGGGCCTCCTGTGCTGATCTTAGGGGGCAGGTAGGTATATACAGGTGTAGAGAGTCCTTCAGATAGCCTGGCCCCAGGCCATTTAGGGCTTTATATGTCAAAACAAGCACCTTGATTTGGACCCAGGCCACAACTGGTAACCAATGTAGTTCTTTCAAAATTGCTGTTACATCGGCTGCTCTAGGAGTGCCTGTCATGAACCGAGCAGCCTGTTTTTGTACCAATTGCAATAGCCAGACCATCCTGAAGGGCAGCCCCATGAAGAGCGCATTAGAATAATCTAGTTTGGAGGTCTGTTTGGAGTTCTTCAGGTTCTTCCTGGTATATGATTCACCTGCAATTTTGCGTTGAATTATGTTTACTTAACGAAAGTTTTGTTTTATTTTTTACTTAACACTTTTTCCACAGGACTCATTTATCACTTGTTTTCTTATGATGACCAACAAAAAATGTTGCTATTTTAGGAAGGTGTTGCCCAGAGTCCTTTTTTCATAGGCTTCAGAATTATTCACAGGAATGGAAGTGATTCAGAAGGTTGTAATAAATATTTAAAATGCCAATAGTGGTAAAGCAATTGGCTATGGCTAAGATTCAGTACTCCAGCAAGGGTTTGCCACCAAAATTGCTCACCCTTATTAAAGAGAATGAAAAGCGCCTAAAATCACTCCAAGTCATCAGTACCTAGCAGCCTCCAGTGTTCTGGAGATGCAGTGCTGTCCCAGGGCCAGGAAAAACCGGGACAAACGCTAGAACCATTTCAGCCTCCAAGAAGCACTTCAGTGTCTGAAGGAGAAATTTGGGAGTTACCAGTTCAGCTCCTAAAACCAGATCACCCTTCAGTGCAGAGATGAGCCATCACCCTTAGTACCAAGTGTATTTCTCCAATCTGATCAGCAAAGAGCTAGACATCGCTCTCGATCACCCCTGGCTCAGGCTCCTCACAAGAAACACTGATCTCCCCCAAGACGCCAAGGGGATTTTGATTCCAAAGTCTCTGTGGAATGATGGGGATCCATCAATTCCAGACAAGGATCACACTGGAGCCCACTGGGCTCGGACCACAATCCCTTGCCCATTCCTAGTTCTCACGGCGCACTGCAACAATCTGCTTGAGACCCTGCCAGTATATTAGGTTTCATGGTTAGACAACCTTTGTCCTCCTTACTCAGCCATCATATAGGCATAATTGAACATCTCTCGGCATGAGGACAATATACTTTGGTTTCAATGGCATCCTTTCCTGACCATCAGTCTGACATTCCGCCAGGTGTCACAACAACTTTCTACAATTTATCCTGACCACCGGAGGACACTGGACTTTTCACATTCCAAGTCCTCCAGAGGGCTCACAGCCTAGGATTTAATTATAGTAAGAACCTTCTAGAGAGGTGATGGCGAAACTTTTAGAGACCGAGTGCCCTAACTGCAACCCAAAACCCACTTATTTATCACAAAGTGTCAACACTGCAGTAAAACCTGAATACTGAGGTTTAAGTTTAGAAAAAACAACTAAATATGATGCTGCAGATTCAAATATACCAGGGGAACAGCACAACATTAAAAGAATCTCAGTCTCTTAATTAGAACATCTCTTTGCTAAATCTTAGATATTAAATTTCAATTTTTCATACTAAAACTCAAAGCCAAAATCTTGTGTTAATAAAAATGAACATATTAAAACTCACAGCCAGTCCAAGCAAATCTCTCTCTCTCTCTCTCTCTCTCTCTGGCCATGCGAAAGCTCAGATGAGTCGCAGCTCATGACAGCATTGCCTGGCACCACTACTCCTTTCTGAGTATGCACATGGTCCCTATGTGCGCTGTTATCCGATGCTCAGCTGCTGGGGCGATGCTGAGGTGACTTGGCTCGCATGACGACAGAGAGGGCTCTGCATGCCTGCTGTGGCATGTGTGCCATAGGTTCACCACCACTGTTCTAGAGCCAAAGACCCAGTCTTTGAGGCTGTTTATGCAGAATCCACTGGACTGGTTACTATCCTGCTTTTGCGGACCCTGCTTGATGTGATCCATCACGAATAGAGATCTCCAGCATCGGTGGCTCCTCCACCTTGCCACCTTGAGAACCATGTATCAGGTCCAAGAGAAAGATGCCAAATTCCTGTTTCAACACCCTCTGCCCAACTCTATTATTGTGGAGTTCACTCAGTTGCACTCTAGGAGAGAGCATGCCTCTTCATCGGACAAAGATGCTAGGCACCTCAATGCTATTGGTCGCCACTTCTATTTTTTGTCAGCCCTCTCTATAAAGATGACCAATTACCAAGCTACCATGGCCAGATATCAGCTTATGCTTTGGGACAGGATGGCATCCCTATGCTCTTCACTACCCAAAGAGGTTCATGACCTGGTGAATGAGATCAAGAATGAGGCTACTCACTTGATGAGACTGAAGATCCTCACAGTGTGACATCAGGCGGAGGGTTGCGCATGCAATATGGTAGGAGCCATAGGTCTCTGCCGCTTCACGTGACTTCAATCTTCTGGCTTGTCAGGTGAAGCCAAGTCAGGGATCGAAGATATGCCATTTGATGGTGCTAACTTGTTCCATGAGACCACAGATGACTGAATGGACTCAGTTTAGAAGGCCAGGAACACTGCACGCCATATGGGGCTCAATCAAACGACACCCCAAAGGCAATACGCTTCACATAAGTGGCACAAATCCTCCTACATGTCCCAGTCCAGGACCTCTTGCCAGCACTGCTCTAAGGCAGTGTATGGCCACCTGGCCTAGGAACCAGGATCCTTTCACACAGATCCAACCTTTTTGGAGGTGCCCAGACGATTCCAGGAGGCATCTGTGACTCCTTCAACTATCTTGTATTATATTGCCTACTTTCAATCACCCCCTTCAACTGCTTTTCCACACTTGGGTTGCCATCACCTCAGACTCATGGGTGCTTTCCATCATTGCTTATGGATACCATATCGAGTTCCACACACTCTCTCCTTTGCAGTACCAAAATGGATGCACCACCACCACCTCTTCTATAGGAAGTGCCTTTCTTGTTTCATAAAGGAGCTATTGAATTCACACCACCACAAACCCCTGGATTCTATTCCAGGTATTTCATTGTTCTGAAAAAAGATGGAGGCCTTCGTCCTATCATGAACCTTCACTCTCTTAATAAATATATTCAACCCAAACATTTTAGGATGGTGTCACTCCAGTCCATCCTTTCTCTACTCTCCGAAGGTGTATGGTTCACATGGGTTGACCTTAACAATGCCTACTTTCATATTCTATAGTTGATTTCTCCTCTTTCAGATAAATAACAGAAATTTCCAATTCACAGTTCTCCCATTTGGGTTAGCAACAGCACCCCGGATATTTACCAAATGCATGTCAGTGGTATATGCATAACTCCATCTCTGTGGCATTCATGTGTATCCTTACCTCAATGACTGGCTTATCATAACTCATTCAAGGGAAGCCTCCCTAAAAACTACACAATTTACTTGCTCCCTCCTTTTCAGTCTGGGACTCTATATTAATACAGATAAATCTCACCTTTCTCCTTCCCAGTCGATCAACTTCATTGGGGCCAGATTCGAGTCCATACCAGCGAAAGCTTTCCTCTCCCAAGACAGACTGTCTACCATGTCCAGAGAAGTTGCATCACTGATTGACATCTCTTTGCCAACTGCCAGATCAATCCAATGCATTCTAGGTCTGATGTCTGTGGTGATCCCAGTCATTCCACTAGCATGTCTGTTTATGAGGCCTCTTCAACTGTGATTCCTGGTGTCCTTCAATGCAATGACTCAGCCATGCCACACCATAGTCTACCTTCCACCTCAGGTCCAGAAATCCCTGCATTGGCGGACAAAAAGAACCAGCACGGCTATTGGAGTCCCTTTCTCCGCTCAGGACCCTCAAGTGACTGTTGTAACAGATGCCTCTTCCCTTGGTTGGGGCGCTCAATGTGGACAAGCCACTATTGAGTCCAGGTGGAGCCTCCAGGAGAGTCATAACCATATCAACTTTCTCAAACTCCTGGCAATTAAGAAGACTTTGGTCACCTTCCTGTCGTGCAGGAGGTCACGACAGAGACTCCTACTCAAGAGGAAGTGGTGATGGTGGTTTATAGAGTTCGAGAGACGCAAACGCTGCCTGAAGGAGAAGCTGGTCAGCTCCCCCCTGAGGGCTGTGAAAGTCCACAGATCGCCTCACCAGCGACTGGCCCTTTAAATCAAACAGTCGGGGAGAAAGGGGAGAGAGGAAGCCCTGCCACGTCATCGAAAGAAGAGATTGTTGAGGAAGAAGGAGATGGCCCACTGGAGAACATAAATTTGATTGACGCAGCCCAACGACGAATGGTTCGGGCGTACCAGATCCGGGAAGACAGGAAGAGGAGGAGAAGAGAAGAAATTCTCCTAAAGGATTGAAAGGGGAGGGGGAAGAGAGAACTTCATTCTCAGATGAGCATCTAATTAGCATGCATGCTTTCCTACTAGTCTCATGGTGAAGCCATAAATCTTGTAGATAACTAGCAGTAAACAGATTTAGTTTTACAGCTTGCATTTGAGCAATAAATTGCAGCCAAGGAATCTCAACGTGTGAGTGTTCAAAGACACACACACACTCCATGACACTTCCAGAATTATATCCGAGATTGCCATGTCAAAGTTCTTATGGACAATACCACTGTTGTGGCATATATAAACAGACAAGGTGGAACCAGATCAAACAGACTGGTTGCTTGCCACCACCATTTGGCACTGGTGCATTACCAAATGGACCACTTTGACGGCTTTGCATGTAGGAGGCACCACCAATGTCCTAGCAAACTCCCTGAGCAGAACATTTACCATGTGCCATGAGTGGGAACTCCACTCAGCAGTCCTCCAAACCCTATGGAACCATTGGGGTGTACCCCAGATAGATTTGTTTGCTACTGAACACAACACAATATGCACTCAATTTTGCTCAAGAGTCAGTCTCAGCAATCACTCTCTAAGAGATGTCTTTCTCCTATCTAGAAATGGGAAACTTTTATCTATTTCTCCCCTTTCCTCTAATTCCAAAATTCCTAGCAAAGGTTTCTTGGGACCACACCAATGCAAACCTCATCACTCCTTGGTGGCCCAGACAACACTGGTTCCCCTTTCTGGTCAACCTATCCAACAAAACATTCTGCCATCTCAGAGACAACCTTCTCTCTCAAGATCATGGAAGAACTCTCCATCCTCACCTACTGACTCTCTGCCTCACTGCATGGAGGATTTGTCAGACTTAGTCACACTGATTGACATTCCTCTTGACCTCATTTGTGTTAGACGCATCATTTAAACTGTCTACTCACAGGTCATACAATACAAAATAGGCAATGTTTACATCCTTCGCAGTCCAACATAATTTCTCTCGGGTTGCAGCCTCTCCAGTTCAAATTCTTTCATTTTTGAACTCCTTATACAAAAAGGTCTCTCCTATTCTTCGAGCAAAGTTTATATGGCTGCCACCTCAGCTTTCCACAACCCTATCCAAGGATGTACAGCGTTCTCACATTCCCTAATCCATAAATTCCACAAGGGGATCCTCAATCTCACTCCTCCCCTCAAACATCTGCTTCCATCATGTAGCCTATCTGTCATCCTTCATGTACTTACCAAGTCTACCTTTGAACCCATGTACTCATGTGATCTTCACCTCCTTTCATGGAAAACAGCCTTTCTTGTGGTCATACTTTTGCCCAAAGAGCAGCTGAGCTAGTGGCCCTCTGGATTGAAGCATTATATACTGACTTTCATAGAGACAACATCTTCCTCCAACCTGATCCTACCTTACTACCCAAGGTAGTATCTTATTTCCATATCAATGAGCCGATAATTCTGCCCTCGTTCTTCCAGAATCCGTCTACTCCTACTTCCTTGGATGTAAAAAGAGCTCTTGCCTTTTATAAACCAAGAATCCAACCATTTAGGCAGACTCAAAGACTGTTCATTCTCTACAGTGAACCACACAGAAGAAGCTCAGTGTCCCCTCAGAGGCTCTCTAGGTGGATCATCCATACTATACATTTGGCCTATGGCCTCTCTGGCCTTCAGCTTTCTGGACCTGTCAAAGTTCACTCGACTAGAGCTACATCTACCTCCACTGCTCCCTATGCTGGAGTGTCCCTGACTGACCTCTTTAAGACCATGACATGGTCAAACCCGTTAACCTTCTTTAGACACTACCACCTCGATGTCAAATCAAGAGAGGACTGCACCTTTGGCAGATCCATCCTCTCTGCTATACTTCACTGAGTGACACCGCCCTTCTCCTAGAGGTAAGCTTGCCAGTCACCCATATGTGTGATACACAGAGACCACGAAGAATACAAACAGATTTCCTTACCTGTAACTGTTGTTCTTCGAGTGATCATCTATGCATTCACACATACCCACACACCATCCCCTCTGGTGTCTCTTGACATGTGGGTTATTCTGTGTTAATGACGCAATTATGATGGCAGTCTCAGCTGGAACTGAGGTCTCAGCAGGAGCCACACCCTCATGCTAGCTGCGTTTGGGGCCCGGCTTCCACCAAATACAAGTTAATCAGCTTTAGAATCTTCTCGAAAACTGCTCCCCGCATACGTGAAGAGCCCATATGTGTGAATGCACGGATGACCACTCAAAGAATGACAGTTACAGGTAAGGAATCCTGTCTTTATCTCACCAAATGATTTTTAATCTGATCCATAACCTTAAATGGGTCCTCAATTGTTAAGAATGTATCAACAGCATATACGAGGTGTGACACAAAAATAACTGGATTAGTTTTTAAACAAATATTTATTGATGAAGTACAGAATTCTGTACATTGTCACCTTCTATATACTTCCCCTCCTGATCTCTACATCTCGCCATACGTATTTTCCATTGATTGAAACAGTGCTGGAAGTCTTCTTGCATGAGGCTCTTCAACAGGCTTGCCGTTTTTGTCTTCACTTCATCCATTGACGCAAACCGTGTTCCCGAGATGAGACGAGTGTGGGCAACCCGGGTGTTCAATGTCTTCCACGTTTTCTTGTCCTTCCTTGAAACATTTGTGCCACTCAAAAACTTGTGTGTGAGACAAACTGTTATCACTTAACACTGTTTTTATTATTTCATAAGTTTCTGTGGCCGTTTTGTTCAATTTCGTGAGAAACTTGATGTTGATTCGCTGTTTGATTCCCCCCCCCACCAACATTATCATGGCAACACGTGTAGTGAGTGTAGTTCGAATACTTACTGGGCTATTCTTAGGATATACCTAGCCAGTCAGTGGTTTGAAAGGGCATGTAGGAGGAGCTATAGTTCTATTATGTACGTCTAGTTGACCTCCAGATGATTTTCCAGGAAAGCCCTAAATGCAATCCAGTTATTTCTGTGTCTCACCTTGTAGAGTAATCATAATTTTATTCTTAATTCCAATACCTACTACAATATCATCATTTTTATACTATTTGCTAATAATTCTATAAGCAAATCAAACTATCAGTGAAACAGGGCATCCCTGTCTAGTGTTTCAGCCTAAGAATATTCTTTCTGTACCATCTTTATCTATCACAGTTGCAAATTTTTCTGAGTAAACTGATTTATTGCACATTAAGCTCTTGAACCAAATCCTAATATCTCTATCAAGATCTTTATTGCTGGCCATTCCATGCAATCAAAAGCTTTAAAAATATATAATGATATTAGACCCTCTTTTAACCTTTCCTTTGATATAAATTCTATTACATCTAATACCCTTCTAGTCAGGTCTGACATCCTTTCCCCTATTATTGAAACCATTCTGATCTGCCTTAATGTACTTATCAATAGAATTATGCAATCTTTTTGCAAATATTGCTGTAAAAATTTTGTATCTTGATTTATCAATGATATAGGCCTATATGCTCTAGGAGCTGTCAAATCCTGATTAGGTTTTGTTATCAAAACTATTACTTTGATAGTAGAATACTTCTGGGATGCTAGGAATTTCCATCCTCCAAAATGCTATTACAAAGGAATTTTAATTTCTTTGGGGAAGAAACTCAGGGAGATGAAGGCCCAAGTGGCCTTCTTGTCAATCTTACCTGTCCGGGGGTTTGGGCAAGGCAGGGACAGGAGGGCCTCCGAGGTGAACGACTGGCTTAGGGTGTGGTGCCAGAAGGAACGCTTCGGGTTCCTTGACCACAGCACTCGTTTTCTTGCCAATGGACTTCTGGCAAGGGACGGGTTACACCTCACGAGGATGGGGAAAAGGTCCTTTGGAGATGCTCTAGTGAGCTTCGTCCGGAAGACTTTAAACTGAGCCAGTGGGGGGGTGGGTTCAGGCCCCCCAGTAACGTGTCTGCACTGGACAAGTGAGGGGGGAGGATCGGGGCTCTGGGAGCAGGGCTTTAGCGATACTGCAGGGACTGACAGAACTTCTACGGAGAGGGGCCAGGTACCAGGGAGGATGGGAGGAAGGAGGATGCTGGGCACTCCAAGGAAAGGAAGCGGTGGGAAGGAGTTGAGTTGCATGTACACCAATGCTAGGAGCATGGGTAATAAGCAGGAAGAGCTTGAAGCTCTCCTGGGAATAGGAGGATACGATCTGGTGGGAATCACAGAAACTTGGTGGGATGAAAGGCAAGTCTGCAATGTGAACATAGAAGGGTATCACCTTTTTAGAAAGGACAGGAAGGGAAAGAGGGGTGGGGGTGTGGCTTTATACGTCATGCAAGGGATAGGATGCAGTGAGATAGAATGCAGCACAGATGGGGATTTGGTAGAGGCAGCCTGGGTGAAACTTAGGGGTTTTGACAGGGAAAGAGACCTGACAGTGGGGGTATGTTATCGCCCTCCAGGTCAACTTGAGACCCTGGATGATGTCCTGACGGGACAGATTCTAAGGATATCTCAGGGGAGAGACACAGTAATTATGGGAGATTTCAATCTCTTGGATATTACTTGGGAGACTCACTCGGCGGTGACAGCCAGGTCACGTTGCTTCCTAGAAGCTCTAGAGGGTGGATTTTTCACACAGAGGGTCCAAGAGGCAACGAGGAGGGGAAACATCCTTGACTTGGTCTTGACCAATAGGGAGGAGCTGATAGATGAAGTACAGATTAAGGGAGCTCTGCATGCGAGTGATCACTCCATCCTTTGCTTTGAGATCAGGGGACTGAGGACGTGTAGCAGGGCGAGCACTAGAAGCTGGGACTTCAAGAGGGCCAACTTTGGCCAACTGAAGGTCAGACAGGGGAAAGTTTCCTGGGATAGGTTACTGGAAGTTAAGCGAGTTGAGGAGGGGTGGATGGCATTCAAAAGGGAGGTTTTGAAGGCGCCAGCCTTGACGATACCTCTAGTCAGTAAGGTGGGGAGGCGGAGGAGAGTGCCGCCATGGATGCAAAAGGAGGTGGTTAGAGGGATTAGACAAAAGACGAGCCTCCATAGGAAATGGGTACTGGGGGAAATAGACAAAAGGGTATACCGGGAGGAGGAGGCCCGTTGCAGAAGGATTCTTCCCAAGGCTAAGGCTGATTATGAGCTGAGACTTGCCAAGAATATCAAGAGCAACAAAAAGGGCTTCTTTCAGCATGTAAATAGGAAAAGGAAGGGGAGACAAGTGGTGGGACCACTAAATGAGGAGGAAGGAGATCCAGTGACTGATATGAGGGAACAGGCACAGATGCTAAATGAGTATTTTGCCTCTGTGTTCTCCCCAAAGCAGGAGGGGGGTATCTATATAGGAGATTAGATGAGGCTGGGGACTTAGGGGCACAGATTAGAGTCACCCGCCTTGAAGTCAAGGTGTTCCTCAGGGCATTGGACATTACAAAGGTGCCAGGCCCTGACGGGTTACACCCGAGGGTACTAAGAGAGTTGGCAGGGGTTGTCTCACACCCACTGGCCTCCATTTTTGAGACCTTGTGGAGAACGGGTGAAGTTCCAGAGGACTGGAGGGTGGCATTGGTGGTCCCAATTTTCAAAAAGGATAGTAGGAAGGACATGGGGAATTATGGACCGGTTAGCCTCACATCCATTGTAGGAAAAACAATGGAAAGGTTCATAATAGAGAGAGATCTAGTGATGCTAGATAGGGAAGGGAGGCTGACAGCCACACAACACGGGTTCCGCAAAAACAGGTCCTGCCAGACAAACCTTGTGGAATTCTATGACAAGGTTTCAAGATGGCTAGATGGAGGGGATGCAGTGGATGTGGTATACCTGGATTCCAGCAAGGCCTTTGACAAAGTGCCCCATGATATCCTGGTGGAGAAACTGAGGAGTTTTGGGATACACCAAAGCACTGTCCGGTGGATTAGGGCATGGTTGACTGACCGAAAGCAGAAGGTAACCATTAGAGGGGAATCGTCGGGATGGCAGCCATTGACAACTGGGGTCCCCCAGGGCTCTGTCCTGGGGCCGATCCTGTTTAATCTTTTCATTAATGACATGGAAGAAGGGGTGAACAGTCTGCTGATCAAATTCGCAGACGATACTAAAACTGGAGCAGTGGCCACAACTGAGGAGCAGGTACTCCAGATCCAAAAGGATCTGGACAGACTATGGAAGTGGGCAGGAGACAACAGGATGGCGTTCAATGTGGAGAAGTGCAAGGTCTTGCACTCGGGGCATAGGAATAGCTGTCATAAGTACAGGTTAGGTGACAAGTGGCTGGAGAACAGCACTTGTGAAAGGGACCTCGGGGTACTGGTTGACTGCAGGCTAAACATGAGTCAGCAGTGTGATGTGGTGGTCAAGAGGGCGAATGCCAGCCTGGGTTGCATGGCCAGAAGTGTGGCTTCTAGAGCAAAAGAGGTATTACTACCACTCTACATGACGCTGGTACGCCCGCAACTGGAGTACTGTGTTCAGTTTTGGGCCCCTCATTACAGAAAGGATATAGCCAGATTGGAGTCAGTGCAGCGTTGGGCCACAAGGACGGTGGCTTGTTTGCAGGGAATGCCATATGAGGCAAGACTGAGGGAACTGGGTCTCTTCAGCTTGGAGAAGAGGAGACTCAGAGGGGATATGTTGGCGACATACAGGTATGTGAGGGGTGTCACAAGGAGATGGATAGAGACCTGTTCTCCCCTGCAGAGGAAGGCAGGACGCGCTCCAACGGAGCAAAGCTCAGGGAGCCAAGGTTCCATTAGGATGCCAGGAAGCACTTCCTGACAGTCAGGACCCCGAGGGTGTGGAATGGGCTTCCACGAGAGGTCGTTGAGGCCGCATCGGTGACGGTGTTCAAAGACAGGCTGGACATGCACATGGTGGGCATGTTGTGAGCGTAGCCGGCTGGTGCCGGAGGTCAGACCAGATGGCCCAGGAGGCCCCTTCTGACTCGCTCTGTTTCTATGTTTCTATGTTTAATTTTTGTACCAACAACTTTCTAAATGCTTTGTAAAAGTCTGGTCCTAACCCATCAATACCTGTAGCTTTCCTTACTTTAAAATTATTAACAATCTAGTCTATGTTCTCTTCCCTGATCACCTGCTCCATTACTTCTCTATCTATCTTCCTTCTGCACTTTATTCCCAACATTCCTTTCTTTATATGATCTAATTTTATCTATTGGCACCTTCCCAGCAACATATAGCTTCAAGTAAAATCTATTAAATATTACTAACTTTTCTTTTGTTAGGTTACAATTTTTACCCTTTTCACCGTTAACTATTCCTATTAACTTTTTGCTTATTTTTGTTGTGTAGCTCTAGCCAGCATTATTGAGTTCTTGTTAAATTTTAAAAAATCCCTTTTCAAATGCATTAAGTTTCTCTGTGTTCTTTCTATTTCCCTATTCTGCATCTCTTTCGTTTTACCTTGTATGTCCACTAAAATTTTAATGTTCCTATCAATTACATACTTCTTCTCCAAATCCCTTATTTCATCCTCTAAGTTTTCCATATACTTAGCCCTTTGTCTTTTAAAACTATAAGTTTCCCTAATACTTACTCCCCTTGCAACAGCCTTCATTGTGTCCCATACTAAGCTTCATTCACTCCCCTCTTTATCATTAATCTCCTGTATATCTTTCAATTCTTTCTCTATTTTATATATCATATGCTTATGTTGTAAAATATTTAAATCTTTTAGGCTCTTAATAGTCACATTTAATAATGTATGATCTGTAATTTTATCAGGCCTATATCTGAGTAACATACTTTAGAAAAAAGATCTTTTGATACAAATATATAATCAATTCTGGAATAAGATCTATGAACCAATGAGTAAATCTCCCTTCAACTTTCTCCCTACATCTTTTAAATTGGTATAATTTATCATTCTATTTAATAATGTAGTGCTATCTATCCTGCCTTTCATCTATTACCATATTGAAATCTTCTGCCATTATTACAAATCTTTTCTAATACTTTCTAGCTCTTTCAAAACTACCTTTAAACATTTTATCTGATCAATATTTGCAGCATAAATATGAACTACTGTATAATCTTCTCTTCTCATTTCACCTTGTAATATCAGATCTCTACCTTTCACATCCTTTTTCACCTCTTTAATTTTAAACTCAGCTTTCTTATAAATAATAATTGCCATATATTAAAGAGGAAGTGGGCAGGCTCCCACCAAAAATTCTAGGTTCAGCTAGGAAAATCTTCCTGAACTGAGGCACTGTGCTGGCACAGCACCAATATGTGTGAATGTACAGATGGCCACTCAAAGAACAAAAGTAACAGGTAAGCAACCTTAGTATCTAGAGTCAGGGCTGCCTCAACTGTCATCTGTATCTGAGAAACTCCCCTGCTTCATGTCTCCTTTCACCAACTGTATATCTTGATTAGTCCCAAAGCCTGTCTGCTCACCTGGGAAGTCTGGTCTTGAGATAAGTGTCTCTGCGTCTCCCAGTGTCTCAGGATGGCTCACATTCCCAGCCCACCCCCCTCCTCCCTCCTTCTCCTCCTCCTGATTCTGCTGAAGCCCAACTAGCAGCCTTTGAGAATGTGTGCCCAAAGCAGCCATCTTTCTCACTCCCAACAGAGAGTCCTGGGGATCAACTGAAAGCTGTTTGAAGGGCCAGAGTGTTTATAGTCCAAATTGGGACAGCTTCGGGGTCTACAGCAACAAGCATGATCTGAAAGGCTGGAGATGGGTTCATAGTCAAGGTCAGATGGCGGATCAATTCCAAATGGTGGCAGTTGGGGGTAGGTAGGTACATAGCTAATTATAGCAATGAGTTGCTCAGACTGAGGGTCAAAATAAGTATTACTTTTATTATGTAGTTTGCAGTTAAATTTGTTCTTTTTCCTTACTCAGAAGTAAGCATGGGGGAGCTGATCTGAATTGGGATAGGGAAGCTTTAATATTTTGCTCTTCACTGTGGTCCCAATCTGGATTGGAGACTCATTCAGTTCACTGTTTTTCCTGTGCAAATTGCAAATACAGGCTCCCTAATTCAGGCTGAGACCACAGTAGAGGTCAAAGGGTCAAAAAGCCCTATTGCCCCACTCAAATACCCATCTGCGTTAGACCAGCTCTGTTTACTTTTCATTAAGAAAAAAACCCCTAACATTGCTGCACACTAAAAGTAATGAGAGATTTAGCTCTGAAGAACCAAACCTGAATAAACAGCATAGGGGGTCAACCATACTCCATTTCTTTTCCCAGCTCAGTGGATCCACCTGGGTTTATAAGCTGCAATATTTCTGCGGCTATCCTCTGGCAGGATATTGTAGCACAGCAAATGTCTGCCCAAGAACTGCATCTGCCCAAGAACTGCCCCAGGGTCTCTGAGAGTCAAGTAGTGACAGTCTGCTGCCAAAGTTCCTTGTCTGCATCTCTTTCACCTCACAGCTCTCCTTATCCAAATTTAGCAGTTGATGTACAACACCTATACCATGAAAGTATATACAAACAAGCAGCTTACTTACACTAATTGAACAACTTGGAAATTTAGCAGATAGAACCCAATGGGTCAGTTCCGAAGGAGAGGTGGAAGAAGGTGGAGGAATTATTTTAACCATTTCTTACGCATGCTTCTTCAACTGTACATTTTCCTTATTAAGGCAAATGGTGTCCAGTGAAGCAATGGAAGGTCTTGTTAATTTCAAGATGCAATGCAATTTTATTTTTTCATTGTTTTTGACAGAGATAATTAAGAACAATTATTTTTCTGCCAATTGTAGTAGAGTCCTGTGCATTTTTCAGCTGTGTAGATCTGGCAGGGCCTATACAGGGTCTGTGCTAGGTACCAAAAAAATCTAGAGCACAGACCCAGAGAACAAATAAATTTGCATATGTTAATTTTATGTGTTCTAAAGTATACATTTGTGTGCATGTGTGTGTTTCCCCTGGATTGACATTGCAGGGGAAATTTGTTTTTCTGCGTTTCAGGGGAATATGGATTTACAGAATGCTGGTCAGCCCTTGTTTTAATCATAAAACCACTTCCCTCTCTGCTTGCAAAAATTTTAGTGGCATCCCTTCCTAAGAAAAGAGTTTCTCATCTTATAATTTATTAGACTTTGTTTCCGGATACTAAGACTTGCATGATATTAAAAGAACCACAATTAATTATAGTTATTACATATACTGTCACTTTCATATATATATACACACAGAGAGAGAGAGGGAGAGAGAGGGAGAGACAGAGACAGAGACAGAGACAGAGAGAGAGAGAGAGAGAGAGAGAGAGAGAGAGAGAGAGAGAGAGAGCTGAAGAAAATGCTAAGTACAGATTTGTGAAAATATAAGGCAGGCACTGTAAATAGAAGCCCACAAATATATCCTGCCAGGCTGAGTGTTGTAAAATGGCACTTGACTAGCTTCATCTTTCATTACACCTTGTTGCCTGAAATTTTCAGGAATGAAGCTGAACTTTGCTTGTTTGAATGGATAAGAGTTACGTTTTCAAATATAGTAATTGGCTGGAATGTTCCAAAAAAGGGAATTTTGGAAATCCCACTTCACAAATAAAATTACTACCTGCTTTGAGAATAACAAGTATGATGTTAAATAAATAAGGTTTATAGTATATTTCCATTTCAAATGACACCATATCCTTGTGCCATACAGCTGATTATCAGTAGTCTGAAATGCCCTATCTTATATTAGGAAATAATGCATGTATGTTATGAACGAAACCTGATTTTTGCCCATACATGCAGCATTATACAAAAAACACACATGCACATGGACAACCCAAATGCAAATATAGGTAATTAAAAGAAATTGCATAATACCTCTCCCAAGAATTATAGATAAAAAGAAAAAAGAAATGACTGCATAGAGGGTACATTCATATTCAACAGGATATTAACAGACACGCAACTTGAAGCTTATGAAGCAGAGACTCTTCTTAACACTTGGAATTTAACCCCCTCCCTGCCCCAGAGCTTAGAGTATCTTGATAAAGAAAGCAGTTGGCTCTTTCAAAGAAGCATTGTCAGATGAATAGGTGAGTGCCTATAGAGAGGCAAATCCAGTTTGCTTTAACTCCCCCTCACAAAATTTCTGACTGTTCTGGGATGAAATGTCAAGGCTTCTGAATGTTTTACTGTGAATACTGGCTAAGCTGAACTGCCATCTGGAGGAATATGTTCAACAGATAAGAATCTAGCTGGGTAGTTTGTTTGTTTATTTATTTATTTATTTATTAAAACATTTATATGCCGCCCCATCACAACAAAGCCTCGGGGCGGCTTACAACAATATAAAAACAATAATACAATTAAAATCCTATCTATTTAACCTCCCCAAAGATATGTAGGAAGCTACTTTATACCAGGTCAAATTCTTTGGCCATCTAAGCCAGTATTTCTACCTTGAATGACAGCAGTCCTGCAGGGTCTCAAGCACAGGTCCGGAATAGGATGTGGATCCATGAACTATACACCCTCCCAATAGTTAGCTACATCCACACAAACACTAATTATGGTTAGCTTTTTAAGCAGACTTCAAAACAAAACTATGAATCTGCAGAACATACATGAACAGTAGTTAAAGCAAAGTTTGTAAAGATGATGGTTTTAAGTACAGCTTTAAATTGTCAAAAAACAAACAAAAAACAAAACAAAACACCCACTACTTGCGATTAAGTGTGGTATCAGGCAAATATTTGAGTGACATTCCAGTAGATGTTTCCCACAGATTTCTCTCCCTGGAGTGTATGACACGCTGTAATCTAATTTGGTATTTTGCTGGATTTATTTCATTAGCATATCATTTTCTGTCCTAAATATAAAGATGCATGCTAAACAAATTGATTGCGATCACTTTGCTCCAATTACACTACTGCATACATGCCCTTGGGAGTAATTGATCATACTAGAAAATGTTCATGGAAGAATGGAAGTTAGCAAGTAAAAGAATGGGGAATTGTTGTCACCCAGTAGGCAGTCAATGTAGAGGTATAGGTGAGGGTTGTAAACTCCTTATTTGGTACCTTTGGTATGGCCACATATGGTATGGCCACATCTCCTTCATGGATCACTGCCTTCTGGCGAAGGGGCTTGCGTAGCTCAATGAAGCTCTGAGCTATGCCATGCAGGGTCACCCAAGATGGACAGGTCATAACAGAGAGCTCTGACAAAACTGGGGAAGGAAATGGCAACCCACTCCAGTATCTTTGCCATAAAAACCCCATGGACAGTACCAAAAGGCAAAAAGATATGACGCCGGAAGATGAGCCCCTCAGGTTGGAAGGTGTGCAATATGCTACTGGGAAAGAGCAGAGGGCTAGTACTAGTAGCGCCAGAAAGAATGAAGCGACTGGGTCAAAGCCGAAAGGACACTCAGTTGCCGATGTATCTGGTGGTGAAAGTAGAGTCCGATGCTGCAAAGATCTATACTCCATAGAAACCTGGAATGTAAGAGCCATGAATCAAGGCAAGCTGGATGTGGTCAAACAAGAGATGACAAGACTGAACTTCAACATCTTAGGAATCAGTGAACTAAAATGGACAGGAATGGGTGAATTTAATTCAGATGACCATCTGGTATACT
Organism: Varanus salvator macromaculatus; assembly: GCA_023646645.1. Classification (NCBI taxonomy): domain Eukaryota; kingdom Metazoa; phylum Chordata; class Lepidosauria; order Squamata; family Varanidae; genus Varanus; species Varanus salvator. Next base: position 3,618,093 of record JAIXND010000774.1, on the reverse strand, counting down.
ACTGCAGGCAAGAATCCCTCAGAGGAAATGGCGTAGCCTTCATAGTCAATAAAAGACTAGGAAAAGCAGTACTGGGATATAATCTCCAAAATGACAGAATGATCTCAGTTCAAATCCAAGGCAAACCATTCAACATCACAGTAGTCCAAGTCTATGCCCCAACCACTGGTGCTGAAGAGGCTGAAGTTGACCGGTTCTATGAAGACCTAGAACACCTTCTAGAATTAACTCCAAAAAATGATGTCCTTTTCATCATGGAGGATTGGAATGCTAAAGTAGGGAGCTAAAAGACAACTGGAATAACAGGCAAGTTTGGCCTTGGAGTACAAAATGAAGCAGGACACAGGCTGGTAGAATTTTGTCAGGAGACTATGATGGTCATAGCAAGCACTTTTTTCCAACAACCCAAGAGACGACTCTACTCATGGATATCACCAGACGGTCAACACAGATATCACATTGACTATGTGCTCTGCAGACAAAGATGGAGAAGCTCTATACTGTCAGTAAAAACTAGACCAGGAGCAGACCGTGGCTCAGATCATGAGTTTCTGGTTGCAAAATTTAGGCTTAAGTTGAAGAAAGTAGGGAAAAGCAGTAGGCCACTCAGGTATGACCTAAATCATATTCCTGATGAATATACAGTAGAGGTGACAAATAGATTTAAGGAATTAGATCTGATAGACAGAGTGCCTGAAGAACTATGGATGGAGGTTTGCAACATTGTACAAGAGGCAGCAACTAAAACCATCCCAAAGAAAAAGAAATGCAAGAAAGCAAAATGGCTGTCTGAGGAAGATTTACAAATAGCTGAGGAAAGAAGGGAAGCGAAAGGCAAGGGAGAAAAAGAAAGATACAAACAATTGAATGCAGAATTCCAGAGAACAGCTAGAAGATATAAGAATGCCTTCTTAAATGAACAGTCCAAAAAATAGAAGAAAACATTAGAATAGGGAGGACCAGAGATCTCTTCAAGAAAATTGCAGATATGAAGGGAAAATTTCATTCAAAGATGGGCATGATAAAGGACCAAAATGTCAGCGACCTAACAGAGGAAGAAGAGATTAAGAAGAGGTGGCAGAATTAGACAGAAGAACTATACAAGAAAGAACTTAACGTCCCTGATAACCACGATGGGGTGGTCACTGACCTCGAGCCAGACATCCTGGAATGTGAAGCCAAATGGACCCTAGGAAGTCTGAGCAACAACCAAGCTAGTGGAGGAGACAGTATTCCAGCTGAGCTACTCAAAATCCTGAAAGACAATGCAGTAAAAGTGCTACACTCAATATGCCAGCAAATTTGGAAAACTCAACAGTGGCCACGGGATTGGAAAAGGTCAGTTTACATTCCCATTCCAAAGAAGGGCAATGCCAAAGAATGTTCAAACTACTGCAACATTGCACACATTTCACATGCTAGCAAAGTGATGCTCAAAATCCTACAAGCTAGGCTCCAGCAGTATGTGGACCGAGAACTACCAGAACTACAGGCAGGATTTCAAAGAGGGAGAGGAACTACAGATCAAATTGCCAACATATGCTAGATCATGGAGAAAGCTAGGGAGTTCCAGAAAAACATCTACTTCTGCTTCATTATCTATGCTAAAGCCTTTGATTGTGTGGATCACAACAATTTGTGGCAAGTTCTTAAAGAGATGGGAGTACCAGACCATCTTATTTGTCTTTTGAGAAAGCTATATGCAGGCCAGGAAGCAACAGTGAGAAATGTACACGGAACCACTGATGGGTTCAAAATTGAGAAAGGAGTTTGGCAAGGCTGCATACTGTCGCCCTGCCTATTTAACTTATATGCAGAGCACATCATGAGAAAGGCGGGGCTAGATGAATCACCAGTTGGAATTAAGATTGCTGAGAGAAATATCAACAACCTCAGATATGCAGATGATACCACTGTAATGGCAGGAAGTGAAGAGGAACTAAAGAGCCTCTTGATGCGGGTGAAGGAGGAGAGTGCAAAAGTTGGCTTGAACCTCAACATGAAGAAAACTAAGATCATGGCATCCGGTCCTCTCACTTCCTGACAAATAGATGGGGAAGAAATGGAGGTAGTGACAGATGTTATTTTCCTGGGCTCCAAGATCACCGCAGATGGGGACTGCAGCCAAGAAATTAAAAGACGCTTGCTCCTGGGGAGGAAAGCTATGGCAAATCTAGACAGCATACTAAAAGGCAGAGACATCACCCTGCCAACAGAAGTGTGTATAGTCAAGGCTATGGTTTTCCCTGTTGCAATGTATGGCTGTGAAAATGGGACCATAAGGTGAATCATGTGAATGACAGATGTCCAGTTCGACACTGCACCATTGATTGCATGCTTTCACACATCCAGTGCAAAAGAGGTAATATAAACTCTGAAGAGCAGTGTAATTCTTCTCTCTTGGTAAAAGAAGCAAAAATTAAGGTTATACATAGAGTAAAGGAAGTGACCTTTCCCCACTGAATGGGTGGTGGTGGCTGCTTTTGTAGCAAATTCTATGTTTTCATAGAATCATAGAATAGTGGAGGAGGAAGGGTCCAAGAAGTCCATTGGGTCCAACCCTCTGCTGTTGCAGGACACCGATTTATGCCATCCCACTAGAGCATGAGAAATGCTATGCAACTGGATCCATTGTTGTATTGTTTTGACAGTTATGAAACTTTTCCTGATATCTAGCCTTAGTTATCTAGCCTGATATCCAGCCTTCATTTTGACTAAGCAAGAAAAGGTAAAGAAAAATTAATAAGCATCTGAAGAATCTTCTTTATGAAGAAAAGCTAAAGAGTTTCTTACATGCATTCTCTAATCATACGTACAATTAAATATATTTATTTATTTATTTATTAAAACATTTATAGGCCGCCCCATCGCAACAAAGCCTCGGGGCAGCTTACAACATAAGTTACAATACAAAAATACAAAAATAATACAAATATTAAAATAATTTATCCCCCCCCCCCCTCGGTGCATCTCGGCCTCTAAGTATAAATACAATAACCCATATAAACGAACAAAAACCACCAAAGATATACCCTTAACCAACAAAACCACAACATACATAACTACTAAACAAACAACAGAAACCTCAACCAAAACCAACATTAACAGTTAAAATGGGACTGAGAAAAAAAGGTCTTAGCCTGGCGCCGAAAAGCATATAACGACGGCGCCAGGCGAACCTCTCCAGGGAGCGCATTCCATAGTTGGGGCGCCACCGCCGAAAAAGCCCTCCTCCGGGTGCTCACCCATTTCACCTCCCTCACGGGAGGCTCCCGGAGGAGGCCCGCAGTTGCAGATCTTAGGGGGAGGGAGGGCACATAAGGGCGCAAGCGGTCCATAAGGTATCCAGGTCCCAAACCATTTAGGGCTTTATAGGTTAACACCAAAACCTTGAATTTGGCCCGGACTTCAATTGGAAGCAAGTGGAGCTGACGGAAAACTGGGGTTATATGAGAATAACGCCCAGCCCCCGTCAGCAACCTGGCAGCTCTATTTTGTACCAACTGAAGTATCTGGACTGTCTTCAAGGGCAGCCCCACGTAGAGGGCGTTGCAGAAATCTAGCCGAGAAGTTACCAACACGTGTGTCACTGTCACCAGGCAGTCCCGGTCCAGGAAGGGATGCAGCTGATGTACCAGTCATAACTTCAGGAAAGCACTCCTCGCCGCTGCCGTCACCTGGGCCTGTAACGACAGCTCCAGGGTGAGGAGTACCCCCAAGCTGCAAACCTTGTCCTTTAGAGGGAGTGCAACCCCATCCAGGACAAGGCCCAAGTCCCCCACCCCTAGACCCGAACCGTCCACCAACAGGACCTCCGTCTTGTCTGGATTGAGCTTCAGTTTATTGGCCCTCATCCAGCCCATTACCTCGGCCAGGCACCGGTTCAGCACAGCCACCGCCTCACCTGGATCGGTAGAAAACGAGAGGTAGAGCTGGGTGTCATCAGCATACTGATGATTCCGCAGCCCAGACCTCCTGATGACCTCTCCCAGCGGTTTCATGTAGATGTTAAATAGCATGGCGGACAAAATGGACCCCTGCAGTACCCCATGGCATAACTGCCATGGCACAGAGCCATAGTCCCCCAGCACCACCCTCTGGAATCGGCCGTTGAGGTAGGAGTGGACCACCACCAAGCGGTGCCTCCAACACCCAACCCAGCCAGCCTATTAAGAAGGATAGCATGGTCGATGGTATTGAAAGCCGCTGAGAGGTCCAGGAGAAGCAACAGGGATGCACTCCCCCTGTCTCTCTCCCTGCACAGATCATTGTACAGGGCGACCAAGGCAGATTCAGTGCCATATCCGGGTCTGAAGCCAGACTGAAATGGGTCCAGATAATCCGATTCCTCCAAGAGTACTTGGAATAGTCCCACCACCACCCGCTCTTGTACCTTGCCCAAAAACGGGATATTGGCCACCGGTCTATAATTGGCGGCCACCTCTGGATCCAGGGATGCCTTCTTTAGGACTGGCCGGACTACCGCCTCCTTTAGGAGTGCAGGCACCTGGCCGTCTCTTAAAGAGGCATTGACCACCTCCCAGATCCAGGGTCCAATCCCGTCCATGGCTGTCTTAAGTAGCCAGGAAGGGCATGGGTCTAGTAAGCAAGTGGTAGGATGTACTCGTCCAAGCACCTTGTCCACATCATCAGGCCGCAACAACTGAAATTCATCCAATAATCATGGACCAGACGGCGTTGAAGGCAACCCCTGCACAGAAACTGTATCTAAAGTTAAAAGCGTATCTGAATGATTTTCTCCTGAAAATGCTGGGCAAACTCGTCACAGCGGGCTTCCGAGGGAGGCACCAGATCTTCCTTCGGGCCAGGATGTACTAGGCCCTGAACCACATGGAAGAGCTCCGCCGGACGGCATTGTGAGGAGGAAATGGACATGGAGTAGAATTTCCTCTTTGCCATCCTCACCGCCACAACATAGGCACGATAATGCGCACACAGGTGTGTTCGGTCAGATACCTGTCGTGATCTCCTCCACCTGCCCTCTAGTCATCTCCCTGCCTGCTTCATCGCCCGTAGGTCGAACGTATACCATGGAGATGAACGGGCTCGGCTAGACGGGAGAGGACACTTGGGAGCAATCGTGTCAATAGCCCTGGTCATCTCCTCGTTCCACAATTCAACCAGGGCGTCAAAAGGATCATCAGCCCTGTCAGCTGGAAACTCCCCCAGAGCATTCAGGAATCCTTCAGGAACCATCCTGCTCTGGGGGCGGACTCACGAAATCGGGCCCTCACCCTTGCAAAGGGGGAGGCTGCTCTCGAGCTCAAACCTTATGAGGAAGTGATCTGACCATGACACGGGTGTCAAGTGTAGGTCCCTCACCCTCAGATCACCCTCTTCCTGCCCCGTCGAGAAAACCAAGCCCAGAGTGTGTCTACATTCATGGGTTGGGCCAGTGACGTGTTGAGACAGCCCCATGGCCGTCATGGAGGCCATGAAGTCCTGAGCCGCCCCGGTAAGAGCCGCTTTGGCATGGAGATTGAAGTCCCCCAGGACCACCATCCTGGGGGTCTTCAACACCAGGTCCGAGATGACCTCCGTCAGCTCAGGCAGGGAATCTGTTGGGAAGAAGGGTGCACAGTACACCAACAGAATCCCCAGTCTGTCTCGGTTGCCCAACACCAAGTGGAGACACTCCAGCCCTGGTCTCAAGGGAACCGGAAGCCCCACAAGGGAAATTGATGCCTGATAAACCAGAGCCACCCCCCTCCCCTCCCCTCCGGGTGTGAATGGTGCTGAATTAGGTACCCAGGTGGGCAGAGTTGCAAGAGGGAGACATTCCGCCCCATCTCCCGCCCAGATCTCGGTGATACAAGCCAGGTCGGCCCCCTCATCCATGATCAGGTCGTGGATGAGGACAGATTTATTGTGGAGTGACCTGGCATTCAACAACAGCACGGACAGGCCCGTGGGGCAGCTGACACGGCTACTGGGAACCCGCCGGCTGGGAGAATAACCAGAATGAAGGACAGGTGTTACCCATCTGTCACTCCTTCTTCTAGGTGGACATGTTAATCTCCCACCGCTGTAATGCCCCCTGCCCATCACCACCCCAATGGCGGCGCCCCTGCGCTCCCCAGACAATGACATAACAATAGAGAAAAACAACTTGGATCACCGCCAAGTCTGTCTTCCACAGCCAGGGCCCCTGGCCAGCCCAGCCCCTGAACGGCTCCCCGAACGGCGTCCCAAATGGCGGTGCCCTTTGGCCACTGCCCTTCGGCCGCCAGCCCCGGCAGCGCCGGGGCCCCTCCCCTCGCTCGCCCCTCCCACCCACCACCAGCTGCTTGCCTGCCCCACCCGGCATGCCTCTCACCCGTGCCAGTGCGGCCAAGGACGGGTCCCGGGCCGGTGGAGTTCCGGGCGGCAGCGGCAGTCTGGCCGAGCAGTCCTGGCAGCGGTGGCAGGAGCGGCAGCAGGAGTGGTGCCCGCATGCGCCTTGCGGCGTCGCAGCATCACGGAGGGCCAGCCGAGGAGGTGGTGAGTCTGGCTGCGGCAGTGGTCTGCTCCGGCGATGACAGGCCCGCGCTTTCAGGGCCCACGGGGCCCCTCCCCTCACTCACCCCGCCCGCCCCCTGCCAGCTACTTGCCTGCCCCACCCGGCACGCCTCTCACCCGTGCCGGGCGGCCAAGGATGGGTCCCAGGCCGGAGGAGTTCTGGGCGGCGGTCTGGCCAAGCAGTCCCAGTGGTGGTGGCAGGAGCGGCGGCAGGAGTGGCTCCCGTGTGCACCTTGCAGCATCGCAGTGTCACAGAGGGCCAGCCTAGAAGGTTGTTAAATCTGGAAAGTTGTTCAGGATTATAGTAAGATAAGGGAGACTGACGTTCAAATCTCTTTTGGACAAAGTCCCCATTGGAGTTCTTTGGGGACCATCACAAAACATTGACAATCTATCTCAACGATTTTTTTTTTTTTTTTTTGATAAGGAACAACTTAAAAGAAAATGTGATGAAAGTGAAAAAAGAAAGTGCAAAAGCATAACTGCAGCTGAATATTAAGGGGAAAAAACATGACTGTAGAAGACACAACTTTTACAACAATGAAGAAACTGAAATTATAAAAGACCATACATACCTTAGCTTAATAATCAATTCAAATGGAGACTGAAATTCAGTCAGTCAGAAATTCAGAAAGCCAGAAATTCAAGGAAGACTGAGACTTGGAAGGGCAGCAATGAAAGAACTAGAAAAGATCATCAAGTGTAATGCCATTTCACTGGAGGCCAAGGCCAAAGTCATCCACACTATTGTATCCACAATCATTATTTGTGGGTATGAAAACAGGAGAGTGAAGAAAGCCATCAGAAAAAAATGATGCATTTGGAGGAGAGCTAGAGCAGGGCTTTGTGAATAATCTGGCCCAACAGCCAAATGAACAGGTAGGGCCTACATCAAATCATGTCAGAACTTTGCCTAGAATCAAAAATGATGAAACCAAAATTGTAATGTAAGAAGAAGAAGGCAAAACTCACTGGAGATGACAATCATTCTAGGGAAATTTGAAGGCAGAAGGTGGAGAGGATAACCAACTATGAGGTGGATTGATTCCATAAAGGAAGCCACAGCCTTGAGATTACAAGAACTGAGATTGTCAAGGACTGGATATTCTGCAGAACCTGCATTCTTAAGGTCATCATAACTTAGAAGTGACTTGGTGGCTCACAAGAATACCAAAATCTCTCTCTCTCTCTCTCTCCCTCTCTCTCTCTCTGTCTCTCTGTCTCTCTCTCTCTCACACACACACACGCGCACACACAGTAGAGATTACAAATAGGAGAATTGAAGCTGAAAGAGGGTAGTTGACCTGTAAAGTGACTGAATGACAGATTGAGGTGAGACCTGAAGAGAGAGGTCCAGTTTCCAGTGTTAACCATGCTGTTGCCCCAGGTCTTATTTGCTTAGAACTGGATTGAGCCATTGGTGATTCTGTAATAAATTATGTCTTGTCTAACACTAAGAAAACTGAAATAAGTGAGAATTAAAATATTTCACTAATTTTGAGATTAAAGGTTTTCTATGGCAAATCCCTGAAAATTATGACAGATCATGATAATTTTTTAAAAGTTCCAGATTTTGGCAAGTTTCCAAAGTATCCAGATTCTCTCAATGTGCCTGTGGGATTTTTTCTTTCTTTTCCTCTTTCTTTCTTTCTTTCTTTCTTTCTTTCTTTCTTTCTTTCTTAGTATATAATTGCCTTTCATGTGATGTTAGAATCCTTCATTCTTCATCGTTTGCATTAGAAATTCTATTTCCTCTTCTTAAGGAAGTCAGGGTTTCAGCCTCTTCTTGAATTCCAAATAAGGGTTGTCAGTCAGGCATGGCAAGATCTAATCTCATCCACAGCAAAAGAAGAAAGGAGACTAGAAAGTGATCTGATTTTCTCATGTCATGGCCAACGTTAACCTGGAAAGTACTGAAAGGGGCATCTGAAACCCATAACTAAGGTGGCATGCCAAGCCAAGCATTAATAATGAAGCAACCAGGTGGCAAAATACTGCTTAACAATTTTACAATTGCCAAGTGTGAAAATTGTAGGGTGGGCAAGCCTGTGGAATTTGTGGCAATTGGCTCAAAGAACTGGAATTGATGTTCACTGAGGGAATGTTTTCAGCCACTGTTACCCTTAAATGGCGATGAATTAGGCTTCTGCCTTGCTGTTCTGACTGAAAGCTAAGTAGCTTCATCAAAAGTTACATTGTTTTCCCTTTTTCCCTTTTTTTATCCCTCAGAGAATTATGAAAATAAATTATACACTGCACAGTAGGATAAAAATTTCGTGACCTAAAATGTCACAAAATGGTGAACAAGCTTTCAGGTTCTTGAGAACTCTCCATTTTGCTGAAGGGGAGTGTGCGCGTGTGTGTGGACACTGATGGTGTTGAAATAATACAGTCTCTGTTGGCACAGTCTTGTGATAATGTAGCAGGAGGTGGCAGACTTAATTTGATTAGATTTTCCTAGGTGTTTCAATAAATTAGTAAGTATAATTTGTTAAATTTGTTCAAACCACAGCTATGACATTTAAAACGGCTTCTGTATTGAAACAGACAGGTGCAGTACAATTTAGGTAACTTTAATGAAGTAGTAAACATAACATTAATAGCATCATTTTCATAATAGAGCCAAAGTGAGCTCCTGTGTGAATTTTAGTTTGTTGGATGTTTGTTCAAGATAATCCAGTTGTGAAGAGCATACTTTTTTGAACTGAAGGATGGCAGGGACAGGGGGGTTACTAATTCAAATAAAAACAAGCAACAGGCCAAGTTCCGTAATATATACTCTTTGGAAAGTTCACCAGTTAGGTGAACAAAATACGTGCTTTGGGTTATCCTAAAGGCATCTTATTGTATATGACAGAATATTGTATCTTATCTTAATAATTTAATAGATATGTTAGAATAATCTCCATTTTTCCTAATATAAAGACTAACTTGTTTCTCTTTCTGCAAAATTGCTGCTGTCTATTCAACATGCTACAATTCATGCATACAGGCAGTCCCTGGGTTACAGATGAGTTGCATTCCTGAGAACATGCATAAATCAAATTTGTATGCAAGTCAGATCACATGAGTAACCCAAATGTTTGTCTTACTATATAGAACCATAAAATCACAGAATAGTAGAGTTGAAAGAGATCAGAAGGCCATTGGGTCCAACTCCCTGCTGTTGCAGGATACTAAATTACACCATTTCATTCAGATGACTGTCCAGACACTTTTTGAATGTCTTTAGCAAGGGAAAGCCCACAACTTCCTCAGGTAATAGGTTCCGCTGTCATATGGCTGTGACAGTGAGGAAATTCTTCCTAGTGTCTAGTCCAAATCTGCTTTCTTTTAACTTAAGTCTATTATTTCATGTCCTGCAGTCTGGAATGAATGAGAAGATATCTTGTCCTTCCTCTTTGTGACAGCCTTTCAGGTACTTGTAGAGTGCTATCATATCACCCCTCACTCTTCTTGAGGCTGAACATGCCTAGTTCTCTCAGTCTTTCTTCACAGAGCTTTGCCTCCAGTCCCTGAATCATATTTGTTGCCCTTCTCGGTATCCTTTCTAGTTTTTCTGTATCTTGGTAATCTGGCGTTCTCCTTCATGGTCTCTGTGCATCACACATAGAGGTGCTACGCCTGTGCAGTGCTTCAGTTTGGAAAGATTCTCCTAGCATAGCATTTTTGGTGGGAGTCCCATCCCTCATTCTAAGTATAGATTGTCAGTTCACTTTCAACTACTGTCTTTCACTGTGCCACAATCCTCCTCCTAGCTTTATCCTTACCTTCTATATCTTTCATCTCCCCTTTTATCACTTTTAATCTTCCTCAACTTTTTCTCTTCCTTATATCCCCCCTTCCCCCTCCTCAAAAAAAATATAAATCTATCATTCTTTACTCTACCCTTTCTACTTTTTACCTCATCCACTTCAGTTTCTCAAGCCTTGTCCATCCAGCCTGCAGTCCCAGCTATGATAACAGCACTGGTTCCAGCTCCAACCCAAGCCTATCCAACTCACCCTGTATAATGACCTATCAAGGGAGAGGGACAGGGGGAGTGTGTCCCTGTTGGTTTTCCTGGACCTCTTAGCAGTTTTCGATACCCATCAACCATGGTATCTTTCTGGAAAGCCTGGCTGAGTTTGGGGTTGGAGGCACTGCTTTGCAACGGTTCCACTCCTCCTTGGCTGGCCAATTCCAAAAGGTGGTGCTGGGGGATTGTGGCTCTGCGCCATGGCAGCTTTGCCATGGAGTTCTCCAGGGTTCCATTTTATCCCCCATGCTCTTCAACATCTACATGAAACCACTGCGAGAAGTCATCCAGGGGTTTGGGCTACAGAGTTATCAGTACTCTGATGACAACCAGAACAATTGAATTTTTACATCTAATCCAGGTGAGATAGCAGCTGTCCTTAACCGGTGTCTGACTGGGGTGATGGGCTGGATGAGGGCCAATAAATTGAAGCTTAATCCAGACAAGATGGAGGTCCTGTTGGTAGGTGGTTCAACCTTCAGGTAAGTGAATTTAGCCCTGTTCTGAACAGGGTTGCACTCCCCCTAAAGGACAGGGTGTGCAGTCTGGGAGTGTTCTTCAACCCAGAGCTGTCCCTGGAGTTCCAGGTGGCCACTGTGTTGAGGAGCACTTCCCTTCAGCTTTGGCTGATTCATCAACTGTGCCCTTACCTGTATTAGCAACAGTGACTCATGCTCTGGTAGCTTCCCAATTGGACTATTGTAACATGCTGTATGTGTGGCTGCCCCTGAAGATGGTCCAGATACTTCAGTTGGCTCAGAGCAGAGCAGCCAGAATGTTAACAGGGACCAGAAGATATGCACATATAATGCCAGTCCTTTACCATCTACACTGGTTACCAACTGAAATCCAGGCCCAATTTAAGGTGCTGGTGATGGGTCAAGCCATAAATGGGTCAAGCCGTAAATGGCTTTGGACCTGGATATTTGAAGGAGCATCTCCTTCTCTATGTGTCTGCTTACCCCTTAAGATCTGGGTTAGAGGTCCTCCTCTGGGAGCCCTCCGTGAAGGAGATTAGGAGGGTGGCTACCCAGAGAAGGGCCTTCTCTGTGGTGGTACCCCATTTGTGGAATCTGTCATGAGGCTGGCGCTCCTTCCCAACGAAAGCAATGAGCCTGGTTATTGCTACTAAAGTTTTTATTCTACACAGAGCTAGCTATTACAAGCACAAATAATGATGATAGAAACATAGAAACAGAGCGAGTCAGAAGGGGCCTCCTGGGCCATCTAGTCTGACCTCCAGCACCAGCCAGCTCCACTCACGACATGCCCATCATGTGGACGTCCAGTCTATCCTTGAACACCCTCACTGATGGGGCCTCAACCACCTCCCATGGAAGCCCATTTCATACCCTTGGAGTCCTGTCAGGAAGTACTTCCTAAATGATGAGCCCTGTCAAGTAACTGCTTCCCTGCTCCCCAACCAACCACAGAAATGTTCTTACCATAAAACTGTAGCCCTTCAAATGGGCGAGGCTTAGAATCTCTTAGCTCAGATGGAATACCATCTCCTCCATGAGCTTTGTTGTTGCTAAGACTCCTAAGGCCCATTTGACTTCACACTTCAGGATGTTTGGCTCGAAGTCAGCAACCACACCACTGTGGTTATCAAGGACATTAACATCTTTCTTGTATAGTTTTTCTATGTAATCTTGCCACCTCTAATTAATCTCATCTGCCTCTGTTAGGTCCCTGCCATTTTTGTCCTTTATCATACCCATTTTTGTCCTTTGCATGAAACATTCCCTTCATATCTCCAATTTTCTTGAAGAGATCTCTAGTCTTCCCCATTGCATTATTTTCCTCTATTTCTTTGCACTGTTCATTTAAGAAGGCATTCTTTTCTAGCTGTTCTCTGGAATTCTGCATTCAGTTCGGAGTATCTTTCTCTTTCTCCCTTGCCTTTCACTTCCCTTCTTTCCTCAGCTATTTGTAAAGCTTCCTCAGACAGCCATTTTGCTTTCTTGCATTTCTTTTTCTTTGGGATGGTTTTAGTTGCTGTCTCTTGTACAATGTTGCGAACCTCCGTCCATAGTTCTTCAGGCACTCTGCCTATCAGATCTAGTCCTTTAAATATATTTGTCACCTCTACTGTATATTCATCAGGAATGTGATTTAGGCTAGCGCTTTTCCCGACTCACTTCACTTTAAACCTGAATTTTGCAACAAGAAGCTCATGATCTGAGCCACAGTCAGCTCCTGGTCTAGTTTTTACTGACTGTATAGAGCTTCTCCATCTTTGGCTGCAGAGCACATAGTCAATCTGATTTCTGTGTTGACTGTCTGGTGATGTCCATGTGTAGAGTCATCTCTTGGGTTGTTGGAAAAGAGTGTTTGCTATGACCATCTTATTCTCTTGACAAAATTCTACCAGCCTGTGCCTTGCTTCATTTTGTACTCCAAGGCCAAACTTGCCTGTTATTCCAGTTATCTTTCAGCTTCCTACTTTAGCAATCCAATCCTCCATGATGAAAAGGACATCCTTTTTGGTGTTATTTCTAGAAGGAGTTATAGGCCTTCGTAGAACCGGTCAACTTCAGCCTCTTCAGCACCAGTGGCTGGGGCATAGACTTGGACTATTGTGATGTTGAATGGTTTGCCTTGGATTCGAACTGAGATCATTCTGTCATTTTGGAGATTGTATCCCAGTACTGCTTTTCCTACTCTTTTATTGACTATGAAGGCTACTCCATTTCTTCTGAGGGGTTCTTGCCCGCAGTTGTATACCTGATGGTCATGTGAATTAAATTCACCCATGCCTGTCCATTTTAGTTCACTGATTCCTAAGATGTCGATGTTCAGTCTTGTCATCTCTTGTTGCACCATGTCCAGCTTTCCTTGATTCATGGATCTTACATCCCAGATTCCTATGGAGTATAGAGTTTTACAGCATCAGACTTTCCTTTCACCACCAGATACATCCACAACTAAGTGTCCTTTCACCTTTGACTCAGTTGCTTCATTCTTTTTTGATGCTACTAGTACTAACCCTCTGCTCTTCCCCAGTAGCACATTGGGCACCTTCCTACCTGAGTGGCTTATCTTCCATCATATCTTTTTGCCTTTTGGGACTGCGCCTTCACCACAGCAAGGCAGTGATCCACGAAGGGGTGATTCACTCCTACCATTGCATAATTTTCTGAGTATTATATAGTATAATATTATACTATAATAACTTTATAGTTCTAAGTTATGGACCAAATCCCAGTATTTCTGTTAATATCTTTATTGTTGGCCATTTATTTATTTATTTAGACAGCTTATATGCCACCCCCATCGCATAAGCCTCGGGATGGCTTACAATCATTAAAATCCCGCATATAAACAAAAAAAAAAAAAATCATAGAATAAATAAAATACATAAAATAGTGGAAACAGCCTGGTCAGTTTAAAATCAACAAATGAACCTTAACAATTAAAATAGCATTTAAATAAAAAGTCTTGGCCTGGTGCTGAAAAACAATGACGGCGCCAGACGGACCTCTCTGGGGAGCGCATTCCATAGGTTGGGCGCCACCGCAAAGGAAGCCCTCCTGCGAGTACTCACCCTCCTAATATCCTTCACGGAGGGTTCCCGGAGAAGGGCCTCTGCCACCGATCTCAAGGGATGGGAGGGCATATATGGACGCAGGCACATTTCACACAATTAAAAGCTTTGGAGATATCCAGTGCTATTGTGCCAGCTTTTAAATTATTAAACAATGTAAATGTATATGTTTAATTATGTTGAATACTGTTCTTGTCAAATTTGCCATTTGCCTTAAAGTATTTTCAGCTTCAATGTAGTCTTTCTTTCAACTAGTGGAATATTGTGGATGTTCTGAATCACATCTCTCCTGCACACCTGCTGATCCCACAAAACACATCCCCACACACAAATATATATAGCATATTTGCTATGCTTTTCTCAGTCCCCTTTGTTGTCTCCACTCAAGTACAGGGCTAAAGAGCTGTCTAATGACATCCTTTGGCAAAGTGCCCTTCTTGGCTAGTTGCCATGGAATACTTTCCATTGTTAGCTTCCTAGTTTTCAAAGATCTGATTGGTCATTCACCAGGCATATAAAAATCATGCTGAGGTTTATGGGTGACCCTACCCTTCAGCCATTCATTGGGAGGCAGAAATTGTGGCAGTCACCCTCTTGCAAAATTACTCTATGGATATTATGGCTGTGTGTATTTCCATTGGAATAACAGGAAACCTGCCTTTTCAAAGTGTGTACGTAATTGTTCCCAGACTCAACCGGGCAACAGTATAGGTGAGCTGGATGGACCCCAGATCCTAGGGTCAGAAAGAGTCTTGAGATGAGACTTAAAGAAAATGCAGCTTTATTCTAGTGCACTTTTGAATAAATGGAGATGGGGGGAATTAAGCTTCTCAAAACAGAGTCTCTAATGAAGTACCGAAAACTTACATTATATACCCCACGTCACAGGCATGATGTCCAGATACATGGTGGATACATTCACATACTGTTAATTGCTCCCTTTTGTTATTTCATTGAAGGAATCCTTATTCTCCCAAGGACTTCCCTTCCCATATGTCCGCTAATAATCTTCCAACCACTCACACCAGCCTTATGTTTCTACACCTACTGTATTACACCTACTGTAACTCATAATATATTGAGATTCAAACCAGTTCTATTCTCCATGGGTTCTTCCCATTTGCCTCCCTTTGAGATTCTGCTGACTTGTCACAGGAGTTCACACAGGGTTCATCATTCTTTTTCTCCCTCCTCCCCCCTGGACAGGAACTGCAATATGGCTGTAGTGCTTTTACTACATAGCCTTCCTTAAACTAACTTCTACTAGGGATTTTTGGGGTGCTGCTATTGGATAGATAGGTTTTGAATAGATTGTTGTATTTTTTATATGTTGTGAGCCGCCCCGAGGCTTTGTTGCGATGGGGCGGCATAGAAATGTTTTAATAAATAAATTGTAGATGTAGAGGGCATAAAGAAAGCGATGAGGTTCTGTGTCACTACATGGCACTCTTGATGTCATTTCGGTGAGCAGTAATATTTGACATTCTGTTCACATCTTGCTACTGCCACCAAAGTGGCCTGAGGCAAGCGGCAAGAAGCACACACTAAATTGAGCACTTAAATCACTACTTCCTTGGCTTCGTGGCAGATTTAACAAGCATCCTGGAACAAATGCCATGAATAATGTACTGTCAAACCTTACAAGAAGAGTAAAATAGCTCTTCTTCCAATCACACAATAGTCCAAGTGACCGTGCAATTACAATTAACCTCCTGCTTGCTTGCACCTAATGAGAAATGATCCTATGAATGATTGAACCCCAGGAAACTATAATGGAAACAGGAACATGACTTCAGAATCCTTTGGTGTTTTCAAAAGAACTTGGAAAAAGGCAAATGGATATAGATTATCATTCTCCTCCATAATCCTGTATACATGGCTATCACATATACAGTAACATTGCCTGATCTGACCGTTATATTCAATGAAAGATCTGGATCAAAGTGCTTATGACAAGGTAATAGGGCCCAGCAGGAACAAAAATGCAAATTTCATAGCAAGTATCGTTAGGGAAAGGATTTAAACAGATATCTTTGTATTACTCTGCAGTACATCTGTAATTGGAATATTGTGCACAGGTTTTGACCATTTCAGTTTTAAGAATGATGTTATAACACATTTGCAGAAGAGGGCAACTAAAATGATCCTGGACTGAAAGTCTTCACTTAAGAAAAGATATTTGATGGTTTTTAGTAAGAAAAAATGAGGGATATGTGAAATATTTATAACACTAATCCAGAGTAGGGGTCTCCTTCATGGATCACTGCCTTGTCATGGCAAAGGGGCTTGCATAGCTCAATGAAGCTTTAAGCTATGCTGTGCAGGGCCACCCATGAGGACAGATCATAGCAGAGAGCTCTGACAAAAGCTGATCCACTGGAGAAGGAAATGGCAATCCACTCCAGTATCCTTGCCATGAAAACCCCATGGACAGTACCAAAAGGCAAAAAGATATGATGCCAGAAGATGACCGCTCAGGTTGGAAGGTCCAATATGCTACTGGGAAAGAGCAGAGGGCTAGTACTAGTAGCACCAGAAAGAATAAAATGACTGGGTCAAAGCCAAAAGGACTCTTAATTGCAGATTATCTGGTGGTGAAAGGAAAGTCCAATGCTGCAAAGATCTATACTCCAGAGGAACCTGGAATGTATGATCCATGAATCAAGGCAAGCTGGATGTGGTGAAACAAGAGATGACAAGACTGAACATCGACATCTTAGGAATCAGTGAACTAAAATGGAGAGGAATAGGTGAATTTAAGTCAGGTATACTACTGACAATCAGGTAACAATCAGGTATACTACTGCGGGCAAGAATCCCTCAGAAGAAATGAAGTAGCCTTCATAGTCAATAAAAGAGTAGGAAAAGCAGTACTGGGATGCAATCTCCAAAATGATAGAATGGTCTCAGTTCAAATCCAAGGCAACCCATTCAACAATAGTCCAAGTCTATGCCCCAGCCACTGGTGCTGAAGAGGCTGAAGTTGACCGGTTCTACGAAAGCCTACTACACCTTCTAGAATTAACTCCAAAAAATGATGTCCTTTTCATCATTGAGGATTGGAATGCTAAAGTAGGGAGCCAAAAGATAACCAGAATAACAGGCAAGTTTGGCCTTGGAGTACAAAATTAAGAAGGGCACAGGCTGGTAGAATTTTGTCAAGAGAATACAATGGTCATAGCAAACACTCTTTTCTAACAACCGAAGAGATGACTCTACGCATGGACATCACCAGACAGTCAACACAGAAATCAGATTGACTATGTGCTCTGCAGCCAAAGATGGAGAAGCTCTATACAGTCAGCAAAAACTAGACCAGGAGCCGACTGTGGCTCAGATCATGAGCTTCTTGTTAGAAAATTCAGGCTTAAAGTGAAGAGAGTAGGGAAAAGCACTAGGCCACTCAGGTATGCCAAAATCATATCCCTGATGAATATACAGTAGAGGTGACAAAT
Organism: Varanus salvator macromaculatus; assembly: GCA_023646645.1. NCBI lineage: Eukaryota > Metazoa > Chordata > Lepidosauria > Squamata > Varanidae > Varanus > Varanus salvator. The sequence continues at coordinate 3,600,554 of JAIXND010000774.1, read as the reverse complement.
AGATTTAAGGAATTAGATCTGATAGACAGAGTGCCTGAAGAACTATGGATGGAGGTTCACAACATTGTACAAGAGGCAGCACCTAAAACCATCCCAAAGAAAGAGAAATGCAAGAAAGCAAAATGGCTGTCTGAGGAAGCTTTGCAAATAGCTGAGGAAAGAAGGGAAGTGAAAGGCAAGGGAGAAAGATGAAAATACACCCAAATGAATGCAGAATTCCAGAGAATAGCTAGAAGAGATAAGAATGCCTTCTTAAATGAACAGTGCAAAGAAATAGAGGAAAACAATGCATTGGGAAGACTAGAGATCTCTTTAAGAAAATTGGAGATATGAAGGGAATGTTTCATGCAAAGAGGGGCATGATAAAGGCCCAAAATGTCAGGGACTCGTGAGCAGGGGAGCCCCGCCGGTCTGGGCACTTTGGTTGCAATTAATCACACAGACGCGAGCAATAAAACTAAATCTGTTTATTGCTAGTTATCTACAAGATTTAGGACTCTACTGTTAAGCAAAGAGAGAAACCTTTTTGCTAAAAAGATGTTCGCTTGAGAATAGAGATCTCTCCTCCCCTTCACGTCATCTCCTACCCCTCCAGCCGTTCCTCCCACCTCTTTTTCAGTCTGTCCATCTGGATATGATATGAACGAATCATACGCCTTTGGGCAGCATCCGTCATAGTCACATACCCCATCCTGCCTTCTGCCTCTGGCCCCGTCATTTCCTCTTCAGAAGAGGAAGAGGGGTTTTTGCCCTCCTCCATCTCACAGGCTGTTTGCTCTAAAGGGCTAGGTGCTTGGGAGGGGGTCTGTGGACTCGTGAGGCTTTCAGGCAGAAGCTGATTAGCCTCTATCTCTGGCTGTGTTTGATTCTCCTGGACTCTAGTAACTACTGTTACTTCCACCTCACGAGGAGTAGTCCCTGTCGTGACCTCCTGCACGACACTAACAGAGACAGAAGTGATTAAGAAGAGGTGGCAAGATTATACAGAGGAACTATACAAGAAAGAGCTTAACATCCCTGATAACCACGATGGGGTGGTCACTGACCTTGAGCCAGACATCCTGGAATGTGAAGTCAAATGGGTCCTAGGAAGTCTGAGCAACAACAAAGCTAGTGGAGGAGACAGTATTCCAGCTGAGCTATTCAAAATCTTAAAAGACGATGCAGTAAAAGTGCTACACTCAATATGCCAGCAGATTTGGAAAACTCAACAGTGGCCACAGGATTGGAAAAGGTCAGTTTACATTCCGATCCCAAAGAAGGGCAATGCCAAAGAATGTTCAAACTACTGCACCATTGCACTCATTTCACATGCTAGCAAAGTTATGCTCAAAATCCTACAAGCTAGGCTCCAGCAGTATGTGGACTGAGAGCTACCAGAAGTACAGGCAGGATTTCAAAGAGGGAGAGGAACTAGAGATCAAATTGCCAACATATGCTGGATCATGGAGAAAGCTAGGGAGTTCCAGAAAAACATCTACTTCTGCATCATTGACTATGCTAAAGTCTTTGATTGTGTGGATCACAACAAACTGTGGCAAGTTCTTAAAGAGATGGGAGTACCAGACCATCTTATTTGTCTCTTGAGAAACCTATATGCGGGTCAAGAAGCAACAGTGAGAACTGGACACAGAAGCACTGATGGGTTCAAAATTGAGAAAGGAGTTCGGCGAGGCTGTATACTGTCGCCCTGCCTATTTAACTTATATGCAGAGCACATCATGAGAAAGGCGGGGCTAGATGAATCACCAGTTAGAATTAAGATTGCTGGGAGAGATATCAACCTCAGATATACAGATGATGCCACTCTCATGGCAGAAAGTGAAGAGGAACTAAAGAGCCTCTTGATGTGGGTGAAGGAGGAGAGCACAAAAGTTGGCTTGAAACTCAACATGCAGAAAACTAAGATCATGGCATCCGGTCCTCTCACTTCCTGGTAAATAGATGGGGAAGAAATGGTGGTAGTGACAGATTTCATTTTCCTGGGCTCCAAGATCTCTGCTGATGTGGACTGCAGCCAAGAAATTAAAAGACGCTTGCTCCTGGGGAGGAAAGCTATGGCAAATCTAGACAGCACACTAAAAAGCAGAGACATCACCCTGCCAACAAAAGTGTGTATAGTCAAGGCTATGGTTTTCCCAGCTGCAACATATGGCTGTGAAAGCTGGATCATAAGGAAGGCTGAACACCGAAGGTCCTTGAATTGTGGAGCTGGAGAAGACTCCTGTGAGTCCCTTGGACCACAGGGTGATCAAACCAGTCAGTCCCAGAGATCAACCCTGACTGCTCTTTAGTAGGCCAGATACTGAAGATGAAACTCAAATACTTTGGCCACCTAATGAGAAGGAAGGACTTCCTGGAGTAGAGCCTAATGCTGGGAACAATAGATGGCAAAAGAAGAAGGGGACAGCAGAGAATGAAGTGGCTAGATGGAGCCATTGAAGCAGTTGGTGTGAGCTTGGGTGGATTCCGGGAGATGTTGGAGGACAGGAAGGCCTGGAGGAATGTTGTCCATGGGGTTGCGATGGGTCAGACACGACTTCGCAACTAACAACAACAACAACAAGAGTAGGGGTAGGCAATCTAGATTCCATCATGGCCAATGTTCACAATTATTGGAGTTGCAGTAGAAACATAGAAACACAGAAACAAAGTGAGTCAGAGGTCTGAAACAAAGTGAGTCTGACCCCCATCTCCAGCTGGCTCTGCTCATGCAATCCCCCAAATGTGGTTGTCCAATCTGTCCTTGAATATCCTCACTGACAGACCCTCAACCTTGAGAATCTATTTCATATCCTAGGGGTCCCAACCAGCAGGAAGTACTTCCTGACATCCAACCTGGGAAGTTCCTTGAGTTTTGCCCCATTGGAACACATACTGCCCTCCTCTGCATGAAAGAACAGCTCATGGCTCTCCTCCACATGACACCCCCGCACATACCTATATGCCGTCAACAGATCTCCTTGGAGTCTCCTCTTCTCCAGGCTGAAAACACCCAGTTCCTTCAGTCTGGCCTCATACTGCTTTCCCTGTACTCCAGCCACCATCCTTGTGGCCCTACGCTGCACTGACTCTAACCTGGCTATATCCTTCCTGTAATGTGGAGCTCAGAACTGAGCACAATACTCCAGTTGTGGGCACACCAGAGTCGTACAGAGTGGCAATAATGCTTCTCTTAATCTAGAAGCCACACCTTCTTGTCTGCTGCATCCCAGTGCTGACTCATGTTTAGCCTGCAGTTAACCAGTACCCCAACCCTTTCACAAGTGCTGCTCTCCAGCCACTTATCCACTAACCTTTACTTACGACACCAATTCCTATGCCCCAGGTGTAAGACCCTGCACTTATCCACATTGAATGCCATCCTGTTGTCTCCTGCCCACTTCCATACTCTGTCCAGATCCTGCTGGATCCAGAGTGCCTGCTGCTCAGTTGTGGCCACCGCCCCCATTTCAGTATCATCTGTGAATTTAATGAGCAAATGGTCACCCCCTCTTCCAGGTCATTGATGAAAAGATTGAACAGGATTGGTCCCAGAAAAGAGCCCTGGAGGATCCCACTTGTCACTGGCTGTCATCCCATTGATTCCCCACTAAAAGTTACCCTCTGTTTTCAGTCTATCAACCATGCCCTAATCCATCAGACAGTGCATTGGTCTATCCCCAAACTCCTCATTTCTCAACCTGGATATCATGGGGCACTTTGTCAAAGACCTTGCTGAAATCCAGGTAAACTACATCCACTGCATCCCCTCCGTCTAGCCTCCTCAAGGTGTGTCTGGCAGGAACTATTTTAGCGGAAGCTATATTGCTTGGCCACCAACCTCCCTTCCCTATTTAGGGTTACTCCTGCTATTATCAGCCTTTCCCTCTGTCTTTCCTTGAATAGACATAAGGCTAACCAGTCTGTTATTACTCATGTCCCCTCTACTAGCCTTTTTGAAAATTTGGACCACTGAAACCACCTTCCATCCTCTAGAACCTAACCCGTTCTCCACAAGTCCTCACAAATGGAAGCCAACAGGCATGAGAGTACCCGCGGCAACTCCCGAAGTACCTTCAGGTGTAGCTTGTCAGGGCCTGGCACCTTTATAACGTCTAGTGCCTTGAGGAGCTCCTCTACTTCTATAGCATCTAAAAGTGACGTGACCTAACGGTCACCATCAAGTGAGTCTCCCAACTAATATCTGGGAGATTTCAATCTCCCATAATTACCGTGTCCCTCCCCTGAGATGTCCTTTGAATCTGTTCTGTCAGGACATCATCCAGGGTCTCAACTTGACTTGGAAGGCAATAACATACCCCCACTGAAACCCTTTAGTTTCACCCAGACTGCCTCTACCACATCCCCATCTGCACCACATTCGATCTTATTGTATCCTATTCCTTCCTTGACACATAACGCTACACTCCCTCCCCACTTGCCCTTCCTGTCCTTTCTAAACAGGTGATTCTCCTCTATGTTAACATTCCAGTCTTGTCTTTCAGCCCACCAACTTTCCATGATCCCCACCAGGTCATACCCTCTTATTCCCAGGAAAGCCTCAAGCTCTTTCAGCTTATTACCCATGCTCCTAGTATTGGTGTACATGTATCTCAGCACCTTCCCAGATATCCCTTTGTTTGGGTCCCCCAACTTCTTCCTTTCTCCCATCTTCCCGCTACCAGCACATTCTTCATAGGAGTTCTGCCAGCCCCTGTGGTACCTCTAACACCCTGGTCCCAAAACCCTGATCCACTCCCTTCACCTGTCCAATCAGGACGAGTTTCTGAGGGGCCTGAACCCACCCCCACAGCTTAGTTTAAAGTCTTCCAGAGGAAGCTTGCTGAAGGACCTTTTCCCCATCCTCATGAGGTGCACTCTGTCCCTCGCCAGAAGTCCATTGGCAAGAAATCGGGTGCCTTGGTTGAGGAACTTGAAACGTTCCTTCTGGCACCATGCCCTGAGCCAGTCATTCACCTTAGCAACCCTCCTTTCCTTGGCTGGCCCAAATCCCTGGACTGGCAAGAGAAAGGAAAAGGCCACTTGGGCCTTTAGGCCCCTGAGTTTCTTGCCCAGAGCTTCAAAGTCCCTAGTGACCCCGCTCATCCCCTGCCTGGCCATGTCATTCATCCCCACATGAATCACCAGAAGTGCCTGGTGACCCCACCCCCACCCCAAGGGCAAAAGACACTGTCTGTCACATGCTGGATGCGTGCACCTGGCAAGCAACAGACCTCCCTTGCCTCAAGGTCAGGGCAGCACACCACCGCCTCAGTGCCACTTAGCAGGTAGTCCCCAATTATGATCACCCCCTGCCATCTGTTCCCAGTGGCAGTACACAACCATGTCTTGGCCCTTGCTTCTCCTGCAGCAGCCCCTGGCTGCAATTGGCTCCAGACTGGAGATCACGGACAGGTCAGTCCCCCATGTCCTCCTTATCCCCAGCCTCCCACTAGTGGAGAAAACTTTTTTCCCAGCCCCAGGTAGGTGTCAGGAAATGGAGGATGCAGTGCCAGCCTCCTCCTGTGGGTGACATGCCTCCAACTCTCCCCAGCTGTTTCTCCCTCTGCCCCTCCCTCAACCTTCTGTCCAGAGGGGAGCTGCTCCCAGGGGCCCTGGAGAGCTCTTTCATCCCTCAGATTCCTCACTTCCTCCTCCATGAGGGACACCAGCTTGCCCCTGTGTCTCTTGAGGAAGAAGGGCAAACATGTCACAGGTATCTCAGCAGACAGCAACACCCGTGTTTCCCACCATGGCCATCTCCTGGCTTGACATAGGGCACCGTTTGCAGGCCCTAGCTTCTTCCCCTGCCTTGTCTGTCCTACACTACCTCTCCCTGACTTTACTCTCCTAGTTCTCCCATATAGAGTAATAATTATAAGCAATTATTTAAAAAATAATGACAAAAACCCCACAATGATCTAGGGGAAGATAGTCCCCGGGAAGCCCAGACTGCAGCTAAGGGACATAGACAAGGGACGATGCAAGGCTGAGTGTGGCTTTATAAGCCTCAGAGTCCACTGCCCCCACCCTTCTGCTTCGTCCTGGTCCTTTCTGGCCTCTCTGACTCCGCCTCCCTTCCTCTCCACTGCTCCCCCCCTCCCAATACTCTGCTCAGCTACCTTGCCTTTATTTATTTTATTTTATTTATTTAAATATTTATATGCCGCCCCTTGCCACAGCCTCGGGGCGGCTCACAGCACCAGTTACTTGACCATTCTCTGCACATTCTTCAAGTACAGGCAGTTCCAAGAACTACAAACATCTGTACTTATGCACTGAGATAAAGTCTATTAAATTAAAAATGTGAGTTTAAAAAAACCACTCCATAGTACAGTGGTACCTTGGCTCACAAACTTAATCCATTCCACAACCCAAGTCAAATTTCCCCATAAGGTTCAATGTAAATAAGGTTAATTCGTTCTGTAACCACTTTTTGTAATCATAAAAATTTGAAACAAAGTGACAACAAACAAAGTAACAAAGAACAGCAAAGATTGCTGCCATCTCCTCCCCCACCCCCGAGCATGACCGCAATTGCACCCATCTTTTCTGTACAAGCACAACCACGATCGCGGCCATCTCCCCACACCCCCAAGCATGACCGTGATCGCACCAGTGCAGGGAAGACAGGCATGATTGTGATCGTCACCCGATGCGGAGTTCGTGACCTGAGGAAAAAATTTTCTGAAATTTCTGTTCATGACCCGATTTGGGGCGTTCATGAGCTGAGGTACCATTATAATTAATGCTTCTGCCTTTTCCTTATTGTCTGTTATCACTCTGCCATTCACTTTAAGTAGCTGGACACCCTTCTCTTTTTCATGTCTTTTTTTCTGGATGTACATATCTGAAGAAGGCTTTCTTGTTCCTTGCAACCCTTGCTATTCTCAGATCATTTCCTGCTTTAGCCTTCCTGACGCTATTCCTGGAATTCCTTGCTATTTGGTTATATTCTTCCATCCTGGCCTGGCCCTGCTTCCATTTCCTGTACATGTTCTTTTTTTTTCTTTCAGACTGTCACTTAACTTTTGTGGAGCCACGTGGGCTTCCTCTGCTGTCTTCTACACTTTTTTCTTGATAGAATTGTTCATAGTTGTGATCGGAGTATCTTCTTTTTCAATCTTCTCATAGTGTAAAACCTGAAATAATGGACATAAGGTACAGAAAGCCATATTCAAATTGAAGATTAGAAGTAGCCTCCTGCTAGAGCAATATAAGAATGGAACCAATTACCTAGGTAGATCATATGTTCTCCTACACTAGACACATGCAAAATGCAACTGGACATCTGGGAGGGATGGTTTAACTTGGAGTCCTGCATTGAGCATGGAATTCGACCTGATGTTCTTCTTGACCCCTTCCAACTCTATATTATACTGTGATTCACGATGTAGGTACATCAACTGCACTAGCACATCAGGTGCTACCCTTCACAAATGGCAGTTCTCCCCAGCTATAATAGAAACATAGAAACATAGAAACAGAGCGAGTCAGAAGGGGCCTCCCGGGCCATCTAGTCTGACCTCCGGCACCAGCCGGCTCCGCTCATGACATGCCCACCATGTGCATGTCCAGCCTATCTTTGAACACCCTCACCGATGGGGCCTCAACGACCTCCCGTGGAAGCCCATTCCACGCCCTCAGGGTCCTAACTGTCAGGAAGTGCTTCCTGGCATCCAAATTGAACCTTGGCTCCCTGAGCTTTGCTCCATTGGAGCGCGTCCTGCCTTCCTCTGCAGGGGAGAACAGGCCTCTCCCCATCTCCATATGACTCATGTGACTCAATATTCAGCTACTCAAAAGTGAGGAAACCTGCTGTTGCCTTTTTTTAAACTACAAGCCTGACCTCAAAATGAAGCACCTTTTGTAGCAGAACAGGCCGTGATCTGGATTCCCTGGGTGCTGCCCTCCTCCTTGACTGGGGACTTATTCTGAATTATGCCTTGCTTTTTATCATATGGAATGAGAACAGCACTGAAGGAGATAGAACCCATGCACACTGATAACCCTGTAGAGTCCACAACAGTTGTGATTTACAACATTACTTCTCCTGTCCACCTCAAGTTTATCCATCTTCCTCAAAACGAAGGTGGGAATCTTCAGGAGGTATTAGCATTAGTGACTTCCTCTCATAAGCCCTCCACATGATTTCTAATCAATACCACCAGTCATCCCATCATTTCTGGATGTAGTCTGCGAGTGGTACTGGTGTGACTGATAGAAAAACTCTTTAAACCTATTACCAAAGCTGATTTACAGCACTGCATGAAAGTTGCTTTTTTGTTGTTGCTGCTTTCACCTGCAGGTGTGCCCACCCCCAACCATAGTTAATATTCCATAGTGAGAACATAGTTTTGTGTTCATGTGGCTTCTTAGTCCTTAAGGTAGTTTCACTTGATTCAGGACTCTGTATTGCCTACATGCATTCCTCATCCTACCCCTCTTTTGGAGGTCTAACTTCACTCACTAGATGTAAGGAGGTCACTTGTGTTCTATTTACAATTAATGTTTATGTTTCAAACCTCCCTCACTTGCTTGTCCTCAGAACACAATTCTTTTCCAAATGGGGGATGTCAGCAGTATTCTTGTTGTCTTACCTTTCTTGTCTTCCAGTCCCTCTTTGTGTATGTAGCTAATCATCTAAGACACAAAACAAATCAATTGTTTGTGGGAATCCAGGTATCATAAAAGAACAAAAAGTGTATGAATGTATACACCAATAAATATACTGTAGACAATTTTTTCCAACTGTCAATTTAGTTAAACAGAAATACAATTTGCATAGTGTATTCCAATACTATTTTGGTTGGTCCCAATAAATTGATATGTTGTGCCATTTCAGGTACTGTTGAGTGTATTGTGCATGATACATGTTTTTGTGTATTTGGAACAGGATTAGGAGAGAGGGGCATGTTGAAGGTGCCTTGTTCCATGTAAAACTCGTGAGGAAGCAAGCTCACCTGGCAGGTCCTTTTATTTGTGGTTTACAGCTTCCGCCAAGTCTGCACTTCCCAAAACACCAAAGCCCTCTCCTCACCTGGACCCTTTCTCACCCCTGGTTCTAAGGCAAAGAATGACATGGCCTCCAGGGAGTTGGGGAGCTCTGTGTCTTGGTTGCAGGGACTGCCCTTGCTGCTCCTGTCTGGCTGTCTATGCATTGCAGCAAACCCAACAACTTCCAGCATTCTCCCAAAGGCTGCCTTTGTGCATCACCTCATCCTTTCCTCCCCTCCCCTCCCCTCCTCTGCTCTCGCTCCTCCTCTATCCACCCCCTGCCCCATTTGTCTCTACTGTGCCTTTATTCTCCCTTCCCCAGTGCAACTGTCCCTGCTCTGGCTGCCAATCCCGCACAGCTGTGCATGTGTCCATGCATTCCTCCAAACGGAGTACCATGCCTTGTTCCTTCCCGGCCATGTCCCACCATCTCTGGTGACTCTCCAGTGGCTGTCATAGGAACATTATATATTAATCTGATTTACTGTTTTTTTCTATGATTGTTTTTGATGTGTAGAATTTTGTTCTAGTACAAGAACAAGCATTTTCTTGTACAATATCATTGGCTTCCCTTGATATGTTGTATCTTCAGATTTAACTGAGGAACTGCTTCCTTTTGCTGTAAATAGGCACTCAACTATAGCCATCACATCATCTACCACTTTTCTCAAGAGAATCCTGCTTTTCAAAGTGTGCAGTACTGTTTGCACAGCCTTCGTCTTCACTAAGCTGTATCACCTGGATATAAGGGCTCTTACAATTGCAGCCTTCAGCAAGGCAGTTCTTTCTGTAGTTCTGCCATGATATCTCCTCAGGTTTTCTTGCTCCTCAGCTGCCAATATGTGAGATCACAGAAACCATGAAGAAGAACAGGTTGCTTATGTGTTGCTATAGTTCTTTGAGTGGCCTTCTGTGACCCAGGTCATATAATCCACCCTCGTTTGATGCCTAGCCTTCAATTTATTCCACTGCAGCAGTGGAGCATAACTAAGTAGAAGGTGGGACCCACAGCCAAGTGTACACAGAGGGGATGAGTGGGACTCCTACCTAAACTCTGTTCAGGTCTAGAATGTTATAAATGACTGTTCCAAGCAAGTGAATAACCTATAAATGTGAGTTCACACTTAAAGGTAAGCAACTTGTCCAACAAGGTGGCCAAACATTAACAACAATTGGTTGTTAAGAAAGATTCTAGGCACTTTTATGATGCCATGAATGCCTTTTTTTCTAGATTCAATTTAGTTCACCTGGAGTGGAAAAAAGTCAGACTGGATCTGGTTATTCTATCTGCCATTTGTTTTGTTTTTCCTTTTTAAACTGGTGACATCCTTCTTTGGTATAGAAGCACATAGACGCACATCATACTTTTTGTGCTGTAATGATTTTCTGTCTGTCTTGTGAGACATAACTGGATAAATTCAAGACCTGTTTGAAAGCTAATTACATCCTGTATGTTGTAGATGAACAGTCTGGCAAAACAAATTCATTTCTAAAGGCACTCTCAAGCTATCTGTAGCTATGATGTACATTCACTTTTAAGAGACGGACCTCAGAAGGTATCAACATTCATAGTCAATGGAGCTCAGCTCCTACAAGGATGACTATTCCTCCCCGTACCCCATCACCATGCTTTTTAAATTGCATGGTTTTCTAAAATGCCCTATTTTACACTTTTCTGGCATTTTCTAACCATTTTGTGCCATGTATAAAACAAAATACCATATTTTTTGCTCTATAAGACTCACTTCCCCCTCCCCTCAAAAGTAAGGGGAAATGTCTGTGCGTCTTATAGAGCGAATATGTGTGTGCAGTAAGTCTGTCAGATGTGCAGCCCATGGGGCAGTGATGGGGAATGTGCCTGTGATTATGTGCCCATTTGATTCAGAATATTTTTTTCTTGTTTTCCTCCTCTAAAAACTAGGTGCGTCTTATGGTCAGGCGCGTCTTATAGAGCGAAAAATACGGTACATATGTTTTCATCTTTAGTTTCATAATCTACAGGCCATGGTTGTGCTCTGGACCACACATTGCTATAAACCACACATTCTGTATTCTGAGAGCATTGCGCTAATCAAACAGTATAGAAATGCCATAAATAATAAATAAGCCAAAATATTTTAAAATTCTAGGGTTTTGTGACTGTGAGAGCAAGCCAATGTTCTCACAGTCTGGTCATTCTTGCAAGGAGTGACTAAACCCAAGAACAAACTCTGGGTTATTTCTTTGGTTTTTCAGGGAGGAGATAAACTTGAGTTTGTGATTCATGACACTAACCAAATAACATATCGGAGTTCTATGGGTTGCTTAACCACTTCTGCTTTCAGGAAGAGCAGTTGGACAGCACAAAATCTCAGCTATGGTGAAGTACAAACTGTCTGGATCTGCTCTATTTAAGAATCAAGTGGTGGATGGCTAGATTTCACATTACCCTTTCTTGCTTATTGCCTATTGTCTGTCACCCTATATGCCCTCTAGGCCCAGCTCATCTCTACTGTTTGAACTCATTTGTGGGGGAAAGGAGTTATTATGAGGTGAGTTAGAGGAGGTGGAAGGTTCAGCACCCTTCTTTTGATGTAAAAGTGAGACTCTGTAACTCTTACTTTGCATTTGAATGAATGTGTGAGCAATAAATGTGATGGCTCTTCTTAAGGCCCTGAACAACTGTATTCACCAGGGAAGAATGCTGTAACAAGGTTTGAACAGGTGTGTAAAAAGAGTTCCCCTTGTTAGGTTTCTTGCTAGAAGGAAGGCAGCCCCAACATTTTTTAGTCCTTTATTAAGAAACTTGGGCAGATTGCCTTTTCCTTTGAATATTTAGCCACACAAATTAATTCATTCTCAGATTCATTAATTTATGCTTCAGGGGAAAAAAACATAAGTCTTTATGGGGTAATTCTTTTCCTCTTATGTCGCTATGTTACAGCTACCCAACAGCATGCCAACTGGAAAAAGTGACATTCTTACTAGTTGGTAAGAATCACTAGTTGATTCATCTGTTTGCTGGGAGGCAGCTTTTCTGTGCAGCATACTTAGAAAGATTACTCATGTTGCTTTGCTTGCCAGCCACTTACGGATCACCAAAAAGAAAAATATCTCAGTGAAGAAGATCAACTGGGTGATCTATATGTCTGGTCAATCTGTTGTGGAGGTGCAAACTATTGATAGGCAACTTCAGGCCCTTGACTGTTCTCCCTCCTGATGGTTATTCAGTTTTAAACCAGACTTAGATTAGAGGGCCCACAATATAGAGGACACCTTCAAATATAAGACTGTCCTTTGCAAGCAGTCCAAAATAGGGGACTCTCCTCTGTAAAGTAGTGCACTTAGTGTTAGCACACAGATGTCATGTCCTACCTGGAAGAGGATTCCTCAGATGAGGAGAGCCAGTGCAGTGGACCAGAGCCACAGCCAAATACAGAGGCTGTGGATGACTGCTCTCTGTTGGAAGGGCAGCCAGGTCCCTCATATGAAGTCCCTGGGGTTACACAGTAGCAGGAACCACAGGCAAAGGCAGAGGGAATTCACCCTTTGGAGAGGAGGAGCACACAGCCTTGCCAGGGGGTGTGTTCCATGCCACTTCCAGGTGCTATAAATTTGATCAGACTGAGCCTGCCCTTGTGACAAACAACAAACCCTGCTAACCACATTCCTTACTTTCCTGAAGACTAATTGGTATCTCAATTTATTGGCTCATTTCCTGGACATTCTTTGCACACTCCCACTTGACTTGGCACTTTGAACACACACAACTTGCAGCCTTGACTCTCAGACTGAACTAAATTCAGTTTAAATTTAAATTTAAGTTTAAATTTAAATCTAAATTTAAATTTAGATTCTTGAACTAAACTGAACTGACAACGGAGCATTTGTGGGCACTGGACAGGACAATAGAAGTCATAGATGAAGGGTAATATCACTCTTAGGGACCCCATATAGTGAGGTCAAGACCTAGCCTAGTGAACTTTCTAGGGATGTGTGCTCATGGACTAAGGCTAACACAGAAGGAAACAGAAGAATGCAAAATCAGCCCCATGGATGGCAAGCTACATGAGACCTCTGCACTGGCTAAATCAGACATTCAAGGAGCCTAGACATTGCCTTGTGTAAGACCCTTCTGTCTGCTGCATTTCCTGTTTTGTCTTTATCTGGTCTATATCAGGCTGTATTCCATTTGTTTCTCTTTATGTGATGCTGGTAACAAGTGAGGAAACATATAAATCTGTGTCATCCCAGTACAAGAAATTTTGCATTGCAGAACAGTGTAATCATATGTAGCTCTTATACTGGATCCAACATGGTCACCAATTTCACTTTTGTTATGTTCCTAGTTTCAAGGATTGGGAAATGTCCAATTTTTAGGGTTATGAACATGATGATATTGACACACAGGTGAGGGAGTGGAAAGTACTCTTAAATGTTGGTTCTTCTGTTGCAGCATGCCATTTGGGATTCTTTAAAGACTCGCCCCAGAATCAGATGTGCACCAAATGCCCCCCACATAGTTACACCCATGAAGAAGCCTCAACTTCCTGTATTTGTGAAGAACACTATTTCAGAAGGGAATCTGATCCACCCACAATGGCCTGCACAAGTGAGTTTGCTTGTATTTGCTATTTCCAAGTGTTTGCTCAGTAATAGACCATGATAAGTGATTAGGAATATATCAATCCACCTTATACTGATCAGATCGTTGAGCAATCCACTTTGAACTTTGTGCATGAAAATTCTGTGCCTAACTATTGCACTACAACTCCTTGCCCATATTCAGTCATTCAGTGCTACCTTTCCACTGACTGAAGCCATGATCTATCACTGTAAGCAAAGCAGAATAAAGAGGTATTGAGGCTATTTTCCTAAACAATTCAAAAAAGTGTGCATACTTTAGCCTTGTTAGGGACCAACCTAGATAGCCATAGAAACACTCATGCTGTGCACATGCCTGCCTTGTTCACCTATAAACAGCAGCGTGGAACAATTTTCAGTCAAAGAGCCAGATTCTATATCAGAGAAGTTCCTGAAGTTCATTCTAGTGGTGCACTGGGCTAAATGCTAAAGGGGCAAAACCAAAATATCAAAAACTCCTGAATATTTGAGCATAATGTTCTTACCATCAGTAGCTATTTATTTGTTTGTTTGCTATATTTCATGCTACCTAATAGCAAAAGCTTTCTAGAATTATAACAATTTAAAACATAAAACACGAGATAAAATGCAGAATAACAATAACATAGTTAAAACAATATAACAGTGAGAACGAGGGCGAAATATAAAATTTAAAACTGTGAAACTAAAACTCCCAGGGAAAATGCCTGGGAAAATAAGATAGTGTTCACCTGGCCCTGAAAAGGGTATTATGTAGGTGCCAGGTGAACCTCACTGGTCAGGGTGCAACAATAAAAAGGCCCTTTTCTTAGTTGCCACCCACCTGACTTCTTTTGGCATGGGCTTCCTCCAAAAAGCTGCTGAAGATGAGTCTGGGCAGGAGGAGGAGGCAGGAGAAGACAGTTGTTCAGGTAACCTTGCCCCAACCCTTTTACAGCTTTTAATATTAATACCAGCACTTTGAACCAGACCAGGACATGGACAGTGCAGATGGTAAAGCACTGGTCTAATGTGATCACAATGGCCAATCTCCATTAACAATCTTGCTGCCCTCTTATTGACCAGCTGAAGTTTCTGGACCATTTTCAAAGGAAGCTTCTATATTATAACACATTGCAGTAATCTAACCAAGACGTTACCTAGGCAGAAATAACTAACCACACTATCCCTGTCCAAATAATGGTAAATAATAATATACCAATATAAGTTGGTATATCACTCTAAGCTGACAAAAGGTGCTCTACATCACCAAGTTCACCTGTGCCTCTACTGACAGTGCTGAATCCAGGGGCACCTCCAACTACAAATGTAATCTTTTAGGGGGAGTGCAGCACCTAAGTCTTAGGAAAGACCTTTCAACCTTTTAGATTGTGAGGGAAGCAGCAAAAGTGGGAAAGGCATTTGGACCATGGCAAGGGAACTTGGGCAGAAAAAAATGCCAGAGGGTTGGTTTGGGACTTGGGTGATGGGGTGAGATTTTCCCTCTGGACCTGAGGTTATGCACCCTGGATGTATAACCAGGGAAAGTGGGGGAAACTGTTTTTAATATTAAAAAGGTTCGGTGTCTGAGTCCTTCCACCTTACTTTGCAATGTCAGGGACATCTGTTTCCAGCTCCAGTTCACTTCTTGTGACAAGGTAAGGCTGCAAAGAAAGAAACTTGGGGTCCTGCTTATACAAAGATAAGGCAGGTGAGGAAGGGACAGGATCAGGTCCCCTTGAAAAACTTTAATGCTGAAATTAAATCCTCCCCACTCTTCCTTAAGCACGAGCAAGTCAAACACATGAACAGCAAATGTGGGTGCCACCATCACGTGTACTCTGGACCTAAGAAAGGTTCATAAATCATAGAATAGTAGAGTTGGAGGCCATCGGGTACAACCTCCTGCTGTTGCAGGACACCAATTTACAGTATCCCACTCGGATGGCTAACCAGTTTCTTTTTGAATGCCTCTAGTATGGGAGAGCCCATGAACTATCTGGGCAACTAGTTCCACTATCATACTGCTCTGACAGTGAAAAAACTTTTCCTGATATCTAGCCTGACCTGGGTTGTCACTGCTTGAGCTGATTGTTCCATGTCCTACACTCTGGCATCAGCGAGAAGAGATCCTGACCTTCCTCTTTGTGACAGCTTTTGAGGTACTTATACAGGGATATCATGTCCACCTCCCTCAGTCTTCTCTTACTAAAGTGGAAAAACATGAATAGCTCTACCCCATACCTTTAACTCTTAAAACTGTTGACCATAGGTGTACAGGATTGCTTCTCACTCAGACCTTAGAATCATAGAATAGTAGAGTTGGAAGACCCATAAAGGCCATCGGGCCCAATCCCCTGCTGTTGCAGAACACCAGTTTAAGCTGTCCTACTCAGATGGCTGAATAGTTTCTTTTTGAATGTCTCTAGTGTGGAAGAGCCCACCACCTCTCTAGGCAGCTGGTTCCACTGTTGTATTGCTCTGACAATAAGGAAACTTTTCCTGATATTTAGACTGAATCTGAGTTGTCACAATTTGAATTGATTATTCCATGTCCTACATTTGGATATCAGCAAGAAGAGGTCTTGACCTTCCTCTTTGTGAAAGCCTTTGAGGTACTTATAGAGGGATATCATATCCCCCCTCAGTCTTCTCTTCTCAAGGATGAACACACCCAGTTCTTCTTCATGGTCTCTCTGCATCACACATAATGGGTGCTGCGCCTGCACAGTGCCTGTAGCCAGGTAGAATACCAAAGCTTTAACGGATTTTGGTGGGAACTCTGCACCCCTCTCCCTCAGTGCTATAAATGGCGAGCACCCGCCATTTCCCTCAGTCTTCTTTCGACCACCAATCACTTTGCCTTGAGCTGTTCATTATCGTTCATTGCATCTTCTTGCTCTTTGTTCTAATTGCCTTTTTCTCTTCCTCTTCTAGTTAAGATAATCCAAGTTTTATTACCTTACCTCCCCTAGTTAAACAATCTTTTTCCTCCTTTAAAAAAAAAGTTCTTACCTTTCTACTATCATCTTTTGCTATCCTCTTTTCTCGATGGCTCAGCCCGTGGCCTTTCGAAAGTGCTCTAGATGGGGGGCCAAAATATCTCCAATTTATTTATTTATTTATTTATTTATTTGGACCCACACAAGCTTTGCCCCCTATGCTTGGGAGGACATTGCACTGGCAAATGCAGCCATTGTCAGGCATTTACTAAACAAGCCCGGGAAAATCGGGAGAACTGGCTGAGGAAGATCCTTTGGGATCAGGCCCTCATAGGTTAGGATGAGCTTACCACCCAGACCACTCCAGCTGGCCCCTCCATGGTGACTTCCCCTCGTCCACCATCTGAGGGAGCTGCTTCCGGGAAGACCACTTGCTCCTTCCATTCCTCCTCTCTCTCAAAAAAAAGGAGAAACAGAAGCACACCAGGCAGGGGGATCTGGTGGTCCCGAAAAGGTCTAAGAAGGACAAGACCGACAAGGCCAGCCATAAGCACCATAGGCTTGCTCAAGAACCGCACCAGGACTCGGGTTTGACCACTCCATCGGCCCTGACAGCCTCATCGGTACCGATGCCATTGACACTGACACCGCAGGCTGTGATGCAAATTATGCTGCTTGGATCCCCCCAGAGGGTCACACTACTGGCTCTGACAGCATTGGATCCCCCTGAGCCTATGATCCATGGATCGATGTCTAGGGAAATCCAAGACTCACCACCTTGGTCGATACCAAGCCATCAACTGGCTCATTCACTGACACCGATGCCGTTGTCACCAGAGGCATCTCCGAGGCCTCCCCCGCCAGCCGACTCTCACTGCCATCACTGCACCTCTGGCCAATCCACCAGGACCTGGATCCCGATGCCCTATGAGGGGTTCAAGCCGCCCCAACCCTACTACTGGGACTATCCACCTCCATATGGCTACTACCCCATGCCACCAGAGCGCAGGTGTCGATCCCATCCCACCAGGACTGAAGCGCCCTCCACCTCGGCGCCTGCGACTTTTCGTCCTCCTCTGTCCCTAGTCCAGTCATCTTCCAGCCCTCCATACCTCTATGACTCAGACTCTGAGGACTCAGACCAACTCTCTACATCTCCTGATGCGGTCATCTCCACCCAGGGACCTGGGTCCCCAGATGAGTCCTATGCCACTTTCAGTGAACTCATGGCCCACCTCACCCAGTTGCTGGAGATTGAGGTTGAACGCTGGCCAAGTACCAACAAGTACAGTTTCCACGACATTGTTCGTAAGGAACAGTCTTCTGCTACCTCCATCCCACTCATCACCACCCTCTGAGAGGCTATGACAGACACCTAGGAATTCCCTAGCCAGCTGCATCTGATGTTTCAGAGGTACAAATCCATGTACAAGGTTTGGGAACAGGACATACCATTCCTTTTGAAGCACCTGAAACCTAATTTGATTGTGGTCGAGTTGTCCCAGGGGTGAGACAACAGATAGCACTTGACCCCAAGAGACAAAGAGGGCAGGAAGATCAATTTAATGGCGACCCGCATCTACGCAGCCATGGAGCTGGGTCTCCAGATTTCCAACTACGAGGCAATGATGGCCAGATATCAGTATTTTCTGATGCAATGGCTGGAATCCATCACCTCCACTATTCCGGAGCAACAGTGCGACCTGGCCCACGTCTTCATCCAGGAGGCCATGCCGCTCTCTATCCATCAGCTCACCATGCCTCGCCATCATGTCGATTGCGACTCTCATGCACTCGTCGGATCCATCGCCCTGCACCAACACGCCTGGCTATGTTCCTGCAACTCCCCCCAACGAGACAAAGAGGCACATCGAGGGAATGCCCTTTGATGGTTCCAGCCTCTTCCATCACCTCATGGACCATAAGCTTGAGGACATTTACAATGGTTGAGCTACCGCTCAGAAGATGGAGATCCCAAATTCCAACTGTTGTAAGTGGCCACAATCTCGCTACCCTCAATACCAGCCTTACCATCACTAGTAAGCCACGCCAACAATACCAACCGCACCAGTAACACAACCGGGGCCAACCTGCTGCACAAAACCAACTAGGCAATCGCTGCCAACCCGCTGACAAGCGGCAGCATTGACGAGACACGGGATCTGATCTTCTCTCCCCTTTTCCACAATCCCCCCTCCCTTTTGGGGACCGGCTGCAAGACTGACTCCCCATTTGGGAGTCCATCACATCTGATAAATGGGTACTTTCCATCATTGCGAATGGATATAAAATCAAGTTTGATACCGTGCCCCCCTCTGGTCTGATCCAATACACCTCTCCATTGGAGGTTCTCAGAGATGAGGTCTCCCAAATACTCCGTAAAGGAGCAATTTGGCCAATCTCCCATTCCGAGGGGCTCCACAGCTTATATTCGAGATATTTCATGGTCCCGAAACGGGATGGTGGTCTAGGCCCTATACTCAACCTATGGGGTGTCAATACATTTATTACAACTAAAAAAATTTGCATGACTACCCTTCAATATATCCTCCCCCTACTCAAGAGAGAAGATTGGCTCACATCTTTGGACTTAAGGGATGCTTATTTCCATATCAGCATCCACCTGTCTCATAAATGGCTTCTCCACTTCACAGTCGGATCCGATATCTTTGAATATAACGTTCTCCCTTTTGGACTTGCTACAGTTCCAAGAGTTTTCACAAAATGCATGGCACCGGTTTGCACCTACCTTTGGCTGCAAGTTTTTATCCCTACCTAGACAATTGGCTTATTCTCTCTCCATCCCGAGAGCAGCTACTCTTGGCCATCGACACTACATCTACACTGCTGGATGACCTCGGACTCTGTATTAATACCGAAAAATCCTGTCTCACTCCCTCGCAGGTCATCGAATTCATCAGAGCACACCTCGATTCCATTTGAGCAAGAGCGTTCCTACCACGGGCTCGAATGGACAATCTTCGCTCCTCAGCCCAGTGCATCCAAGAGAGCAGACAAACTCTGACATTGTCCTTCCAGAAGTTGCTTGGCCACATGGCCTCAACAATTACAGTTGTCCCAAATGCCAGACTTTGGATGCAACCCCTGCAGCTGTGGTTCAACAGCCTCTTCCACCCACAGCACAACTCCCCAAGGCAGCTGCTTCTATCTCCAGCCTCGGTTCTTCAAGCTCTGTCTTGGTGGACAAACAAGGATAATCTCTCAGTAGACATGCCATTCCACCAACCGCAGCCCTCGGTATCTGTCATGAGGCCATAACTCACGTATCTAATTAACTCACACAGCAGCAGGCAATAAAACTAAAGTCTGTTATTGCTACTTTCTACAAGATTTATGATACAACGGATATGCACTAATGAAAAGGTCTTAACAGATCAGTTGCCTCCCCCTTTGTGAAGACTCTGGGGAACCCACATGGGATTAGCTTTTCCTGTCACATCTTTCTGCTCTTGAGCGGGACACACCTCTGTCTTGTGTTTCTTTTTGTTCCAATCATCTTAAGCTACGTCTAAAATTAGCATCGACTAAAGATGGCACGCCTGCTATATCTCCTGGACCCTGTCCAGGAGTCACAGCATCAGGAGGTGGGGGTGGGGGAGTATCTTGCTTGTGCTCCTGAGAGTCAGAATGAGGAGAAGCCTCCCGTTCAGAAGACTCATGATCAGGCCATGACTGGGCTGTTTGTTCAGAGGGCAAAGTGTCAGGATGTGGGGGAGCTATTTGCTCAGTCATTCCAGAGTCAGGCTATGGAGGAGCCATTTGGCTACTAGGCCCCAAGTATAAGTCATCTTGCTCTAATGTCTGATTCTCATTTTAAACGTTTGACTCTTTCTCATGAGGCGACATCTCTGTTGAGCCTCCAGGCACGACACTAACTCCCCACCCATGACCTCCCCCCCACCGGCAATGCAGAAGATGAGTGCCACCTGGTTTGTGCGGGAAACGAACGTGAAATCATCTCAGGAGAATGGGTGCATGAATGTGGTCAAGGGGCTCCCAAATGTGGTCTTCCAGAGGGTAGCCCTTCCAGTGCACTAGATATTGCAGGTGCCCCCTCCGGAATCTAGAATTAAGGATCTCTTTGATTTCGAATTCCTCCTCTCCATCCACCATCACGGGTGGTGGTGGTGGAAGCTGAGCGCAGAGGGTGTGCTGTTGAGGGGCAGGAGAGAGCAATGCTCGATGAAAAACTGGGTGAATTCTCATAGAGGGAGGTAAAGCCAATCGGAAGGCTATGGGATTGAATTGAGAGACAATACGAAATGGTCCTGCACATTTGTGGGCCAATTTGCGGGACGGCACCAAAAAGGGAAGAAATTCGGTGGACAACCAGACCCAGTCACTGACGTGAAGGGGAGTCCAGGCTGTCTGTGTCAGTCGGCAACTTCTTTGTAGGTTGCTTTGGCCCTATCCATTTGTAGTTTGAGTACAGACTGTACTGAAGCCAAGTCATGCAGGAAATTCCTGGCAGCAGGGACAGAAGTCGTTGGCAGTGTGGAAGGAAAAGCCTGAGGATGGTAACCAAGGTTCACGTAGAAGGGCGTTTGTCAGGTAGAGGCGTGGATGGAATTGTTGTATGTGAACTCTGCCAATGGGAGAAATGAGAGCCAATCATCTTGCTGATAGTTAACATAGCAGCGGAGGTACTGCTCGAGCATTGCATTGAGATGTTCTGTTTGGCCATCAGTTTGCAGATAGTGAGCCGAAGAGAGGCATAGGTCGACCTTGAGCATGGTCAGGAGTTCCTGCCAGAATCGGGAGGTGAACTGACTGCCACGATCTGTTATTAATGCAAGGGGCCACCCATGTGCTTTATAAATATGATGGACAAACAGGGAGGCGGTGGTC
Organism: Varanus salvator macromaculatus; assembly: GCA_023646645.1. Lineage (NCBI taxonomy): Eukaryota > Metazoa > Chordata > Lepidosauria > Squamata > Varanidae > Varanus > Varanus salvator. The sequence continues at coordinate 3,579,183 of JAIXND010000774.1, read as the reverse complement.
TTGGCTGAGGGAAGCCCCATGCAGGGGATAAAGTGAGCCATTTTTGTGAATAAGCCCGTGACGACCAATATGGTAGTGAAGCCAATCGACAGGGGCAAATCTGTGATGAAGTCCATTGAAACAGTGTGCCAGGGGCCAGGAAGTGTTTCCAATGGCTGTAGTAACCCTGGGGGCTTTCCTGGTTGGCGCTTGGCTCATTGGTATGTGGGGCAGGAGAGAATGTACGATTTGACGTCATTGTTCAGGTGGGGCCACCAAAAGTCTCTGGAAAGCATATGCGGGGCAGGAGAGAATGTACGATTTGACGTCATTGTTCAGGTGGGGCCACCAAAAGTCTCTGGAAAGCATATGCAACATTTTATAAACCCTGAAATGTCCTGCGGATGGGGAGTCATGACATTGCTGCAATACTCGTTCTCGGAGTGGCAATGGAACATACGGAACCTGGTTGTAGAGTAAGATATCATCTTCGAAGGGGTAGGCAGCAGGAAGGGTACCCGTCCTCATCTCTTCCCTCTTGGTCTGGACGAGAGGATCAGCGTGTTGGGCCTGGTGGAGGTCTGTATGCCAGGAGGTGGAGGAGGTAGCTGCAGCAACCATTTCTGTCTCTAGGATGGGGGTTGGGTCAGCTTTCACTTTGTTGTCGTCAAAGTATTTGGGTTTCCTGGACAGAGCATCAGCAAGGAAGTTTTTGGAAGGTAGTATATATTCAATGCAAAAATGAAAGTGAGCAAAGAACAAAGCCCACCGTGCTTGCCTCTGGTTGAGGATTTTGGCAGAAGCGAAATGGACCAGCTTCTTGTGGTCCATTTGGATGAGGACCAAGTGTGGAGATCCTTCAAGCAAATGTCACCATTCCTCTAAGGCAGCTTTAATCCCCAACAATTCTTTCTCCCAGATAGTGTAGTTCCGCTCCAAACTTAAGAGTTTATATGAATAAAATGCCACCGTTCTGAGGTCATGGATGGCCCCCTTCTGCGGTTGTAGGAGAATCACTCCAATGGCTTTGTCGGAGGCATCGGTTTGCAGTATGAAAGGTGCAGATGTGTCAGGATGAACCAGTTGGTGTTCTGAAGTGAATTGGCATTTCAAAGTGTTGAACACTGATGTGGCATTGGGCGACCAATTCAGGTGTCGTCCCCTCTCCTTCAAAAGGTCTGTCAACGGTGCCGTCAAGTGGGAGAAGTGGGGTATGAACTGAATAGAAATTCGCAAACCCTAAAAAGTTCCCTCTTTGTCCATGGCAGTTGCCAGGATAGCACTGCCCGTACTTTCTCAGGATCCATCTGCAGTCTGTTTGGAGAAATACGGTAGCCAAGATACAGGAGGGAGGTGGTGTGGAATTTGCATTTTTCCAGTTTAGCAGAGAGGTGATTCTCCCGCATGCATTGTAGAACAGCTTGTATGTGGTGTACGTGAGACTCTGGATCGTTGGAAAAAATCAATAAATCATCCAGGTAGGCAATCAAGAAGTCTTCAAGAAAATTGTGGAAGATTTCATTTATCATTCTGCAAAACAATTGTCTCAAATTTACAAGCCCAAAAGGCATCACCAAAAACTCAAAGGTGCCAAAACGGGATGAGAATGTCTTTATGTGCTCGTATCCAGGGTGGATGCACAGTAAATTGTAGGCGTTGCGAAGACCCAGCTTGGTAAAAATGCGCGCTTGGCCCAGACGTTCTAAAATCTCTGAGATTAATGGCATGGAGTGCGTGTTGGGGACAGTGATTGCGTTCAAGCAGCGGTAGTCAATACAGACTCTGGGTTCTTCAGAATTCTTCTGAGGTACGATGATGGGTGTGACCGAAGTAGGAGATGAAGACGGATGGATGAAACCCTTTTATAACTTGGTGGATATGAAGTCTTTGAGGACTTGCAGCTCTTTAGGTGACATGGGTCATAGCTTGCCAACTGGGAGAGTGACTCCTGGTTGTATGTGGATTTCCATGTCGCATGGGCGGTGAGGAGGTAGCTTGTCTGCCTCCTGTGGGTCAAAGATGTCCCAAAAATCTTGATACTGCGGAGGAAGGGTGGTGGTGGAAGGTGGCGGGGAGGCATGAGGAGTGTGGGCTGGAGAGTCATTGCAGTGTTGAGAACAAAATGTGGAATTGAAATGTACTTGTCTAGAGTCCCATGATATCTGGGGTTTGTGTTTAATTAACCAGTCCATGTCAAGTACCAAGGGGTACTGTAGGTCTTTCACCAATAAGAAAGTTGTCTGTTCATAGTTCTTGCCAATTTGCAGAGTGGGAGGGGAGGATTGGTGGGAGGAGGGGCCTCCCTGTAGGGGGCGCTTCTGGATAGAGTCCACCTGGAGTGGGATTGGCAGTATTGACATAGGAAAGCAGTGTTTTTCAGCAAATTCTTCATCCAAAAAGGAAGCAGTAGCACCACTATCAATCAGTGCTGTGGCTCGAATTGCAGGATGTGGGTGTGCCTGTAAAATGGCATTGATCAGTAGGTGTCGGGTGGGGGAGAGGCACCCTTGTGATTTATTTACCGGTCCCAGTATCATGGTGCTTAACGACGCTGGGACTGGAAGTTTCCCACCTGCTTTCTCAAAGAACAAGACTGGGCCAGATGGCCGATATGTCCACAAACAAAACATGGTCCGGTTGGGCGGCGGTAAGCACTCTTTCTTCTTGGAATGTGAGGCCTGGCAGTTCCCAGCTGCATCGGCTCATGTTCCGGCTCCGACTGAGTTGTTGCCACAGCAACGTAGTTATCAGGCGGGAGTTGTCGGGGCCTAGCTTCCATGCGTGGGAACCATATTTCTCTAGCTGGCATCGGGCCAGCGCAGCATTTCCACTTCACTTGAGCCCGCTCAGTAAGCTTTGCATCAAGTTGTATGGTCACAAGCATCAACTGTTGTAAAGTTTCTGGCATAGGAGTGCAGGCCAAATCATCCAGAACCTCCTCCCTTAAGCCTTCCCGTTATTGCACCATCAAGGTCTCTTCGTTCCACCCCAAGTCATTCATTAAGAGCTGGAATTTGGTCATGTATTCAGTAGCTGAGCCCGTCCCCTGTTTAAGACATTTTATCTCACGTATGGCTATCTCTTTGCAAGATTCTACGCCTAGGAACTGTTCCAAGGCTTCAGAAAGGTTGTTGCGTCATTCAAAATGGGGTCCAGGAGTCACAGCATCAGGAGGTGGGGGGGTATCTTGCTTGTGCTCCTGAGAGTCAGAATGAGGAGAAGCCTCCCATTCAGAAGCCTCATGATCAGGCCGTGACGGGGCTGTTTGTTCAGAGGGCAAAGTGTCAGAATGTAGAGGAGCTATTTGCTCAGTCATTCCAGAGTCGGGCTGTGGAGGGGCCATTTGGCTACTGGGCCCCAAGTATAAGTCATCTTGCTCTAATGTCTGATTCTCATTTTGAACATTTGACTCTTTCTCATGAGGTGACGTCTCTGTCGAACTGCCAGGCACAACAGTATTGCTCCATACTGATGCTTCCCTTACAGGCTGGGGAGCACACTGCGCCAACCTCCGTACCCAAGGCACCTGGCAAGCTCATGAAAAGACCAAGCACATCAATTATCTCAAGCTGCTTGCGGTTTTCCAAGCACTCCGCTCCTTCGAACCCACTCTTCAGAACTGAACAGTACAGGTAGCCTCTGACAATGCTGTGACTGTCTTTTACATCAACAAGCAGGGCAGCACAAGGTCAGTACCACTGGCCCATCTTACCCTACAGATCTGGAGCTGGTGCATTCCCAGAGGGATCACCTTGCTGGCAGTTCATCTAGTGGGTGTGGACAATGAGGAGGTGGACATTCTCAGCAGGCAAATGTCCTCAACCCACAAGTGGGAGCTGGACGACCGCATCTGCAGTGACCTTTTCCTCCACTGGGGCCCCCTGTCCATCAACCTGTTTGCTACAGCCACCAATTCGAAGTGCCAGACTTACTGCTCCCGGGCAGGAGGGGCCCAAATTCACTGGGCGACACCATGATGGTGAGTTGGTTGGATTCATTTCTCTACACGTTCCCTCAGATCCTGTTAATCATGCGGACCCTAGAAAAAGCTGTCCATGACAAAGCCCAGGGCATTCTTGTTATGCCTTGGTGGCCATGTCAGCCTTGGTTCCTGACCATTCTCAACCTCTCCCGCTGAACCTTCGTCTGTCTACCATGGGTCCCACACCTGATCACACAGGAGGAGAGGGCAATCCACCATCCCAATCTCGACTCACTCAATCTCACCACGTGGCTCCTTCACTAACTGTTCCATGTCACCTGACTTTGGTCCCGACGAACTCGTCGATCCTGATGACTGCTACTCGCCTGTCGGTACTGGAACCACCATCGGTACTGATGGAGTCTCTTCCAGCCATACCAAGCCCAACCTCCCTACTGTCAGACATTAACTTCATACTACAATCTGCTCTACGACCAACCACCCACTGAACGTATGAGTCTAAGTGGAAACACTTCACCGCCCTTGCAGAGACCAACCAGTTCCCTCCTCATTCGGCTTCCATCGAGAATATCCTATTCTTCCTGCTATCCCTACATCAAGATGGACTTAAGCCCACCTCAATTAGAGTGTACATCATGGCGATTTCCCATTTTCGAGGCCCATTATCCAGATCCTCAGTGTTCTCACACACTCATCCACCATTTCCTCAAAGGATTACAGAATCTTCAGCCTCCAACCCACCCCACAGTCCCAACCTGGAGCCTCTCAGTGGTGTTACAAGCCCTTACCAGGGCCCCCTTCGAGCCCATGATGACAAATGACCTACGACTGTTATCGTGGAAGACTGCTTTTCTGGTCGCCATTACTTCCGCCAGAAGGGCAAACGAACTCTGTGCTCTCCGTGTAGACCCGCCCTGCCTTAATTTTCATAAGGAAAAGGTGGTCCTTCGTACTGACCCAGCGTTCCTACCTAAGGTCGCTACACCCTTTCACATCAATCAGGACATTGTCCTACCAGCCTTCTTCTTGACTCCCTCGACCCCGATAGAGAAGTCTCTCCACTCTCTGGATGTATGTTGATGCCTAGTCTTTTATCGGTTCTGTACTGAGAGCTTCAGAAAGACTAAGTGCTTTGTTGTTAAATTCTCCAAATCCAACAAAGGCACCGCAATTTCCTCACAAAGACTCTCAAAGTGGATTGTTCAAACTGTCGAACTGGCATACCAATTGGCCAAGCTGGACCTCCTGGTCATTCCCAAGGGACATTCCACCAGAGCTGTGGCTGCCTCCTCGACATTTGCAGTGGGCATCCCTCTACCAGACATTTGCAAGGCAGCAATGTGGACGACTCCTTGCACATTCATCAGACATTACAGAGTTGACATGCGGGCCAGACAGGACTGCTTTTTTGGCCGTGCTGTCCTCTCCTCGATTCTCCTCTGATGTCACCGACCCACCTCCGGTTGGTAAGCTTGTTAATCACCCATTATGTGTGGTGCACAGAGACTACAAAGAAGAAAGACAGGTTGCTTACCTGGAACTGTCATTCTTTGAGTGGTCATCTGTACATTCACACAACCCACCTGCCAGCCCCACTCGGTGTCAGTGGCTGGGACAGGAGACTCTCCCTTCCTTTCCCCCCTGTCTTGGTATCTCCCCCATAGAGGTGTGTACCTACCATATTATCAGCCCTTTTCTCTCACCAGTGGTTCCTCAAGCTTCATCACCAGGGGGTGATTGGACGGTCTACATAGACTAAGGGAAATGGCGAGCACTCTGCCTTTTATAGCACCGCAGGGGAGGGGTGCGGTGTTCCCGCCACAATCCATTAAAGCTTTGGTATTCTACCTGACTACAGGCACTGCGCAGGTGCAGCACCCATTATGTGTGAATGTACAGATGACCGCTCATAGAACGACAGTTACAGGTAAGCAACCTGCCTTTCTCTCAGTCTCTCCTCATAGAGCAGTGTTTCCAAACACTGGGTTATTTTTGCTGCCCTCCTCTGGACCCTTTCTAATTTTTCTGCATCTTTCTTCAACTGTGGTGCCCAGAACTGGACAGAGTATTCCAGATGAGGTCTGACTAGTGAGACCTCACTAGACCTCGCTAGGGGAACTACCACTACTACTTGTGAGGAAGTAATACTTCTATCAATGCATCCCAAAATAGCATTTGCCCTTTTGGTGACTGCATCGCATTGTTGGCTCATGTTTAGCCTATTGTCCACAATTACTCCAAGGTGTTCTTCCTTTTCAGTTCTGTTGAGCCACGTATTCCCAATCTTGTATTGATGCTTTTGATTTCTTTTTCCTAGGTGAAGGACTTGGCATTTGACCCTATTGAATCTCATTCTGTTACTTTCCACCCAGCATTCAAGTTTCTTAGGATTGCCCTTGTTCTCCATTCTGTCTTCAAGGGTGTTTGCTATTCCACCTGATTTTGTGTCATCTGCAGATTTGATTATCTTTCCTTTACTCATCCAAATAATTCATAAAGATGTTGAAGAGCACTGAGCCCAGGACTGAACCCTGCATCCAGTTTCCCTTCCATCTAGTTTCAGAAGGTGCCATAGATGAGCATTCTTTTCTATCAAGTCCACTTTTTGCTAATTTGCTTATCAGAACATCATGGGACACTATGTCAAAAGCTTTTCTAAATCTCAGTAGATTAAGTCCACAGTGCACCCTCTGTCCATTTGGAAGGTTACCCAGTCAAAAATGAAATTAAATTAGTCTGATAGGATTTATTGTTGCTAAATCTACATTGACTTCTATTAATCACTGCATTTTCTTTATGGTGCTTGCAAACTGTTTTTATTAATATTGTGCGGCAGATATTTTCCAGGGATTGATGTCAAACTAACTGGTCTGTAGTTCCTAGGTTCATCTTTTTTCCCCTTCATTTAAGATAGGGACATTAGCCCTTCTCCAGTTGTCTGGCACTTTTCCTGTTTTCCAAGATTTATCGAAGATAATAGCCAGTGGTTCTGAGAGTTCCTCTGCTAGCTCTTTTATGACACTGGAATGCAGTTCATCAGGCCTTGGAGATCTGACCATGTTTATTCCATCTAGGTATGCCTTGACCATTTCTTTGTTAATCTTAGGCTGTCATCCCTCACTTTCAGCTAGTACTTCCTCTTGGTTGTAGATTTTCTTTTACATATAAAGATTTTTATTAAAATTTTAAACTAAAAACTAAAAAACATCAATCATCAAATACATCAGACGAGCTGGGTCAGCCCCCTATAGCATATCTTTTAACATTCTATAATCATATTCAAATCAATTTATAAAAACTTAAAGACATCTCTAAATCTAAGCCAAGTCCCGTTTCTCCAGCCAATAATAAAAAAAGTCCCAAGTTTGATAGAAGTCAGTATCCTCTTTCTCTTTCAGTAATAGAGTCAGTCTGTCCATTTCTGCACAGTCCAAAATCTTTTTCAAAATCAGTTCTTCAGTGGGTAGTTCCTCACTCTTCCAGTATTGAGCAAGCGCAATCCTCGCCACTGTGATTAAATGCAGTATCAAATACATTTCTTGTTTACTAATATTTTCCGGTACAATACCTAACAAGAAAATTTCAGGTTTAAAAGCTAAGGGTTTTTGTAGCATTTGCTCAAGCCATTTATGTATTTTAATCCAAGACTTTTTCACATCTTCGCAAGTCCACCACATATGATAAAAAGTACCCACATCATGGTTACATTTCCAACATCTGTTTGACATATTTGGAAACATCTTAGCTAATTGATTTGGTGACAAATACCATCTATAAAACATTTTATATAAATTTTCTTTATACGAAGTTGCTAAAGTTACCTTAATATTTCTCTCCCAAAGCTTCTGCCACTTTTCTAATTCAATATTATATCCAAAATTTTGTGACCATGTTATCATAGTTTCCTTAACCTGCTCCCCTTCAAGTAAGAACTCATAAATTCTTTTAATCATTTTCTCATCAGTTTTTAGCATCACTCGATCAAAGGCTGTTAAATCTTTATAAAACCCCCATATTTTGCAATCTTTAGCATATCTTGATTGCATCTGCACCTTGTACCACCAAGAGATATTAAGTCCCTGTTCTTGTATTTCTTGATCCAGTTTCAGGCCTCCAGCCTTATCTAAAATATCATCATATCTTATGATCCCTTCAAAATTCAAAACATTTGGATACACAAATGCTTCCATAGGTGAAAGCCATCTTGGTAATTTATTATACAATTTTAGTTTTAAGTTTTCCCACACTGAGAACAATGATCTTCTAATAAAGTGACTTTAAAAAGTCCCCTGGAATTTAACCTTCTAATACCACATATAAGCATGCCAACCCATTTGCAAATCATGTCCTTCAAGATACAAAATTCTCGCAAAGTTATCCATTCTTTTAGCCAAGTGAAAATAGACGCTTGATAGTACAACATCCAATCCAGTAAACCAAAACCCCCATTCTTTTTGGTTTTTTGAAACATTTTTAGTTTAATCCTTGCTTTCTTTTTTCTCCAAATAAATCTCAAAATTTGAAAATTTAAATCCTCAAAAAACTTTTTATCAATTTTTACGGGGATCATTTGGAACAAAAACAAAAATTTTGGTAAAATATTCATTTTGACCAGTGCTATTCTTCCCATCAAAGACAGTTGTAAATTGGCCCATCTTTCCAAATCACCTTTAATATCTTTCAGTAATTTATCGTAATTGTCTTCTTTCAAAGTTGTACATTTAGCTGTAAGGCAAATCCCAAGTATTTTACCTTTTTAACAATCTGCAAGTCCACTTGTTCTTGAACTCTTTTTTTCTGATCTTGCGTAAGATTTTTAACTAAAAGTTTTATTTTTTCTTTATTTATTGTCATCCCTGAAACCTCGCCATATTCTTCAATCCATTGTAAATGTTTAGGAATTGTTACAAAAGTTTCCTCTATTATAAAGGCCAAGTCATCTGCAAATGCTTGCAATTTATATTTTTCATCCCTAATTTTAGTACCTTTAATGTCCTCGTCATCCCTGATGCTTCTGTTCAAAACATCTAAAGTCAGAATGAACAATAAGGGTGACAACGGGCATCCTTGCCTTGTACCCTTTTGTATCTCTATAGCCTTTGTACATTCTTCATTAATTAAAATCCTGGCCAATTGTCTTTGATAGATACTTGATATCGCATTCATAAATTTTCCCCCGAACGCCATTGATCCATCTGTTGTATCATAAATTGCCAATTAACATTGTCAAAGGCTTTCTGGGCATCTAGAAACAGTAGGGCCATTGATTTTTCCGTGTGTATCTCGTAATATTCTAGAATATCCAAGATAGTCCTCAGATTATTCTTCATTTGTCTTTTAGGCAAAAAACCATTTTGATCTGGATGGATAAAGTCTATCAGAAATTTCTTCAATCTTTCTGCCAATATAGAGGCAAAAATTTTATAGTCCACATTTAGTAATGATATAGGTCTGTAATTTTGAATCTCTGTTAAGTCCAATATCTTCTTTCGGTATTAATGTGCTATTTGCCTCTATCCAGGTATCTGGTATTTTTGCATTTAACAATGCTTCATTACATATAGCTTTGAGAAACATAGCAAAAACTCCCTCAAATGATTTGTAAAATTCAGCTGGTAGTCCATCTGGACCAGGGGTTTTATCATTCTTCTGTTGCATAATTGCCTCTGTTACCTCCATAGTAGTTACTTCTTGATTCAATATTTTTTGGTACTTTTCTGGTAGTTTTGGTAAGCCTCCCTTTCGTATATATTCTTTTACCTTCTTGATCAAAAAGTCCTCCTTCCAGTATAACCTTGTAAAGAAATCTTCAGCTATTTTCTTAATTTGTGTATTTTGTACCTGCAATCCTCCTTCTCCATCTTTCAGTTTCGAGATAAATCTCTTCTCTCTTTCTTTTTTAACTTCATATGCTAACCATCTCCCCAGTTTATTAGCATTTTCAAAAAAATTCTGTTTAGCCAATTTCACTTGCTTAGTAAGTTCATTTGTATCCAAGAGGTTCAATTTATGCTTTAAAGAATTCATTTGAACCCTAAGATTTATTTTTGCTGGATCCGCCTGCAATTCTTGTTCCTGTTTCCTCAGCTCTTCTATTAATGTTGCTCGCTCTTGCTTTTTCTTTTTATTTATCTTTGCTGAATAAGTTATCAGTCCCCTGACATAGGCTTTCGCTGTATCCCAGACATTCTGTAAAGAAGTTTCTTCGACTTTGTTTATTTGAAAGAATATTTGCATCTCTTTGCTTATCTCTTCTGTAAAATTTTTATCTTTTAATAACACTTTATCTAGACTCCATCTGGGCATCCTTGCAGCCCCTTTCAATGATATAGATACAGGATTATGGTCTGCCCAGACATTTGTCTTCATTTCAGCTTCTATCAGATCTGGTATTAAGTCTGGGGTTATCAAACCATATCAATTCTGGACCATGACCTATGTCTGTTTGACTAAAAAGACTAATTAGCCGAAGATGGATTTTTATGTCTCCAGGCATCTATCAATCTGAATTCTTCAATCAAGTTGGAACAAGACTTTGGAAGAATTCTCCTACCCTTTTCCCCCTTACTTTCACTCTTGTAATTGATTTCCTTATTCACAATTGCATTAAAATCGCCCATTACACACATAGTCTGATAGTCTACTTGTAAAAGTAATATATGTAATTTTTGATAAAAAGTTTCCTGGTGGTCATTTGGTGCCTATATTGCCACTAAAAGCACCTTTTTAACTGTAATTTCTACCATCAAGATCCTACCATCCTCATCACCAAGAATGTATTTAGAGTCCAGTTTTTCTTTAACATACAGTGCTAAACCTCTTTTCTTTTGGGATGCAGAAGATACAAACAATTTTCCCAGTTTTGAACATTCCAGAAATTTAACATGTTGTTTCTTAATATGTGTTTCTTGTAGACAAATTATCTCTAATTTTCGTTCCTGAAGTTGGGCAAAAATCCTTCTTCTCTTAGTTGATCCATTTAGTCCATTAACATTTAAAGAAAGCAGTTCAATTTTCCCTTCCTTTTAAAGAGCCATATTTAATAAGATTATTTACTTATTTTTTTGCCTTTACAATTCTACCTTGCTTTTTCTCCTTTGAGTCCAGTGTCTGTACTTCTTGTTGTGAATCAACCTTCAGTATTTCTCCTTCTTCAGAATGGTACACTATTATTTCCATTGCTTCAGCACCTTTTTCTCCTTCTTCAGAGACGACAGGTTCCTCCTCTTCGAACATAGCTCTGAATTTTTCATAGAACTCTTGTGCTTTAAGAATTGAATCCAATTTATATCTTACAGAGTTCCATGTAAAAAATATTACTTCTGGTGTTAGCCACTTAAAGATAATCTCTTTCTTGATCAATTTTGTAGTAAGGAATTGATATTTCTTCCTTCCCTCTCTAATCCTCCATGGAATTTGTTTCAGGACCTTCACCTCCTGATGATCATCTCTCTTTAACGGCTTCTCCTGTGGGACCTTCAAAACATTATCTCTTATCGATCTTAGAGCAAATTTAACATGGACTTCTCTCTGGTATAAGAGGAGTTGACCCTAAAAACAAGATCAATCCCCATACTCATGGCTTCATTCTCGATTTCTAAAAGCTCTGCCAGAATGTTCATTATGATCTCTCGGAGGTCCTCATTTTTTTCTTCCGGGATATTTTGAAATCTTAAATAAGATGCTTTCTCCATCTCTAATGCAGCCATTGAATCCCATGTTGACTTGTTTGTTTGCTTAATTAGATATATTTCTTTATCTACTATCTCCAGTTTTTCAGATACTTGCTGTATTTTTTGTGTGTTCTATTCCACTTTAAGTTGCACATCAGATAACTGAGTTGTCACCTCCTTAATAGAGTTATCAATTTTATCAAGTCACTCATTCTGTTCATTTGAGAAGCTTTCCAGCCGTATTGACATCGCCTCTTGAGATGCTTGCAAAGTTGTTAAGGTCACCTGTATCACCATTAAGCTTTTTGCAACATCTTCTGTCTTAGGTTGATGAGTTGGACTCTGCCCTACTGAAGAAGGTGCTGAAGGAGGCTGAATTTTCCTCATGCTGGAAGTTGCTCACCAAAGGAGTTTCAATATATCCACGTCAAAAAGGAGGGAAGAGAAATATAAATTAAATAAAATATTAAAAAGAGAGAAGGGGGAAAAATTGCTTGCAATAATTTCAATAGCCACCGGGTGGCAGCAAAAGGCTATTTAAAAAGTAACAGAAAAAAAAATAGACAGATGTTGTCAGTCCCTTGGCTGCAGGCCAGGGAAAGTAATAGTTAGCCAAAGAACAAAGAACAAAAGGAGAAAAAAAATGGCCACCGGCAAATTAGGGGCTTTTTCTTTCTTCTTTATGCCAATTAACAACAGATATAGTTTTCCACAGGCAGTATTGCAAAAAGAGGGTAAATAAAAAAAAGAGTAAAAGTGCTCACCAGAAAGCCATCACAGTAAAGAGGAAAACACCACGTAACGAAAGTTTCCCTGGCATATGTCCAATTAGCCTTGGCAGAAATCCAAACAAGCATCCAAAGTGTTTGCTTGACTTTCTAATCTGACATCCTCTGATTTATTTTTCAATTATTAACTTCGCCTTCACCCTTAGAGAGATTAGAAGAAGAATCTTCTTCTTCAGCTTTAATTTGAATAGGAGTCTTCACAATCTCTCGCATGTCAGTTGCCGCTTAAAAAACTTCGAGAGGGCTTTATCTTCTTTAAGTCAATTATAAGACACAGTTTTTCCATGGGTAATATAAAAAATAAGAAATAAGAATGCTTACCAGCCATCCGATGTTTATCTGGCTAAAATAAGCTAATTAGTCCATCAGATGTTGAGAACTGGCAGGGGCTAAGAGAACCCCCTTTATTGCCCGATTGGGAAACGCCTGAGACTCTTCCAGTAAGATATAGGATTGCCGTCCTACATCAACCAGAAGAAAGGATGCCAGGCAATCTGTTTTCGCCCCGACAGGCCTTAGATAAGTCTCCCACGACTCACTATCGAGCATTACCGGCATGATAATAGGAGCCCCTATTAATCATGTCCATCTCATTCTGATGCCATCTTGAATTCGATTGTAGATTTTCTTACAGGAGAAGACTGAGGTGAAGTACGGATTGAGCACCCCCAATTTTTCCTTGTCATCTGTTATCATTCTGCCATCCATTTTAAGTATCTGCACACATCTTTTGTTTTGGATATATCTGAAGAAGGCTCTCTTGTTCTGAGAATCCCTTACTATTCTCAGTTCATTTCCTGATGTCATCCCTGCAATTCCTTGCTATGTGTTTATATTCATCAAGTTCTCATGTTCTCATTCATTCGTGAAGGTCATTCAATGCCTTTGGGCCAGTCACTGATTGTAGACTTACTTACCTCACAGAGTTATTGTGAAGATAAAATGGAGGGCAGGTAAAGACCATGGAAGCTGGCTTGGGCTCCCTGGAAAAATGTGGGATGTAAATGTAATAAATACATAAATGTTGTTCCCAACAAAGTAAGGAGTGCTGGAACACCATGTGTAAAAGCCCCATCCAAACTCATAATAGTTCTAATTAACTTTCTTGCTACAATCTAGACCTTCCCTTTACAATTCCTACTCCTTATGTATCCCCAGAAAGAGTCTCAGCTGCCTATTTTGCTATCTTGTTGCTTAATGAATTTTGGTCTGCTGCTACAATACTTCTTACCCTTTCATGATTTTTCCCCTGCATTTGTTTCTTTATTCCCTTATATTTTCTTTTGGTTGTGTTTGCAGAGAGATAACTGGTGTTTGTCTAATTTTGAATGGTTTAGGGTTGTACATGGATACACACACACACACACACACAGAGTAAAAGCCCCACATCCGCTGTTTCGGTAACTGCTCTTTCGATTGACCACTGTTGACAGCAATCCAGAAAAATTAAATAGAACATTCTAGAAATACTGTAAATATTCAAGCTTTAAAGTGTGCTCAATTCTAAGTAATGTGATGAAATCTCATAGACTTGTGTCCAGGATGTTAAATCATCCCTTTGTGTAGCACTTCCACCTCTAGTCACTTGGTAGCCGTCTCAGTTGAGGGTGAGTAAAGTACAATAAATATTTGAGAAAGAGACCACATTCACATAACTTTTATTATTCTATTTTATTATTAGTTATTGACATTAATGTCTTATTGTGCCTAATTTATAAATTAAACTTTGTCATAGATATGTACAACATATACAATATATAGTGTTCACTACTATCTGCAGTTTGTAATTTTTGGGTAGGTGGATTTTGGGAATGTGAACTTTTCAATAATTTCACATGAAACATGAACTCATCACTTAGATTCATGTTTTCTAGATTGCTTTCTGATGCATCCTAGTACTCTTCAGAAACTTATAAGGGGGTCCTGCATAAGAAGTTCAATAAAGTAGGCAGCTATCCTACAATGAAGGGAAACATATTAGACAAAATGGTAGCCATAAATATGCATATAATGCAAGTAAGATCACTGCCTTGTCATGATGAAGAGGCTTGTGTAGCTCAATGAAGCTATGAGTTATGCCGTGCAGGGCCACCCAAGATGGACAGGTCATAGCAGAGAGCTCTGACAAAACGTGATCCACTGGAGAAGGAAATGGCAACCCACTCCAGTATCCTTGCCATGAAAACCCCATGGACAGTACCAAAAGGCAAAAAGACATGACGCCGGAAGATGAGCCCCTCAGGTCAGAAGGTGCCCAATATGCTACGGGGGAAGAGCGGAGGGCTGGTACTAGTAGTGCCAGAAAGAATAAAGTGACTGGATCAAAGCCGAAAGGACCCTCAGTTGCCGATGTATCTGGAGGTGAAAGGAAAGTCCGATGCTGTAAAGATCTATACTCCGGAGGAACCTGGAATGTATGATCCATGAATCAAGGCAAGCTGGACGTGGTGAAACAAGAGATGACAAGACTGAACGTTGACATCTTAGGAATCAGTGAACTAAAATGGACAGGAATGGGTGAATTGAATTCGGATGACCATCAGGTATACTACTGCGGGCAAGAATCCCTCAGAAGAACTGGAATAGCCTTCATAGTCAATAAAAGAGTAGGAAAAGCAGTACTGGGATACAATCTCCAAAATGACAGAATGATCCCAGTTCGAATCCAAGGCAAACCATTCAACATCACAATTGTCCAAGCCTGTGCCCCAACCATTGGTGCTGAAGAGGCTGAAGTTGACCAGTTCTATGAAGGCCTACAACCCCTTCTAGCATTAACACCAAAAAATGATGTCCTTATCATCATGGGGGATTGGAATGCTGAAGTAGGAAGCCAAAAGATAACAGGAATAACAGGCAAGTTTGACCTTGGAGTACAAAATGAAGCAAGGCACAGGCTGGTAGAATTTTGTCAAGAGAATATGATGGTCATAGTAAACACTCTTTTCCAACAACCCAAAAGATGACTCTACACATGGACATCACCAGACAGTCAACACAGAAATCAGATTGACTATGTGCTCTGCAGCCAAAGATGCAAAAGCTCTAAACGGGCAGTAAAAACTAGACGAGGAGCTGACTGTGGCTCAGATCATGAGCTTCTGGTTGCAAAATTTAGGCTTAAAGTGAAGAAAGTAGGGAAAAGCACTAGGCCACTCAGGTATGACCTAAATCATATCCCTGATGAATATACAGTAGAGGTGACAAATAGATTTAAGCAATTAGATCCGATAGACAGAGTGCCTGAAGACCTATGGATGGCGGTTCGCAACATTGTACAAGAAGTAGCAACTAAAACCATCCCAAAGAAAAAGAAATGCAAGAAAGCAAAATGGCTGTCTGAGGAAGCTTTACAAATAGCTGAGGAAAGAAGGGAAGCGAAAGGCAAGTGAGAAAAGGAAGGATACACCCAATTGAATGCAGAATTCCAGAGAATAGTTAGAAGAGATAAGAATGCCTTCCTATATGAACAGTGCAAAGAAATAGAAGAAAACAATAGAATAGGGAGAACCAGAGATCTCTTCAAGAAAATTGGAGATATGAAGGGAACATTTCATGCAAAGATGGGCATGATAAAGGACCAAAAGGGCAGGGACCTAACAGAGGCAGAGGTGATTAAGAAGAGGTGGCAAGATTACACAGAGGAACTATACAAGAAAGAGCTTAACGTCCCTGAAAATCACAATGGGGTGGTCATTGACCTCAAGCCAGTCATCCTGGAATGTGAAGTCAAATGGGCCTTAGGAAGTCTGAGCAACAACAAAGCTAGTGGAGGTGACAGTATTCCAGCTGAGCTACTCAAAATCCTAAAAGACGATGCAGTAAAAGTGCTATACTCCTTATGTCAGCAAACTTGGAAAACTCAACAGTGGCCATAGGATTGGAAAAGGTCAGTTTACATTCCAATCCCAAAGAAGGGCAATGCCAAAGAATGTTCAAACTACCGCACCATTACATTCATTTCACATGCTAGCAAAGTTACTCTCAAAATCCTACAAGCTAGGTTCCAGCAGTATGTGGACTGAGAACTACCAGAAGTACAGGCAGGATTTCGAAGAGGGAGAGGAACTAGAGATCAAATTGCCAGCATATGCTGGATCATGGAGAAAGCTAGGAAGTTCCAGAAAAACATCTACTTCTGCTTCATTGTCTATGCTAAAGCCTTTGATTGTGTGGATCACAACAAATTGTGGCACGTTCTTAAAGAGATGGGAGTACCAGATCATCTTACTTGTTCTTGAGAAACCTATATGTGGGTCAAGAAGCAACAGTGAGAACTGGACACGGAACCACTGAGTGGTTCAACCAAGATATTAAAAGACGCTTGCTTCTGGGGAGAAAAGTTATGGCAAATCTAGATAGCATACTAAAAAGCAGAGACATCACCCTGCTGATGAAAGTGCGTATAGTCAAGGTCATGGTTTTCCCAGTTGCAATGTATGGCTGTGAAAGTTGGACCATAAGGAAGGCCGAGCGCCGAAGAATTGAAGCCTTTGGATTGTGGTGCTGGAGGAGACTCCTGTGAGTCCCTTGGACCTCAAGGTGATCAAACCGGTGAGTCCTAGAGGAGATCAACCCTGACTGCTCTTTAGAAGGCCAGATCCTGAAGATGAAACTCAAATACTTTGGCCACCTAATGAGAAGGAAGGACTCCTTGGAGAAGAGTCTAATGCTGGGAACAATAGATGGCAAAAGAAGAAGGGGACGGCAGAGGATGAGGTGGCTAGATGGAGTCACTGAAGCAGTTGGTGTGAGCTTAAGTGGACTCCAGGGGATGTTGGAGGACAGGAAGGCCTGGAGGAATGTTGTCCATAGGGTTGCGATGGGTTGGACACGACTTCGCGACTAACAACAAGAAGAAGTATCTTAATAAAATCTGAAGGGAAAGAGAATGGCATTGTGAACAGCAGCTAGGGGAATGAGATATACAGGAGCAGATCACAGTACTCTTCAATTGAAGCTTCATGCCTGGCTTTTTAGTCATAATAATTTCTTCAGTATACCACTTTTCTGTGTATTTGTAATACCCAAAGCAACAATGAAGTATGGCAAAGTAATAAAAGATATATTTGAATTATTTAATTAATCAATAGCCTACAGCAGCCTTCCCCAACCTGGTGTCCTCCAGAGTTTTGTACTTCAACCCCCACCAATCCCAGCCAGGATAACCAGTGGCTGGGATGCTGGGTCTTGCTGTCCTAATACCTGGAGGGCACTAGGTTGGAGAGGGCCCCCCAAGCTTTCAACTTAAATTGATTTTTAAATATACGGCCATCTATAATATTGTCAGGTAAAATGTTCAGAAGAGTCTTCATAATAATAGTATACATAATAACATTATTTCAGTATTAAAATAGCAATAAAGTTTATCAGTTATATTTTACTCATATTGCGCTTTCGTTTTAAGTCTGCATCAGGTATGGTTCACATATTTTGGTCCTATTTTTTCCAACTCCAAAGGCTAAAATATTTCTTTGTTTATAAAACAACAAAACAAACCATTGAATCCAGACTAAAGCTGCATTCATATAGCCATGTACCTGAATGTAGTTGAATATGTATAGGACTACACTTTAAGATAGAAGCTTATTTGGAAATGTAAGAGGAGTCAGCATAGTAATAGTGGAGATGGCAGTGATAATGAAGAAAGTGAGCAAAATTGTTGTGCTTTATTTCTGTTGTATTACAAGAGAGAGACCTAGGACACAAACACTTAGGAAAAGAATATATTATCAAAAAGAATTTTACATTTTAAGAGTGTTGAAAATAGAAAGGATTGAGATTTGGCAGTGCAATATATTCAAGGGGAGAAGAAAGGTTCTTTGTGCATCACACAAATGGGCTCTGAGTCTGTGTGGGGCCTGTTGTTGGGTAGATTTTTCTAACTGAGCTCATTTTGGTGGGAGTCATGTCCTCCCCTCTCCTAGTATAAAAGGATGAGACTCCCCCCATTTTTCCAGTTCATTGTTTATCATGGTTTTGCATGCCTTGAGTTCTCATTCTAGTGCTCCTTTTTTGACTGACCTCAGCTTCTCTTACTTTCTTCAACTTATTTTCCTCTCTTTTTGCTTGTTTTTTCTCATATCTTACTCCAGTCCAAGATTTAAAAATTTAAAAAAATTCTTCTATCATCTTCCTCACAAACTCATTTCTATCTATCTATTCATCTATCTATCCATCTCGCCTTCTTCACTCCCCTCACACTCCATCAGTGGGTGGTGAAGCTCCAATGACTGCTAAGACTGCACTTTAGGCCTAGATCTGCACAGGACAGGGAGAGGCCTAAGAAAAAGGCAAACATGGGCCACAAGATGGCCACCAAACAAGCAACAGAAAAAAAGGACAAAAAGCAGACCTGATATTATTCACTGTCAGCATCCTCTGGACCAGCATATAAGCATGCTCCACCAACAACTGCAGCTGTAGTCACCATCCCAGACCAACAACTTCTACAACCCCTGCTCCTGCTCTGCTTCTCCATCAGCTGCACCATCCATATCAGAGAGATACAAAATTCATCCCCTCAATCACCAACCAATCCACTGCATCCCTTGCCTCCAAGAATCCTCATTGCACCATGCCAGGCAACACATCCTACATTCCTAGTGCCAAGCCCATCGATCAGCCCATCACTAGGGGTGTTACACCAGCACCATCCCTTGCCTCCAGCCACCTATCAATAGAGCAGCCGAAGACCCCTCAACCAACATGGGATATGAGATACTATTGGGCACCACCACAACTGACATAATCATTCTGTTTAACATTCAATCAAGGCTACTTAAGGGAACCCACACTATTACTACTGGTTACCTTATTACTCAAGGTAACAAGCTCCTTATTACCATGAGCTCCATGAGCTCCTCCAACTGCACCAATGGTTCCAACAATGGCACCAACTGCAACCTAGACATCTCATCACCACAAGCCTTTGTCCATCCATCTGCTAAGACACAATCTGCCCTGCCACAAAAATCTCCCTTGTCCTTAGAATGATCCTCCTCATTGGACCCAGTGGACTATGCATCTGACCATCTGCTGGTCTATGATGACCCAGCCTCAACATTTCCAGAGTACCTCATTTCAGCACAGGGGCTGGGAAGGACCTGGGAAGGTTCTCCAAACAAGTCCTCTGAATGGTAATGTCTCTAGTGCTGGAAACATAACTAATAGAACCACGAGCCAACCCAGTCTATGACACCATCCAGGTGGAGGATGCAGTGCCAGTGGCCATCCCATTCCTACCCATGCTCCTGCAAGCAATGAAGGAACCATGGAAGGCACTGGCACAGCTGCAATCAACATCCCACTATTTGGAGAGACTTTACCAGGTCCAGGAGAGAAACATTCCTTTCCTACTCCACCATCCTTGGCTGAACTCAGTCATCATGGAGTTGGCACAGGGTCAGATGCACAGAGAGTGCAGCATCCCTATGGAGAGGGGGATGCCATCTCAATGCCATGGCAAAAAGGATCTATGCAGCAATGGGATTGGGTCTCAGAATGTCCTACTATGAAGCCATCATGGGAAGATATTGAGTCTTCCTGTGGGAGAAAATAAGTACCCTATCCAAGTTCCTTCCCGAACAACATTGGGAGCTGGCTAGGGTGTTCCAAGCAGAGGGACTCAGACTATCAAGGCAACCAATCAATACAGCTCACTGTGGACTGTGATTCAAGAGCCCTTGTCAGAGTGGTGGCAATTAGAGGCAGGAAGCTCATATAATAATGATACATAAAGAAGGCAATGGTCCAATATTACTACATTCTTACCGACCTATTTCATTATTAAATGTGGGCTACAAACTTTTTACTTCAATAATGGCAGAGACTATGAAACTGTATAGAAAAACAGACTCATACAGATCAAACTGGATTTGTCCCAAACAGATATATGAAGGATAATATACATGTTGTGATTGATGAGATTTAATGGTCAAGAAGAAAAAGAAAGCTGCATTTATCTTTTTAGGTGCAGAGAAAGCTTTTGATAATGTTCCTTGGTCTTTTTTAATGAAAACTCTCCAATATTTCAACTGTTGCTCAAGCTTTCTGAATTGGATTCAAACAATTTATACTAAACAACATGCCAAGGTTTTAATTAACAGCATACTAACTGATAGCTTTCAGATGGAGAAAGGAACACACCAAGGATGTCCTTTATCACCTCTTTTCTTTATTCTTCAATTGGAAATTTTAGCAAAAAAGATTAGACTCCAAAATGTAAGACTTTAAACAGGTGGTGAAGAATATAAAAGGAAATGTTATGCTGATGACATTTTAAATCCACAGCAGCCAATACAGTAAATAATAGAGCAAATTGGAAATTTTGGACTCTATTCAGGCTATAAGATCAATAAGAAAGAAACAAAAAATTATACTAAAATTTGCAACAGAGCAGGAAGAGGAAAGTATTAAAAGAATTTCAGAATGTGAAATAACCTCAAACCCAGTTAAATACTTAGGGAGAAACATCACAGGGCATAATGACACATTATTTCAAGACAATTATTAAATAATGTGGATGAAGATCCAAAAAGACTTACAAAATGGACTAAACTAAAAGTATCATGGTTGGGAAGAATTTTCATTATAAAAATGAATATACTACCTAAATTGAATTGCCTATTTTGGGTGATATCAATTTTTTTGCCAAGAAAAACTCCAAGAGTGGCAAAGACAACTGAATAGTTTTATTTGGAATGGTAAAAAGCTAAGGATTAGATTCAAAATCCTTCAAGATAAAAAGGAGACAGGAGGTCTTGCAGTACCTAATTTAATGCTATGCTATTATGCAGCTGGCCTGATTTGGGTTTCAGATTGTATTATAAATGCTAATGATAGGTGAGTGAAGTTAGAAATGACAGATCTTAAAGATGGAATACACAATCTCCTATGGGTTAAAGAGTTGGTTAAAAGATCCTGATATCAAATAATAACCATGCATTTAAGAGACGGCCTAATAAATATTTGGTATTCCATGAGAAACAAAAATCACCCTCCAATCTCTCCTTTGATGTCCCCAGTTGAAACATATGGAAAATACTTAAGGAAAAATAATGATTGCGTAACTTACTGAGATATGATTGATCAACAAGGATGACTCAAATCTTGGCAACAACTAAAAGAAGGGAAAAATATACAGTGGTTTGCTTTTCACCAACTGATTTCAAGATTGAAAGGGGAAAGGCAATCAGGAGAAGGCACTTTAAGAGATTTGTCAGATTTTGAAAAGCTGATTATACAGCAGAATAATCATCTACTGGGAAGACTTTACAGACAGTTACTACAGCATGACACTGAAAGCCAACAGAACAACAAATGTATGACAATTGGGAAGGAAAAACTTGGAGAAGAAATATCACCCTGTCAATGGGAAGCTTTATGGAAGAAAGATATTAAATTCACAGCTAGTCAAACACTAAGAAAATTAGTATAAGATGTTTTATTGGTGGTACATTACTCCAAAAGATATTGGAAAAATAGATAAGAATTACAGTGGAAAATGCTGGAAATGTAACAGGATGTACGGGGCATTTTATCATATGTACAGTGGACTTGTGAAATAACAAAACGATTGTGGAAATTAATACATGCAGAAGTACAAGAAACCTTTAAAACTAAGTTCCCTATGAGTCCTAAAAATATGCTTTTGAATACAATGTCAGCGTTACTTAAATATGTGACAACTGCAGCAAGAATAACAATTGCTTCTCAATGGAAATCACCAGAATCCTCAACAATTGAAGAATGGAAAATTAAGCTGACAGAATATGCAGTGATGGCAAAATTAACTAATTATGTAAATAGAAGACTGCTTGAAGAATTCAATGATAAATGGAAATTCTACTATACCCAGCATGATTAATGGGATGTAAAAGGATGTTCTTTAAAAAGTAGTTGAGGACTTAAAGCAATTGGAAAATTTGTTGGGGTACAAAAGATAACTTCTTTTTTGAACTCCCATAGAGTGCTGAATGACAGAAAGATAGATAAATTTGTGGGTTTGAATGTATTGGTGGTACTTCTTTAAAATCCCTTGGCAACTTTATTCTACTTCATCTTATTTTACATACACCTTTCTTCTTCTTGTACTCTGTTTATGTTAAGAAAATATATTTTAAAAAAATTTGAAGAGATATCGAAAAATGAAGACATACTTGGTCCAAGGTAGCAAGCCTCTCCGAAGAGGTCCAGGCAGGGATTAAAGAGTTACAATTTGATGGAGAGGGACTCTACAATACTAGAACTGCTGAAAAGCTAGACAGCATATAAAAGGTTTGAGCAACAGCTAGAAGAATGAGGTTTTCAACACCATACTCACCAAGAGCACATAAGTGACCATGGGGTCCATCTACCTCACAGAACAGGTCCCAATATCATCCAACCGACCACAGCAACCACAAAAACATGCTGCTGAAATTATTCTCACTTCCAACAAACCACCAGAACACAGCATAAAGCTGAGAATAGATGCCATTGACTCACAACACAAACCAGTTCCCTTTCCACAGAGACAAGACGAACTGCATTCTAATCACTTCTAGGTGGTCTTGAGAAGTATGGTTTGACCATCTGCTCCACCTATCAAATCACACTTTATAGCACCTCCCACTGAAACCAGATATCATCTATCAAAACAAAGGGATGATTCTGCATCCAGAGAGCCAAACCTTATGGCTGATGGCATGAAAATTTGGCCATTAACACCAATAATCCTACTCTATCCTAAAATCCTATTGGTCCTAGATGCAGCTCTATGATCAAACACAAGACATTCTTAGAATATCAAATGGAAGAACCTTGTCACCTTTGCTGAAATGGAGATGTTCAACCCAACCCAAGCAATGATCCAACACATTCTTGGCATCCTACATTCACTACATCAAAAGGACTTAAAACTCTCTTACATCAAAGTTTACCTGGCAGTGATCTCATCTTTCCACAAACCGTGGACAGTGCCTCTGTTTTATCTCACCCTCTGTTCCAGTGGTTCCTCAAAGGTCTGGA
Organism: Varanus salvator macromaculatus; assembly: GCA_023646645.1. NCBI lineage: Eukaryota > Metazoa > Chordata > Lepidosauria > Squamata > Varanidae > Varanus > Varanus salvator. The sequence goes on along the minus strand of JAIXND010000774.1, from coordinate 3,555,790 downwards.
CAACCTTGTTCCTCCAATTTGTTCCATCATGCCAGAATAAAGTTTATCAGTGGTCTTCCAAGCTCTTACAAAGCCTCCATTCAAACTCATAACTACTATAGACCTAAGACTACTCTCATGGAAATTCGTATTCCTTGTAGCAGTCACATCTGCTAGAACAGCAAGTGAATTGTGCGCTCTACAAATAAATCTATCATTCCTTATTTTCCATAAGGACAAACAGCAGTGCTCCATCCCTTTCAAAAGCCACATCCTATTTTCACCTGAACCAGGATATCATGCTACCAGCTTTCTTTCAATCTCCATCTAACCTGATAGAAACAGCACTACATATGGTTGACATGTGAAGAGCGCTAGCATTCTATCAGTCCCACACCAAGTCGATCAGATGCTCATAAAAGCATTTGTATCATACGCCAATGAATCAAAAGGTACGCAATCCCATCACCACCCAGAGAATTGCAGACTGAGTCATAGAAACCATTGAATTAGACTACCAACTAGCTGTCCTACAGCCACCAAACCAACCAAAAACACACTGTACAAGAGCAGTTACGATGTCAACAGTACCTGCATGTGGGCATCCCAGTACAAGAACTTGGCAAAGCAGGCATTTGGTCCACTCCATCAACCTTCATTCAGTACTACCAACTCAATGTCTACACCAGACAAGATTGGACCTTTGGTCAACCAGTCTTCTCACTGGTCCTCTACTGGTAACACCTGCCCTGCACCATTTTTAAGGTAAGTTAACCAATTGCCCATATTGTGATGTTCAGAGACCATAACGAAGAAAGTAAAGTTGCCTACGTGTAACCAACATTCTTTGAGTGGTTATCTGTGCATTCACACAACCTATCCACCATTCCCACATGGATGTTGACAATATACCTGATCCTTGTTACTCTCCTTTTTTTCCTAAGCTACAGAAAAAGACTGGGGAACTATAGATTGGCCTACCATCAACTACTTTATTCATCCCAGCTTTAAGGTGAAAATGCCAGTCTACCTGAACTGGGAAAATGGTGGGAACCTCATCCTTTTATACCAGGAGGAGGGAAAGGCATGGTCCCCACCAAAATGAGCTCAGGCAGAAAAATCTATCTGACAGCAGGCACTGTGCAGGTGTAGAACCCATATGTATGAATGCACAGATGACCACTTGAAGAATGTTAGTTGCAGGTAAGCAACCTTACTTTATGTCAGTAATTTTCTTGCGGCTAATCATCAACAGATGCCAGCAATGACACAGAAGTGAGGGTTGGAAATAATTGTGGCTTACCTAAAAGGAATATCTACAACTATTCAAACACTGTAATGTAGTATGTGAGACTGTGTGCAACAAAGCTACTCTGAATATTTGTTAATTCTGATATTCACTACAAAATCAAGATACCTAGTGTAGCTGAAAAACAGCAAAACAAAATATGAGCCTCAGTGGCCATTCATATTATTTTCAGCACATATTTATTTGTTGATTTTCAGCTAGATAATTTTATGGCTCCTTTTTTTGCTTTCATTGTCCCCCTTGTCTCGTTTGCCCACAATGCCATTTTAATCTTGGCTTTGAAGTACTTCATGATTTCAATTTATGGATTTTTATGACAACATGAAAAAACATTCCATGGAAGATAGTTGTTGGATTAAAAATGAGAAAAGTTGTATCTTATCTCTAGTTTACAATCTTTGTTGTCTCCGTTCTTCTAGTAGTATTTTACTGATTGTGACTCTCATGTTGCTCATGTAGCTATTTCTTCATTATGGTCTCCGTGCATCATACACATGGGTTCTGCATGCGTGCAGGAAACCTGTTCAGTAAGGTTCCAACTCTGATTAATTAGTATTTGGTGGGAGCCCAGCCCCTAGTCATGGCCAACATAGGGGACAGAGCCCCCACCAAGAGCTCAGTTCTTCAACCGCCATCGTGAGCACATCAGGAAGTACTTACCAAAACAAACAGTTGTTTTTACCTCTTCAAACCTCTTTGATCTACTTCATCTTCAGGATTTTCTCTCCATTTTTTTTCATCTCTCCTACAAATAATAATATCAATAATTACATTGCTTTCTGCCTATTTTTCACACCTCTCAATTGGCAACCTAGCCTTTCTTTCCTGCTTGAGAAAATGGCACTAAAAGTCCCTTTCCACAACTGCGCGGACTGGCAGCAAATTACCACCTACAGACGGGTACTCCTTGTCCCTTTTTTTGCCTTGGAAAGACCCATATTGTTGACTCCTGCTTCTACTGCCAATCATTTACAAAGCAGGTGAGGAAACATCAGGCAGATGGCTTAAAGGCAGAACTATGGAGCTGCACTCTTCACACAGGCAGCTCTCCTCAACCATCCACCTTGGGAACCAACTCTGTGGATCCTCTATGGAGTCATCTTCTGCTCCTCCAGAAAAACACTCCAAAATAAATTCAAAAGTCATCCAAAAAGACCAAAGCTAAGGAAACACCTGGCCTTTCTAAGGGGTGAAATGGTGGAAAACAGGTGAAGGAATGCTGTGATATGCCACCTCCCTGGGCCTCCCGTGTACTGAAGACATGACACCTGGGCAGGAATGATCCAGCACAAGGCCCTTCAGCCCAATCATTACAACCAGCTCTGAGTACCCCTTTTCTGGAAGGAGAGATCCAAGAACCCTTCTCTCCTGTAATACAACGGTCTGGTGTTGACTCCTCACTATCCTCAATTACAACTTGAAAAATGCAGACACAGTTCTCACTCTCCAATTGCTAATAGGAACCACACACCCCATGGCTTAACTCCACCATGGAGGTGCAAATTTGAAACCTCTTATTACAAAGAATACTAGGCTTCCCTTGACTCCAGGCAAGACATGCCATGCTGGAGTCAAACTAACCCTGTATGCTGGCACAACTTTCGTGATCAGACAAGGATACTGGAGAGATAGTGACCCAGTACTCTCCTCCATCCATACTTGGCCATCTCATAGTAAATCATCACAACACCATCACATGGTATTTGCTGAGCCAAGTGAATCAGGCCCTGAACCTTATACCTCGACCTCAAAACCTACTTCAACAGATTGATGTTCTGACCTCCCTACCACTCCATAGGAGGTTGCCCCACAATATGCTTCATGCCTCAGAGTACACTGCTCTCTCCTCCACTCAGGTCCTCTGCATGGCCCATAGTCTTGGGCTCAAGCTACACCAGGATCCAGGCATGGCAAAAGATACCGTTTTTGAAGCAGACTACTCCAAGGCTACCGCACCAATTACCATACCCCTCCTGCTCACCCTACTTAATGCAGTACATCAGGAGTGGAAGTCGCCTGCAATAGTAGCTCCCCCTCCTCATAGACTTGAAAATATGTACAGGGTACAGGAAAAGGATGCAGAGTTCCCCTTCCATGCCCCAATTCAATTATATTCAAATCCTCTCAGGACCCATCCAGGAGAGAGCACTCTACCCCAGCTGATAGAGAGGGTAGATGCCTTGATGCAGTCAGTCACTGAATCTACTCCTCTGCTGCACTTTCCATTAAGATGGTCAGGTACTAGACATCAATGACCAGGTACCATCTAATGCACTGAGACAAGGTGGCTTCACTATGCTTATCCCTCCCCAAAGAGGCACAGGACCTAGTTAATGAAATCAAAACTGAAGCTACTCATCTACTCACCTCCCTTCCCCCAGTATTGTAAAAAGGACCACTCCTTCCGAGCCTCCCCTTCAAGAGATCTCCCTCTTCCAAAAGGGAGCTATAGGGAGGGTGCACCCTGGAACTCCTGGTTTCTACTCCAGGAATTTTATGGTCCCAAAGAAAGACAGTGGCCTTCACACCATCCTAGGCCTTGGTGGGTGGGAGGGATCAACAAATATATAAAACCAAAACATTTTAGGATGGTCTCACTTCAATCCATCCTTTCCCTATTGCACAAAGGTGTCTGGTTCACTTCAGTGGACTTCAAGGATGCATCCTGTCACATTTTTATCAAGGAGTCATACAAGCAGTTTCTCTGTTTCCAGTTTGGAGATGAACTTTTTCAATTTACCATTCTTCCTTCCAGACACACAACCAAATGCATGACCATCATTTGTGCACATCTTCGCCTCAAAGAGATCCACATATATCCCTATTTAAATGATTGGCCTATCATTGCCTCATTCCAAGCAGCCTCCATTTCAGCCACTGAGGCCACATGTACTCTACTTACCAAACTCAGTCTATATGTGAACTATTCTAAATCTTGTCTTTTTCCCACACAGGCTATGCAATTCATCGGAGCATGTCTCAACCCCATTGCGATGAGAGCATGTCTGTCTCCAGACAGACTATCTACTCTCAACAGAGACATCCTCCATATCATTCAGGAACACTTGACCTCCACCACAAAGTTAGAGCATGCACTAGGACTGATGGCCACCTCAATCACTGTTGGTCCACTCGTCAAACTACACATACTTGCTCCAACTCTCATTCCTGTCCTCATTCAACATCAGGACAGAATCCCACTTGACCAAACTTTAGGTTTTCACCTGGATCCAGTCGGACTTCAGGTGGTGAACCAATGTGACCAACACCACATTCAGAGTTAATTTCTTCATTGTGGTCTCTGTGCAACACATGTGGGCTTTGCTGCATAGTGCAAGGCCTAGAGAGAAACTTGCACAGCAAAGCATCAGAAAATGGGTGGGAGCCTCCCACCCCTTCCATGTTCCAGGATAAGCAGCAGTCCTACCCATTTCCTCAGTTTTCTTTCCAACTTCACAACCTGTTGCATCACCTGATTGGTTTGAACATCATCCCTTATCTCTCATCCTTTGTCCCATTCTTTGTCCTTCCCTTCCTCGTTTCTCCTACTAAACATGTATAAAATTCTCTCTTCTTTTGTGTGTGTGTGTGATTCTACATGTGGCCAATGCAAAACTGGAGGCTGAGAGGCCCTACAGGCTGCTGATACCAGATGAGCTGGAAAATGCTCGCGCAAGGAAACATGAGGAGAGGCTGCCAGCCCCCACCACTACTTCCAAGAGGAGGAAACTCCATGTGGCCAGCCCTCCCCCTTTGCTCACTGCTGAATTGTTGCACACTTGACCACCCACCCTGGACATCAAAGTGCCACCAGCTGACTCCCTCACTTCCCAAGAGATAGACCCAGACCAGGTCAGTGGTCCACCACCTGTGTGTGCCTTGCTGCCTCCATTGTCCGGTACTCCTGCAACTCCTGAGTACCATGTCACCACCTCGCCATGTGCTTCACCACCAAGCCCACTCTACACACAGACAGAGCAGAGGCACATTGAGGAAGCTGGGACTTTCCCTCTCTGGAATGGGCCCATGACACACCATGGTCACCTGCATCCACATATCCTGAGGAGCTATCTGAGTCCTTGATTGACACCCCAGGGACCTCCGCACCCTCTCTGATATACCAAATGGACTGGGCAGCATCTGCTTCATTCAGTGAGGACTCACCTCTGGGCCTCCGCCAAGTTAAACTGTGTGATCATACCCACCCACCCCCGTCACCATGCAGATTACCACCATGACTTTGGTGACCCTGCCTCACTTTACATGAAGGTAGACCCCAACCACCATTGCTGATTTGTAATCAGCTTGTTGACTGGGTCCACAGGGAAGTGGACTACAGCTCATTTGCTTGCAAATGATCCCATCCTTGGGAACTACCAGGAGTTTGTGACAGCCATGGGACATTTTTTTGGGAAGGAATTATATGCTGACATTGCAGCTAAGGAACTTCAACATGTAAGCATGGCTGATTACATGACAAAATTTCAATTTTTGATGTATGACCTGCAGTGGAATTATGCAACTTTGATGGCTAAATACAATTTGGAACTTAATTATTGCATGACTAGAGAGGCTCCTGAACTTGGAGCACCTTTTTCAAGTGTGCTTGCAAATACACAGCTGCCTCCAGGAGCAACAGGCAGCCAAGAAAACCCCACCTCTAAGATCGCCCCCTGTGACAGTCCCATCTCTGCCACACATCCCTCGGTGCTGAGACCAAGCTCCAGTCATCTCAGCATATATGAAACCAAGCTCCAGAGACTGAGCCCATGCAAATTGGGACTGCTAAGCCGCATGTTCCTAAACGGATCATTGTCAGGCTGAAAGACTCTGTTTCACATGTAGTCAGAGAGGACATTTCATGATTGTGTGTCCTTGGAATAAGCAGGTGGGAAATATCAAGTCCCAAACTCATTGAGCAGCATGATTTTTGGGCCAGATCAATCACCTGCCAGATGCTCCTTTCTCTGGGACTCATTTCCATTCATGCACTTGGACCTGATGGTCTCTGTGTGCACAGCTGGGGGAGTGGCAGTTTCATCAACTGCCTTGGTGGACAGCAGGGCCACAGCTACTTTTATGGACATGGGCTTTGCCAGACAGCATTCTCTGCCTTCTTCCACATTTTTTTTTATATATTTTATTAAAATTTTTAAACTAACACTTAAAAAAAAAAATCAAACATCACAAACATTGGATTCACTGGGTCAACCTCCTACTACATATTTTTTAACATTCTAATATAAAATTCCAATTAATTTATCATAGTTTGAAAAAATCTCTAAATTTACGCCAAGTCCCGTTTCTCCAGCCAATTATAAAAAGAGTCACAAGTTCGATAGAAATCAGTATCCTCCTTCAACAATAAAGTCAGTCTATCCATTTCTGCACAGTCCAAGATCTTTCTTACAATCAATCCATCAATGGACAGCTCCTCACTTTTCCAATATTGAGCAAATGCAATCCTCGCCGCTGTAATTAGACGCAACATCAAATAGATTTCCTGCCTGTTAACATCTGCCGGTATAATACCTAACAAGAAAACTTCGGGTTTAAAAGCAAAGGGTTTTTGTATTATTTCCTCCATCCATCTATGTATTTTAATCCAGTACTTTTTTGTGTTGTCACAAGTCCACCACACATGATAAAAAGTACCCACTTTATGTTTACATTTCCAACATCTATTTCTCATATTTGGAACCATTTTAGCTAATTGACTTGGTGACAAATACCATCTATAGAACATTTTATATAAGTTTTCTTTATATGAAGTTGCTAAAGTTACTTTAATGTTTCTTTCCCATAGTTTTTGCCACTTTTCTAGTTCAACATTAAATCCAAAGGTTTGTGCCCATATTATCATAGTTTCCTTAACCTGTTCTCCTTCCATTTTCCTGTCAAGTAAAAAAATCATATAGTCTTTTAATAATTTTCTCATCTGTTTTAAGCATCACTTGATCAAATTCTGTTTGGTCTCTATAGAACCCCCATGTTTTACAATCCTTGGCATATCTTGATTGCATCTGCACCTTATACCACCAGGAAATATTATGTCCCTGTTCTTGTATTTCTTGCTCCAGTTTCAGGCCACCATCCTTATCCAGGATATCGCCGTATCTTACGATCTTTTCAAAGTTCAATACATTTGGATATACAAAAGCTTCCATAGGTGAAAGCCATCTTGGTAATTTATTATGCAGTTTTAGCTTTAGTTTTTCCCACACTGACATTAAAGATCTTCTAATAAAATGACTCAGGAAGGACCCATGTGACTTAGCTTTATCATACCACATATAAGCATGCAATCCCATCTGTAAGTTATGACCTTCAAGATACAAAATTCTCTTATTTCGCAATGTTACCCATTCTTTTAGCCAAGTTAAAACAGATGCTTGATAATACAATATCCAATCAGGAAGACCAAAACCTCCATTCCTTTTAGCTTCCGGAAGCATTTTTAATGTAATCCTTGGTTTCTTTTTTCTCCAGATAAATCTCGAGATATGAAAGTCATCAAATAATTTTTTATCAATTTTTACGGGAATCATTTGAAACAGAAACAAAAGTTTAGGTAATATATTCATTTTGACAAGTGCTATTCTTCCCATCAAAGATAATTGTAAATTGGCCCATTTTTCCAAAAAGCCTTTAATATCCTTCAATAATTTATCATAATTATCTTCTTTCAAGGTAGTACATTTTGCCATAAGATAGATTCCCAAGTATTTAACCTTTTTAACAATCTGCAAGTCTACTTGTTCCTGGAGTCTTTCTTTTTGTTCTCACGTAAGGTTTTTAACTAACAATTTTGTTTTTTCTCTATTTATTTTCATTCCCGTAACTTCACCATATTCTTCAATCCATTGTAGAAGTTTGGGCATTGTTGAAAAAGGTTCCTCCATTATAAAACCCAGATCATCTGCAAATGCTTGCAATGTATAACTTTCATCCCTAATTCTAGTTCCTTTGATGTCCTCGTCATCCCTAACACATCTATTCAGTACCTCTAAAATCATAATGAACAAGAGGGGTGACAGAGGACATCCTTTGAATCTCTATAGGGTTTGAAAGTTCTCCATTAATTAAGATCCTGACCGATTGCTTTTGATAAATACTTGATATCACATTCATAAATTGCCTTCTTCCATATTGCCTGGCCACTTACTGTGGACTCAATTCAAAGGTGGCCCCTGCAAGAGAGGGCAATAATATTGCAGGTGGGGCTGTTTGCCTTGGGCATTGGGAACCACACAGAAGAATTTCCTTCCTTCATGTTAGTGATTTGCAATACCCCACGGTACTGGGCATGGACTGGTTAGCTAAGCACAACCTGCAGGTTTCTTGGCACAATGCGATGGGGGGGGTCGTTCCCCCCTCCTTTTGTAGGGAGCACTGTCTCCATGGCTACAGCATCAGTTTAGACCCTGGGGCCCTGGAAATGAGAAAAGAGTCTGCTTTGATTACAGAAAAACAAACCTAATTAGCATACCAAACCGACATCCACTTCCCCTCATCACTGAGATGGTACATTTGAGTCAGGTGCTCATATTCACCAAGCTGGACTTCTGAAATGCATACAAGCTCCTCTGGGTATGCCCAGAGAATTTAAAAGCATGGTGACTATGTGATATGGGAGTTATGAGTTTCTCGTTATGCCCTTTGGGTTAGCAGGGGCACCAGCAACCTTCAATGCACTTCATGCATGAAGTTTTCTGAGACTTTCTAGGTGACTTTCTCATTGCTTATTTGGATGACCTGCTCATTTACTCTCCTGATGCTGCAACTGACAAGGATATGTCAAGGCAGTCCTGCAATGCATGAGGGGTGACAGTCTTTCTGCAAAATTAGGGAAGTGTACATGTTACCTGTCTGGATTTTCTAGCGTATTGGATTTCTTCTCAGGGACTTAAAATGGATCCTGGAGGCAATACAGGCAGAATATTCAGTTGTTAGAGCTGAGGGAGGGGTGGAGACACGCTGCCTCTGAGCTTGCAACAGAGAAAGTTTCTTAAATGGGATGAAGATTAAGGGAGGGTTCAAAGAGGGTTCAACACCTTACTCTGGGTGAGAGATGTTCATTCACGAATGATAGCAAAGTGGTGGCAGTGGCCACTACTAAGGAGCAGGTGATCCAGAGCAGGTGATCCAGATCCAGAAGATCTGCACAGACTGTGGAAGTGGGCAGGGGACAACAAGATGGCATTCAATGTGGATAAGTGCAAGGTCTTGCACTTGGGACACAGGAATAGATGTCACAAGTACAGGATGGGGGACAAATGGCTGGAGAGCAGGGGTCTCTGGGTACTTGAAAGGGATCTCAGGGTACGAGTCTACAGCAGGCTAAATATGAGCCAGCAGTGTGATGCAGTTGTTAATAAGGCAAACACCACCTGCGAGTGGAAGCCAGAAGCATGACTTCCAGATCTAGGGAGGTGTTGATACAAGGACACAACCTATTCGTAAGTCACAAAGACTTTTCATCACATATGGAGGTGAAGCTCCAGGCTCACCTATTTCCTCTTAGAAACGTGCTAACTGGATATCTTGTAGAAGCCTACTAGCTTATGATCTTGCTGGCCACCAGCTCAATAGCCCTACCCATGCTCACTCCACTAGAGAGATAGCAACCTCCAGAGCTATGTATACTGGAGTGTCTCTTGCTGACTTGTGTCAAACAGTGACTTCGTCAAACCCATCAACCTTTGTTCATCACTATCAGCTGGATATCCAAGCTAGAATGGACAGCACCTTCAGGACAGCCATCTTCTCTTCTCTTCCATGCTGAGTGGTACTACCTAGTCACCAATATGTGTGATGCACAGAGACCATGATAAAGAGAGGCTGGTTGCCTACCGGTAACTGTCATTCTTCAAGTGGTCCTCTGTGCATTCACACATCACACAAGCCAGGCCTTTGACAAAGTGCCACATGATATCCTTGTTGAGAAATTGTTGAGCTTTAGGATAGATTGATGCATTGTCTGATGGATTAGGGTATGGTTGATGGACTGCAAGCAGAGGGTGACTATCAGTGGGGAATCATCAAGATGGCAGCTGGTGATGAGCAGAGTCCCCCAGGGCTCATTTTTGGGACAGATACTGTTCAACATTTTTACCAGTGAACTGCAGAAGGGGATAGTCAGTCTATTGACTAAATTCACAGATGATTCCAAAGTATGGGTGGTGGCCACAACTGAGGAGCAGGTGATACAGACCCAGAAAGATCTGGACAGGCTGTGGAAATGGGTGGGGGACAAAAGGATGGCATTCAATGTGGATAAGTGCAAGGTCCTGCACTTGGGGCACAAGAATAGGGGTCACAGGTACAAGTGGATGTAGAGCAGCACTTGTGAAAGGGTTCTCAGGGTACCTGTCTACAGCAGGCTGAACATGAGCCAGCCCTGTGACAAGGTGGTTAAGAAGGCAAAGAGTACCCTTGGATATAGAGCCAGAATCTTGGCTTCTAGATTGAGAGAGATATTACTGCCACTGTATATGACTCTGGTGCACTCACAACTGGAGTACTACGTACAATTCTGGGCTCCACATTATAGGAGAGACATAGGTTAGAATGGGTTAAGCACAGGGTCACAAGATTGGTAGCCTAGTTGGGAGGGGTGACACATGGGGAAAGATTGAGGGAACTGGGTCTTTTCAGCCTGGAGAAGAGGAAACTCTGAGGGGATCTGTTGGCAACATAGGTATGTGAGGGGATGTAATGTGGAGGAGGGCCATGACCTGTTCTTCCCTGAAGTGGAAGGCAGGACACATTCCAATCGGGCAAAGCTTGAGGGACCAGGTTTCAAGTTGAATTTCAGGAAGTACTTCCTGATGGTTAAGACCCCTAGGATATGGAATGGGCTTGCAAGGGAGGTGGTGGAGGTCCCATCAGTGAGGGTGTGCAAGGAAAGATTGGACAACCACTTGCTGGGGATTATATGAGTGGAGCCAGCTGGAGCCAGGGGTCAGACTAGATGGCCCAGGAGACACCTTCTGAGTTACTTTGTTTTTATAACTATAAGCTGATAATGTATTGAACATAGTAGTTAATCTTGTCTGTCTAGAACCTACAGCCAATCATCTTCATTGAGTGAAATGTGTGAATGACTAGATGTAAAATATGTCTACATCTCATTGGAATTTATTTTTTTACATAATTGTGCCATTTTGTTGGAAACAGCACCTCATATCTGCACTATTGTCTGCCCTAACAATGCTTCCTGAGCTTTCTAAAGTATGTTGGAAAACCAGAATGCCAAGGTAGATGCAACAGCAACTCCAGTGCAATTTTTTTTACCACCTGAGATGAGAGCACATGTCACAACCCCCACAAAAACTTCCTGCTGCTGTATTGCATCCCCCCACCTCTTTTTCTTTACTATATCATGCCCCCCACCCTGTTCACACATCACATTTCCCCTTCCCTTATCCCATCCTACCCCTTCCTCTTCCCACATCACATCCCCTATATGTGCTTGTGCCAAAGCCCAGGTAGAAGGAAGCAGGATGCTAAACAGAGGCACTAGTACCCAGACAACACAGGCGAGATGATACAAGTTGGGAGTCCAATCACCAGTCCAGTAACAAGTCTAAGTCATAATTCCAAACAGTTCATGGGCAAAACAGAGGTAGGTCATGGAGCATGGTGTAGTCCAATAGACAAGAAAGTAGTCAGAGCAGGCCAGAAGTCAGGAACTGAGAAGACAACATGAAAAGGAACTGCTACTTGGGAGCAAGATAACAAGGTGGGGTCCAGGAACAGCAAAGTATAGTAGGCCAGATAAGGGAGCAAGACAAAGCAAAGGAGGGGCAGGTGAAGATCCAAGAGGCAAGGTCCCCAACCAAAGCAGGGATTCAGGCAACAGAAGTCCAAGTAGCAACCTAGAACCAGAACAGCCCAACAAGCCAGGAAGACCTTCATTCCCAAATCAAAAACTGGAGAGAAGAGTCTGTTCTTATAAAGCTCTTCCCCCAGGGCTCCCAGCTGGTGCTTATTAGGATCTAAGAGCTCCAGTAGAGGCAGGGCTGCCCTGGGTGAACTGCCAGCTGCTATTCTGCTGCAACAATTCCATGGAACAACGTGGCTGGTAGTGCTCTCTGGAGCATTTTCTGAAGGAGGCAGCAGCAGGCACACTTGGTGAGGTGGTGGGGAGATAGTGGAAACCTACATTACTTCTCCTATTCCGGTGCCTGAAGCTAGAACTGCATCCAGCTTTATGGGAAGACTGACCCTGCATAGCAATATTAATGAAATTAGCAATTACATACATTTTTCAAAGAGGTAAAAGGAGGAAGAAGCCTGTCATACTTTAGGCACATCATGAGAAGGCAAGACTCACTGGAGAAAACAATCATACTAATGAAAGTTGAAGGCAGAAGAAGAAGAGGAAGAGCAACCTAAGACCAAGTTTAGGGGTTGATTCCCTAAAGGAAACCGCAGCCTTAAACTTACAAGAGCTGAACAGTGTTTTCAGCGACAGGGCCTTTTGGAAGGAATTAACTCATACAGTTACTATATGTTGGAGATGACTTGGCAGTACATAAGCACAACAACAAAATGTTCCCAAGTTCCTGCAAGATCCAGGATATTTACTTTATAAAAGCAGCAATAGCAATGTGTACACATTTGGTAATTGTGTGAAGTACTGCAAATCTAGTTGGGCTGTAACTAGGAGCCTTACAGAGATGGGAGTAAAGCAAAGTTGGAAAAGGTAGGCAATTCTAACAGACTTTTGAAAGCCAAACTAAATGTTTGCTAAAGCATACTTAATAGAATTATCTGGCTGAGAATGTTTATATCATACAGGTACACTCTCCAAGGAGCTGGGCCTGGCTGGGTTTCCCAGCTGAATGTGCAGGTGGGGACAAACCAAAGTTGGCTACTGTGTAATGTGTGAAAAGGTGTCAAGCCCCTTTCTCAAGGACAGCAGCACAGCACACCAGCTGATTCTCCAAGGAAATCATAGAATCATAGAACAGCAGAGTTGGAAGGGGCCAAAAAGGTTACTGGGGCCAACCCCTGCCCCATTAGACATCAATTTACACCAGCCCACTCAGATGACTGTCCAGTTTCTTTCTAGTGTGGGAGAGTCCACAACCTCTCTATTGCTCTGAAAGTGAGGAAACTTTTTGAGATATCTAGCCTGAATCCGGGCTGTCACAATTTGATCTGATTATTCCGTGTCCTACACTCTGTTACAAATGAGAAGAGATCTTATCCTTCCATTTTGTGACAACCTTTGAGGTACTTATAGAGGGATATCATGTCCCCCCTCAGGCTTCTCTTCTTAAGGCCAAACATACCTAGTTCTCTCAGTCTCTCCTCATAGGACAGTATTTCAAAACCCTGCCTCATTTTTGTTGCCCTCCTCTGGACCCTTTCTAATTTTTCTGCATCTTTCTTAAATCTTGGTGCCCAGAACTGGACACGGTGTTCTAGATGATGTTCCTGATGTTCATCCAGAACCCAGCTTCCTGTAACTTGAGCCCATTATTCCGTGTCTTGCACTCTAGGATGATCAAGAAGAGACCTTCCTTTTTGTGACATTTCAAGTATTTGAAGAATGAAACCATCTCTCCCTTCAGTCTTCTTGAGACTAAACATGCCCAGTTTTTCAATCTTTTCTCACAGGGCTTTGTTTCTAGTACCTGGATCATCCTTGTTGCCTTCCTTTGAACTCTTTCCAGCTTGTCTGTTTCTTTCTTCAACTGTGGTGCCCAGAACTGGATGCAGGACTCCGGATGAGGCCTAACCAGTGCTGAGTAAAGGGGAATTAGTACTTCATGGGATTTGGAAGTGATACTTCTATTAATGCAGCCTAATTAATGCATTTGCCCTTTTTGCAGCAATATCACATAATTCACTCATCTTCACCTTATCATCTACAACAATTCCAAGATCCTTCTCACCTGTACCATTGCTGAACCAAATGTGCCCTATCTTGTAACAATGCATTTGGTTATTTTTTTCCCTAGGGGCAACACTATACCTATTGAATTTTATGCTGTTGTTTTCACCCAGTGCTCCACCCTATCATGATCACATTGAAACTTTTTTCTGTCTTCCAGGGTATTAGCCATCCCACCCAATTTTGTGCCCTATGCAGTTCTGATCATGGTTCCCTGCATTTCCTCATCCAAGCCATTATTAAAACTGTTGAAGAGCACTGGGCCCAAGACTGAACCCTGTGGCACCCCACTTGTTACCTTTCTCCAGGTTGAGAGTGTGTCATTGATGAGGACATTTTGAGTTTGATTTTGTATCCAACTGTGGATCTACCTGATAGTTTTTCCATCTAGCCCTTTTTTAGCTACTAATCAGGATATCATGGAGCACTTTGTCCAAAGCTTTACTGAGGTAAAGATAGATTATGTCCACAGCATTCTCATAGTCCATGAGGAAGATGACTCAATCAGAAAGCAAAATCAGATTAGTCTGACAGGATTTGTTCTTGAGAAATCCATATTGGCTTCTAGTAATCACTGCATTGTTTTCAAGATGCTTGCAGACTGACTGCTTTATAATTTGCACCAGAATTTTCCCAGGGATTGACGTCAGATCTGTAGTTCCCTGGTTCTTTCTTTTCCCTTTTTGAGAAGGGCAACTGCCCTCCTCCAGTCATCTGGCACCTCCCCTGCCATTTATGATTTTTCACATTGTTGAAGCCGTGCTTGTTTGGGGACTTTTGGGATCTGAATTCTTGTCCCCACTTGGCCATGAAGCTCACTTGATGGCTTTCAGCCAGTCATCTACTCTCAACATACCTTACAGGGTTGTTGTTGTGAGGATAAGATGGAGCTATATAAGCTCTTAGGATACCTCACAAGGGGGGAAAAGCAGGATAGAAATGCAATATAGCAGCAGCAGCAGCAGCAGCAGCAACTAGTAGATCTCTCAAATATGTCATTAACAGAGACAGCCTCCCCACACACACTTCTAATTAAAAGTATGCAGAATTTTAAAGTTATGATATGTTCTGGCTTAGAGTTGTACACTATGACATTGTCAGATGGCCCTGTTTGTCTTGCTGCTTCCATTGGCTGGAACCTTCAAAGCAGGAGTGGGGGAGAAGGTCAGCTATACCCTACTAATAGGCTACTTACAAATTTCCAATGTATCTGTTAGTTGTTGTGATCCTTACAAAGAATATGAGTAGACTTTGTCTCTTCCAGCATAGTATTTAATATATTGATGAGCGAGAATCAATATCACTTAACGCAGATTAAGTTTGCCTTCACTGTTAAGGGTTTCAGAGTGCATGCTCTTGATTAATAAATTTAAAACATGTTGCTAGGCTTCCCATGTCCTAGAGGAGAGTTGGGGAACCACAGGCCTGTGGGCCAATACAACCCTTCTTGGTTCCTTAGATGCCCACGCTGATAACTGTTTGCTTGGTAACTTTATGACTTTCTCCCCATTGTAAATGGTTGAAATCACTTTCTTAAGGAATAGTTACTGACAGTAAAGCTTTAAACTACAATATGCAGGTATTTTTAATCTCTGCCTCTTTTGCATTTGATTCTACTGGTCCTATTCAACATTAGAATATTACCTCTCAGACCTTCTCCAAAAGTGGTAAAAGCCCATGGGTTAACCCCACTCCTGTCTTAGAGGGATAGGGAATATTAGATGGTAGGTGGGTAGACACAGTTCAGATTTCAGAGTCCTTATCCAAAAAAATTGAACCTGATAACTTCCCATTGTCCTTCTCAGGACATTCTTGCCTTATACTCTGGAGTAATTGTGGTGGTAGGGAATACTTTTCTGGGACAGGATCCACTGGCTCATAATCACTAACAGTTTACCCGTTTTCCTTGGAAAGTCTTACTTCATAAGCTGAATGTTTGAATCTGACTCTCACCATGTATTTTTCTCACTTTTACACACCAGGACCCCCCTCTGCTCCTCGGAGTGCCATCTCAAATGTTAATGAAACTAGTGTCTTTCTGGAATGGATTCCTCCTGCTGATACTGGTGGAAGGAAAGATGTGTCTTATTATATTGCATGCAAGCAGTGCAACTCACACTTGGGTCTCTGTGGGGCATGTGGCAGTCATGTCAGGTACCTTCCACAACAGAGCGGCTTGAAAAACACCTCTGTGATGATGGCAGACCTGCTTGCTCACACAAATTATACCTTTGAAATCGAGGCAGTGAACGGTGTGTCTGACCAAAGTCCAGCTGCACGGCAATTTGTGTCAGTCAATGTAACTACAAACCAGGCAGGTGAGTGCAATTTCTTAGTGGGATAAGGAGTTTTGGTGGGTGGTCTTGTTCATAGTTTGCCAAAGTGAAACTCACAGTAAATTACTGAGTAGAACTTGAAATCATACTGCATAATATTCAATAATGAACTTGTATTTACTTTTTTTTGCTGCATCATATGCATGACTAAGCCACGTAATATAATGTATCACCTCAGGAAACATAATTTAATAGACTATAGATTATAGAGTTGGTTGTACAGAATATTGTTTCATTGTCATATCAGTCATAAAATCAAAGATAAGTCATTATTATTCTTTTTTGGTATAAAGAGTGTGATTAAGTCTAGATGTACGCACACTATTTTCAACAGATTTTAAAATAGTAGCTACTGTTTTTAAAAGTTTATTTGAAAAGGAAGCAAAAAGTATTTGAATACTTCATTCATTCATTCCTTTCAGTTCATTTCTATGTCACTGTGACTGTGCCAGCAGAGGGGTGTCGGCTAAAGCTGCCTCTTCCTTGATTTTCCATGAAGAGGAACACCAGGGCAGTGCACTTACTGGGTCTTTATTGTCTCTTTACACTATCACTGGCTCACTTCCCGTAGCTCCTTGGCCTGGCCTGCTCTGGCTCCCTTCCGTCCTGTCACTATGGAAATGAACAGTGTAGCCCCGTCAGAACGCTCCCCAGTCTCCGCTCTCCGTTTGTGCTGGCCCACCTGCCAGCGACCGCCTTGCCCGCTCTCCTCCAACCACACTTGTGTCTCAGCTTTCTCTCCTCTCTTCCATCTCCCCTTGCTCACCCCCTCTCTCCTCCTTTATCCGCCCTCCTCCTCATCACTCCACCCAACCAGCTGTTCCTGCCTCCATCCGCAATCCCATACAGCTGGGCTCACTCGCGTTTCCTGGCTGTTGTCTTCTCGCAAGTTGCTCTCCCCACACAGATTCCCAGCCTTGCCCTGTTATCTTCAGCCCTGCTCTGTGGAAGGCCCCAGGAAAAGGGGTGAGCCCCCCTGCCTCCTCACTGTCACCCAGCAGCCAAAGTTGCCTAGGCAGCTTACAGTAATTTATAGAAACAATACAACAAAATGCCATATTTTTTCCAAATTAGAAAAATTTAAAAATGAACTAAAAACATCTAAAACAACATATGAAGAGTAGTAGTCCTTTAAAACATCTGGGATGGGGTAATCACTTTAAGCCCTCAAATATTTATTTATTTGTGATATTTATATGCCGTCCTATTGCAAAAGCCTCAGGACGGCTTACATAATAAAATACAAATATCAATATCAATATAAATAAATTATAATGAAGTATCAACAACATAAACAAATTGATCCACTCTGGCTGCAGTTAAAAATACAATATTAAAAATACCATATTAAAACTTATTAAAATATTGATGAAATAAAAAGGTCTTAACCTGGCGCTGATAAACATATAATGATGGTGCCAGGCAAACCTCTCTGGGGAGCACATTCCATAGATGGGGAACCACCGCAGAGAAGGCCCTCTTCTGGGTGCTCTGCCTCCTAATAACTTTCACAGAGGGTTCCCGGAGGAGGGCATCTGTTGCTGATCTCAAGGGGCAGGAGGGCATATATGGACAAAAGTGTTCCTTTAGGTATCCAGGTCCCAAGCCATTTAGGGATTTATAGGTAATAACCAGCACCTTGAACTGAGCCCGGACTTTGATGGGAAGCCAGTGGAGCTGATAGAGGACTGGGGTTATATGAGAATAACGCCCAGTCCCCATCAGCATCCTGGCAGCTCTATTTTGCACCATCTGAAGTATCCGGACTGTCTTCAAGGGCAGCCCCATGTAAAGTGTGTTACCGAAGTCCAACCAGGAAGTAAGAAATGCATGTGTCACTGTTGCTAGGCAATCTTCCTCCATGAATATCCTGAATATATTTACCGTATTTTTCGCTCTATAAGACGCTCCTGACCATAAGACGCACCTAGTTTTTAGAGGAGGAAAACAAGAAAAAAATATTCTGAATCAAATGGGCACATAATCAAAGGCACATTCCCCATCACTTCCCCATGAGCTGCACATCTGACAGACTTACTGCACACACACATTCGCTCTATAAGACACACAGACATTTCCCCTTACTTTTGAGGGGGAAAAAAGTGAGTCTTATAGAGCAAAAAATATGGTAAATGCCTTGAATATCTTGAATATATTTAAATGCCTCAGCAAAAGGGCTACCTTAACCTGGCACTGAAAAGATGATAAGGTTGGTGCCAGGCAGGCCTCAGTGGGGAGGTCATTTCATAGTTAGGAAACTACCATGGAGACCCCCCCACCCCCGGTTGCTGCCTCTGAGCACTGAGGAATGCCCAGGATTTTAAGTGTAGTGTCCTGGGAGATTGCAGCTGAGAGTTGCTCCATCAAGTTTTAGTTTCACCAAGTATACTTCTGTTGGACTCAGTCATAATACCATGCATGTTAGTTTGCTTTAATTTTTATTTGAAATTTTTATGTTGACCACATTTTTGCAATGATTGTGTTTCATTGGTGCTCTTCTATAATTACAAGTCCTCTTTTGTAAGCAGAAGGACTTTTCATAACTTAATACAACAAGCCTTTGCATAAGAAACGCAAGCTGAAATTTAGCAAACTGCATCTGTTAGCCATCTTTTGTACAACCTCTTTCCCAATATTTCAAGAAACATGCCCATGCTGTGTGTTCATCATTTTACTAGCTTATGTGCTACAGTTGTCAGATCAGTTCTTAAGGTGTATCCAGGATTCAAAACCATTTTATCATATTTTGTTGTTAGCTTTCTTAAGCACTTTATATGGAAAAGTAGTGTGTACATTTAAAAAAAAATGTGCATAAATTTGTTTGTCAATAATGGGGCTAGAAATGTAATGTCCAAATTTTTAAAAAACTGTTTTTGATAGAAACAAGGTGGAAGCCTATTTTTTGAACCTGCCATGGTTTCTAATCATGATCCAATCACAATCCCCTGATATTATTTTAAAAGTTTGCTGTACATTGTTCACATTTGAGAGAAAGAAGTTTGTGCAACTGAGCAACATGTCCATAAATCGTAGTTTGGTTGTAATATGCATGATTTTATTAAAAGGCTGTTTAGTAGCCAAACTGTATTTTTGAAATACACTGGTACCTTGGCTCATGAACCTAATCCATTCCAGGACTCTGGTCATGACCCAAATTGGTTGTGAGCCAAGTCAAATTTCCCCATAAGGGTCAAGGTAAATAAGGTTAATCCGTTCTGCAACTATTTTTTTTTTTAACTCACAAAAAATTGAACCAAAGTGACAAAGAACAACAAAGATTGCAGCCATCTCCCCCCTGCCAGTGATTATGTGGGGGGATGGGGAGAGATGGGTGTGATCGTGGGCACGCTGGGGGGGGGGAGGCAGGCATGGGCACATGGGGGGAGGCACATGTGGGTGTGCAGAGGAGGCAGGCATGGGAGTGCAGGCATGGGTGTGTGGGGGGGAGGTGGGCACAGGCGCATGGGGGGAGGTGGGCACAATCGTGGCCATCTCCCCCCCATGCACAAATGCAGTCATCTCCCCTCACCAGGATGACCATGATCGCGCTCTTGCAGTGCATGCTGGCACGCTTGCAATCATCACCCAATGCAGAGTTCACGACCTAGGGCAATTTTTTAATGAAATTTCTGTTCGCAACCTGATTTGGTCGTGAACTGAGGCATTCATGAGTCAAGGTACCACTGTGCGCTTGCTGAGCTTGCCAGGCCTCTGCTAGTGAATGCTGCCCTACCAATGCCTTAAGTGGCATGATGGAGTGACTGTTCCCTGCTGGGATCATGAGCCATTTTTGCTTGCTATGGCTGCCCCCCCTCTTTTATCCCATTTTTTCTCCTAGATATCATTTTTCATGATCACTGAATTGCCAACCATTGACTCCTCCCCAAAACAAAATACCTGAGTAGCAAGTTGGAAGAGCTGTCAGTGGTTCAATTTCATAGAGCAAGAAATTGTGCAAATGTATGAATTTTCTATTCAAACCTGTGCAAGTGCATTGACGCTATTTGTGGCATCTGAAAAGGCAGTTGTTGCCTAGGCAATGTCCTGGGAGTCTTGTGTCAAAGTGCAGAAGGCTCCAACCATGGACATTGACTCAGAGAAGCTGCAAATAGGTTTGTTTATTTGTTTATTTTACTTTATGCTTTCCTGACATCAGTGAAACAGCAAACACTTAAAGGTGAGCTAAACTGTGGATGATCTTTGCTTGCAAACAAGGTGGCCAATAAATAATCCACTTTTTGGCTGATTCCATCAAGTTTTTTCTTATTCATCAAGAATAAGATTCCTTATTCTTGGTGTCTTCACTTTTTTCCACTGTTTCCCAAGACTTCAGATGGTCATAAAAGTGGTAGTCATCCCATTTATAGGAGCACAGAACCTGGATAGCTGCTAAAGCTCAGGCTTTCTTTTAAAATGGGTTTTGATGGGGCTCATTAGAGATTCCTGACAGCTTGCATTGTGAGAGCTATCCAGAGAGCAAAGTAAACAAACACAGAGATGAAATTGCATTCTCTCTCTCTCTCTCTCTCTCTCTCTCTCTTTCTGATTAAAGCTTGTATAGGAAAAATGATGAAATATGCATACAGTTAAAAAGTAATTTAAAGAGAGTGACAAAGCAGGGACAGCCCCTTCAATGTGTCACAAGATAGGGAAAATAGTACGTACTTTACAAGGTATTAAGATTATAGGCTAGGATGTGTGACATGCTTTGAATGCTTAGAAGTATTATGCAAAAGCTAAGTGCCATTATGTCGCTTCGGGGAGCCTAAAAGTAAAAAGCAACACTTGGCATAGAAATAGTACCAAGGCTGCTACCACAGAACATAGGCCTTTGAACTATTTCTTTTTGTAATGTTGTTTATCTTTTATCATTGGGAGTGGGGTAGTTTAAATTGTCTTTCCTGAACAGCTAACACAAACTGTTCTTGTAGAACAGCTTTTTTCCTTCTCTGTGACAATTCCCAAATCCAACTCTTTCTCCTGTGTGTCACAGGATGCATTTGAAAGGAAAGGATGTTGAAGCTACAACACATGGGAGTGCTGGTTTATTCTAATTCAGGATTGCTTCTCATTACTGGCATAGCTAACCACCACCAGAGAGAACATGATTCTCATGTCAATGCAATCTATGAATGCCAGTAATTAATTTGCATGTTGTCTTTGTTAGGAAGGCCCCATGATTTTCTCAAGAAGAGAAAATGGAATCCTGGCCAAGAGGCTATCAGAGCAGCACAACATGTATCTATAATACTTCTTTTAAAATAACATACTTGTTGGCTGGCTAAATGCAGTCAACTCAGAGAATCATAGGCATTTTTGTGGGTTTGATTGAATTATTTCAGATTCACTGCTGGTTTCTGCTCAGCTGCATACCACATAATATAGGTGGTGTAGCAATGTTGTCATTTACTGCTTTCAGGGTGAAAGTAAACACACATACACACAAACTCTCCTATTAACTTCATTGGCTATTTTTCAGGCTTGAGAAAGACAAGAATGTGTTAGCATGCCATAATAGATAGAAGAACCTTTCCCAAACTGATGCTGTACAAATCACACCTCTTATTATCCTTCAGGCAGCAGGATCATTGGCTGTACTGATTGGGGATGATGTGGGGTGTAATCCAAGTCATCTGGATTGTCCCAGTTTGTGGCAGGCTGAGACACCGTGTTAGAGCAGAATTATATGTGATGCTTGGCACGCAGCTTCTTTGTGAAATGTTCAGTTCTTTCACATTCAGTTCTTTCCCTTTCCCCATAATATTTGGTCAGAGCAGAAATGCCATTGCCCCATTTAATGGGGGCAGCAGACAATGGGAAAATGCAAAGAAACATCATAGGTAATTGTGATGAAATGTGTTACTGTGAAAATGGGAACATTTGGGCTGCCATTTTGGCCATTATTCTGTCTTCTGTTGACTGTTGTGTGTTGTTCTGCCTTTGGAATTGACCAGGGAGATCCAAGTTCAAATAAGCAATGAGATGAAACTTTTCTGAATGAAGTTGTTGTTAGTCGCGAAGTCGTGTCCGACCCATCACGACCCCATGGACAACATTCCTCCAGGCCCTCCTGTCCTCCACCTTCTCCCGGAGTCCACTCAAGCCCACACCAACCGCCTCAGTGACTCCATCCAGCCACCTCATCCTCTGCCGTCCCCTTCTTCTTTCTGAATGAAGCTTTCTAGGTTATTTGAGTTACTTTTCTCTTAGCTTAGACATCATATGATTATTTTGAAAGTAAAATGATGCAACAGTTAAGAAAAGCAATCCCACAGACAAAAAGGAAGTGGGGAAATACACAAAGAAAATTACCATTTTTGTGTAGAAGTTGAATGTTCCAGTGTTTACTACAAGGTATTCCTTAGAACAAAGAACTCTATTTTTAAATTAGCACTAAGGAATTTTGTGAATTTCAGAATTTACAGAAATGTTTATGTATTATGATTCTGGTTATGCTACATGCATTTCACATGATTTATGTTTTGGCAACAAATTGGTCTTCAGTTCTATCAGGAAAACATAGATTTATTCTCAAATAATGTTCTCTCTTTTGAATGGCAAGCAACATGAACACATCTTATAAGTATGCAAGGACAAATACAGGGGGAGCACAACCCTGTTGGTTCTCCTGGACCTCTCAGAAACTTTCGATACCATTGACCATGGTATTCTTCCGGATAGGCTGGCTGGGTTGGGAATTGGAGGCACTGTTTTGGAATGAGGGTAACTTCTTGCTCCCCAAAGTTACCCAGACATATAATTAAAATGGTATATGAAAAAAACATTAAAAATAAACTGGCTGCTGTGCTTCTAACTGCTGTGAGACTGTCCTCTTCCCATCTCAACTGCAGCAGTCCTGAAGCAGTCACTAAATGGATACCAAATGGGCAATGCCCTTTGGAACCACTCTTCAACAACATCCCAAAGCCACTGCCTTGGTCTTCTCTCCCTGAAGTAGCTGGTGGTGGGTTTCCTGCAAGAGGAACAAAGGTGTGATATAAAGGTGATGTAATAATGTCCATAGTACAGAAGAGTGTCACTGCCATAATTTAATGGGTGAAAGGTACTTACAGGACAAAGGGCTTATTTAATGGTAGGACACTGACTGTGGATCACTTTCTCCAAAGAGATTTAGCTGATAACTACCTTGATGCCATTTTGGTTCCAGGGGATGATCTTTTGTTCTTCAAGGATTTTTTTCTGCCCAGTTCTTTTATGCTGCTTAGTATTTGCCTTTATTTCTATTGATTGATTGATTGCTTTTACACTGCCTTTTTATAGGGTGTTTTAAACTTATTTTATTGTTTTTGTTTTAATATGTTTTATTACAATTTTAGCATTTTGTAAGTTGCCTTAGAAATCTGTTGGAAAGTGGGGCATCACTTAAACAAACAAACACATTTTTGATTTGGCTAACATGGTTCCCTTTTCTAGAGGATATTGTTCTTGTCGTACTAATGACCTTTAAAATGCTATTCTTATAGCAGCACTTTTTCCTGTGATCATGTTACAGAATATCTCATTCCAAGCTTTTAAAAAGAGAATGATAGAAGATGTCTGACTACAGAGAGTATATTACATTCTGTTTGACAAAGAAAACCGAAATAGGCATACTTTCCTTCTTCAATGGTAATTTAGACCTATGGAGGATGCAGAGTGGCTATGGTTTCATGCCTGAACCACAAAGATCAATGGAACATTCTTAATAGGTTCTTCTCTTGCAGTTATACTTTAGCACTTCTTTTGAGGAAGACCCTCAAAGGATACATTTTCTGTCTTTCTGATGTATTCTGGGTGTATAGTTGCCCATTCTCTTATTTTTTTCCCCACCCTGCCCCAGTTGAACATATCATTCTGCATAGCAGTTAATGGGCATGTTAGCTATCTATGTAATCAGAGATGCATGTCTGTCAAAGTGTCAAACCACAAAGGTTGAGAAGACTTCAAAGCAGGCTGCTTTTAACACACACTAGTGCACACGCATGCACATGAGCACACACACACAGAGTAAAATACTGTGAGCAAAATCCAATTGATTAACACCACAATAATTAACTATAAAGAGCTATTCTATATAATGCTTTTATGCATTGACTTCTATCTGAAGAACTGCTTTAGGTACAGTAGAAGTTTTGGATTTTCTTTTTCTTGATGTCAGACCCCACATCAAAATATGCTTTTGAAAATCCCATCGGTTACGCAAGTGATTTGCTGCTGATTGAGTGATATAAGGCCCCTTAGAAACATAGAACCTGATGGGCAATTATTTGGATAATGACTCAAATGTAACTTTTTTTAAGAAAGGAAATGATATAATTTTGACTCAGTTCAGACACTAGCCAGTGTTCGGATATTGGGTTCTTTCTCCAGTAATTCTGTTGCATTCAGGGGATCCATTGTTTGGGCAATGGGGCTTTGGTGCACAAACACATTTCTTAAGATTTATTTCATTTTTTTTTAGAGAGAAAACCCTGTGAGGCTGGTATGATGGAAAACCAAGTGCTGCCCATTGACACCATCCTCATTTGGGTTCAAAAGAGTGGTTCTGTGATTTGGAGTTCAGACCCCATCTGCCTTTTACTTAGATTCTTGGATGAGTTATTTTTCTTTTAGCCTCAGCTGTTTTCCTTCAGGGAAATCAGTGTTTTATAACTGGCCATAAGACCCTGGTGACCACCATACAAGCAAGCAAATACTCTCTCTGTATCACTAATTTTGTGAGATTTATTCTTGAAATTCTATATATGCTCACTAGCCCAAAAAATTTGGGGACACCTCTGTGATGGATGAATAAAGCCTGGCTTGTGATTGGCCAGCTAAGCCATGGTTTATGTTAACTATGACCTTGGCCAGATGTTCAAATTGACAAACCACAGTCATAATTCTGCCTCCAGAGGCTGCTTTCCTATGGAGACAGGAATAAGCATTTAAAGTTGAGTGATGTGAGGACATAAATCCAAGTGTTCTGGATACTCTAATCCATATTTACATTTTTGTTTTGTTTTGAAAATTTATGGTATATATTATGTATCTCGCTTTTCAAGACTTATGTCTTGCCTGTTGATGTTTGGAAATCATTACTTGGGTTCTAAATAGTGATTAGCATAAGCCTTATTTTGTTATGAGATCCAAACTGAATCTGTTATTCAAAACAGGCCACAATTTGCTGCAGTAAATAGATTTTTGAACAATACTCTTTTTTATATTACTTGCAGAAATTTGGGGATTTGTTTTGCTGGCTTTTACTTTACAATGATTTTCCCCTTTAACTTTCTTGACTCCCTTTTAACATCCTCAACTTCCAACATTTCTTGAAAAGGCAGAGAAAATACTTGGTGTAATGAAGAGTGGAGCATGGCAAATGGTAGAGGCAGAAGGTGATCACATTAAGAAAAGTCTGAGGCACAGAATGAAGGAAATAATGCAACCACCTTAAGAATTTTATAGAAAGGCAGGATAATGAGTAGACAGTAATGAAGGTGACCCTAGATTTGAAAGTGGGTATTTTAAGGGAGACCTGAGATAGCCCCATATATTTTTGGGTCTGGAAGAGGAAAATTTAATTACACCCAAACTTCCCTAGTGGTAAAATTAAATGAATGAACTAATTACTATACACCTAAGGGAGTCCCAAGACTTCAGTCAATTCACTCCCCATGGCAAGAATGGTGCTCTCCTCTAGTGAACCTTAAGGAACAGTCACATAGGACTAAACCAGAAAATTCCTCCCACTCCCAGTAGTGTTGGCCCATGGACCTCTCTGTTTAGCATTTGCCACTAGAAAAAAGGCCAGGAGGAGGGAGTGGAGTGGAGTGGAATGGAGTGGAGGCACTGAGGGCATTGTTTGATTATCCACTCTCATGCTAGCCTTTTCTCAATGGGAAGGGCCAAGGCTTGCCAGAGGCACTTGGAACCTTGCCCAAGCACCCATCTCTGCACAGCACAAGCTGGAAGTAAGTAAGTAAGTAAGTAAGGAAGGAAGGAAGGAAGGAATTTTTAAAGTTAGTATTTCTTTTGATGACTAGGTCAGATGAAGAGCTGAACATGTCTGGTCTTTCAGCACAGTGCTCTTGATCTGCCTCTCTGCTGTAAGGTGATGGTATACCAGATACCTTTGCAGTTTTTTTTTTTTTTAAGAGGATTAGATTCATCAGGCATGGGGAGTCAGACTCAGATGTTTTGGCCTAAAGCTCCCCTCATCTCTCACCATTTTCTATGCTGCTGTGTGAAAGAGCATGCTTGAGTCTCAAGCTTACATGCTTCACCCTGAAAAATTTATAACACATTTTTGGCTGTGGAACAGGATAAATAGAGAATGAGTGAGACAGAGGTACTGGTTTATTCATTAATCACAGACTGAAGGAAGAACACTATCCTGTATTCAGATATCAGTGGAAACTGGTTAAAAAAAACAAAGAAACCAACCAGAAATTTCCAGTCTTCTCATTGCCATGGAAGAATTGAATGGGAGTGGATGAAAAGTTTTTTTTTTAATAAGATTTTATTAAAATTTTAAACTACAAATTAAAAATATCAATCATCAAATACATCGGACAAGCTGGGTCAGCCCCCTATAAAATATCTTTTAGCATTCTATGATCATTATCAAATCAATTTATAAAAGTTTAAAGACATCTTTAAATCTACACAAGTCCCGTTTCTCTAGCCAGTCGTAAAAAAAGTTCCAGGTTTGGTAAAAGTCAGTGTCTTCCTTCTCCTTCAATGATAGAGTCAGTCTGTCCATTTCTGCACAATCCAGAATCTTTTTCAAAATCAGTTCCTCCGTGGGTAGTTCCTCACTCTTCCAGTATTGAGCAAGCGCGATCCTCGCCGCTGTGATTAAATGTAGTATCAAATACATTTCTTGTTTACTAATATTTTCCGGTACCATGTCTAACAAAAAAACTTAAAGGCTAAAGATTTTTGAAGCATTTCCTCAAGCCATTTATGTATTTTAATCCAATACTTTTTCACATATTCACAGGTCCACCACATATGATAAAATGTACCCACACCATGTTTACATTTCCAGCATCTGTTAGACATATTTGGAAACATCTTAGCTAATCGATTTGGTGTCAATACCATCTATAAAACATTTTATATAAATTTTCTTTATACAAGGTTGCTAAAGTTACCTTAATATTTCTCTCCCACAGCTTTTGCCACTTTTCTAAT
The DNA here is from genome assembly GCA_023646645.1 of Varanus salvator macromaculatus. Lineage (NCBI taxonomy): Eukaryota > Metazoa > Chordata > Lepidosauria > Squamata > Varanidae > Varanus > Varanus salvator. The sequence continues at coordinate 3,528,081 of JAIXND010000774.1, read as the reverse complement.
TCAATATTATATCCAAAGTTTTGTGCCCATGTTATCATAGTGTCCTTGACCTGTTCCCCTTCCATTTTTCTGTCAAGCAAAAACTCATAGATTCTTTTAATCATTTTCTCATCTGCTTTTAACATCACTTGATCAAAGGCTGTTAGATCTTTATAAAACCCCCATATTTTGCAGTCTTTGGCATATCTTGATTGCATCTGCACCTTATACCACCACGATATATAGTCCCTGTTCTTGTATTTCTTGCTCCAGTTTTAGGCCTCCATCCTTATCCAAAATATCATCATATCTTATAATCCCTTCAAAATTTAATACATTTGGATAGACAAAGGCTTCCATAGGTGAAAGCCATCTTGGTAGCTTATTATACAATTTTAGCTTTAGCTTTTCCCATATTGACATTAGTGATCTTCTAATAAAGTGACTTAGAAATGCCCCCTGTGACTTGACCTTATCATACCACATATAAGCATGCCAACCCATTTGCAAATCATGACCCTCACGGTACAAAATTCTCTTATTTCGCAAGATTATTCATTCTCTTAGCCAAGTACAAATAGATGCTTGATAATACAACATCCAATCCGGTAAACCAAAACCCCCATTCCTTTTGGTTTCTTGAAGCATTTTTAGTTTAATCCTTGCTTTCTTTTTTTTCCAAATAAATCTTGAAACTTGAAGGTTTAAGTCCTCAAAAAACTTTTTATCAATTTTTACAGGGATCATTTGGAATAAAAACAAAAATTTTGGTAGAATGTTCATTTTAACCAGTGCTATTCTTCCCATCAAGGACAATTGTAAATTGGCCCATCTCTCCAGATCACTTTTAGTATCTTTCAGTAATTTATCATAATTATCTTCTTTCAAAGTTGTACATTTAGCTGTAAGATAAATTCCCAGGTATTTTACCCTTTTAACAATCTGTAAGTCCACTTGCTCTTGGAGTTCTTTCTTCTGCTTTTGTGTAAGATTTTTAACTAAAAGGTTCATCTTTTCTTTATTTATTTTCATCCCCGTGACCTCACCATATTCTTCGATCCTTTGTAAAAGTTTAGGGATAGTTACAAATGGTTCCTCTATTATGAAAACCAAATCATCTGCAAATGCTTGCAATTTATATTTTTCATTCCTAATTTTAGTGCCTTTGATGTCTTCGTCATCTCGTATGCTTCTATTCATCCCTGCCTTGTACCCTTTTGTATCTCTATAGTCCTTGTACATTCTCTATTAATTAAAATCCTGGCCGACTGTCTTTGATAGATGCTTGAAATCGCATTCATAAATTTTTCTCCGAACTGCATTTGCTCCATCTGATACATCATAAATTGCCAATTGACATTATCAAAAGCTTTCTGAGCATCCAAAAACAATAAAGCCATTGGTTTTTCCATATGCATCTCATAGTATTCTAAAATATCCAAGATAGTCCTCAGATTACTCTTCATTTGTCTTTTAGGCAGGAAACCATTTTGGTCTGGATGTATAAAGTCTCTTAAAAACTTCTTCAACCTTTCTGCCAATATTGAGGCAAAAATTTTATAATCCACATTTAATAGTGATGTAGGTCTAAAGTTTTGAATCTCAGTTAAATCCATGTCTTCTTTAGGTAGTAGTGTTATATTTGCCTCCATCCAGGTGTCTGGTATTTTGGCATTTAACAGTGCTTCATTACATATATCTTTAAGAAAAGTAGCAAAAACTCCTTCAAATGATTTGTAAAATTCCGCTGGTAGATCATCCGGACCGGGAGTTTTATCATTCTTCTGTCGCATAATTGCCTCTGTAATTTCCATAGTTGTTACTTCCTGGTTCAGCATTTTTTGAAATTTTTCTGGCAGCTTTGGCAAATCTCCCTTTTGTATATATTCTTTCACCTTCCCAATCGGAAACTCCTCCTTCTGATATAATCTTGCAAAGAAGTCTTCAACTATATTCTTAATTTGTGTATTTTGTACCTGCAGTCGTCCTTCTCCATCTCTCAATTTTGGAATCACTCTCTTCTCTCTTTCCTTCTTGACTTTATAAGCTAACCATCTCCCCAGCTTATTAGCGTTTTCAAAAAAGTTCTGTTTAGTCAATTTCATTTGCTTAGTGAGCTCGCTCATATCCAAGAGATTTAATTTGTGCTTCAAAGTGTTCATTTGAACCCTAAGATTACTCTTTGTTGGATCTGCCTGCAATTCTTGTTCCTGTTTCCTCAATTCTTCTATTAATGTTGCTCGCTCTTGCCTTTTCTTTTTATTCTTTCTTGCTGAATAGGTTATTATCAATCCCCTGACATAGGCTTTAGCTGTATCCCAGACATTCTGTAAAGAAGTTTCTTCGGCTTTGTTTATTTGAAAGAATATTTACATCTCTTTGCTTATCTTTTCTAGAAACTTTTTATCTTTCAATAACGCTTTATCTAGACTCCATCTGGGCATCCTTGCAACTCCTTTCAGTGATATAAATACAGGATTGTGATCAGCCCAGACATTTGTCTCCATTTCAGCTTCTATCAGATCTGGGATTAGGTCTGGTGTTACCCAAACCATATCAATTCTAGACCATGACCTATGTCTGCTTGAGTAGAAAGAATAATTGACCGAAGATGGGTTTTTGTGTCTCCAGGTATCTATCAAACTGAATTCCTCAATCAAATTGGAACAAGATTTTGGAAGACTCTTTCTACCCTTTTTTCCCTTATTTTCAGCCTTGTAGTCAATTTCCTTATTCACAATTGCATTAAATCACCCATTAGACACATAGTCTGATAGTCCACTTGCAAGAGTAATCTATGTAGCTTTTGATAAAAAATTTCCTGATGATCATTTGGTGCATATATTGCCACTAAGAGCACCTTTTTAAGTTTGATTGTGATTTCCACCATCAATATCCTGCCATCCTCATCAGCAAGAATATACTTAAGGTCCAGTTTTTCTTTAACATACAGTGCTAAACCTCTTTTCTTTTGTGATGCAGAAGACACAAACAATTTCCCCAGTTTCAAACATTCCAGAAATTTATCATGTTGTTTCTTAATATGTGTTTCTTGTAGACAGATTATCTCTAGGTTTCATTTTTGAAGCTGAGCAAAAATCCTTCTTCTCTTAGACGGTCCATTTAGTCCATTAACATTTAGGGAGAGAAGTTCAATTTTTCCTTCCTTTTTGCTAGCCATGTTTGGTAAGGTTATTTACTTATTCTTTGCCTTTACTATTATACCTTTTCTCTTCTCCTTTGGGTCCAAAGTCTGTACTTATTGTTGTGGATCAACCCTCAGCAATTCTCCTTGTTCAGATTGGTACACTATTAATTCTATCTCTTCGGCATCTTTTTCTCCTTCCTCTGATATGACAAGGTCCTCCTCTTCCAACTCAGCTCTAAATTTTTCATAGAACTCTTGTGCTTTAAGAATTGAATCCAATTTATATCTTACAGAATTCCATGTAAGAAATATTCCTTCTGGTGTTAGCCACTTAAAGATGATCTTTTTTCTTAGTCAATCTTGTAGTAAGGACTCGATATTTCTTTCTTCCCTCTCTGATCCTCCATGGAATTTGTTTCAGGACCGTCACCTCCTGATGATCGTCTCTCTTTAATGGTTTCTCCCGTGCTGCCTTCAAGACGTTATCTCTTACGGATCTCAAAGCAAACTTGACATGAACTTCTCCCGGTAGTTTATTTTTTCTGGTATAAGAGGAGTTGACCCTATAAACAAGATCAATTCTCAAAGCCATGGTTTCATCCTCTTTCTTCAAAAGCTCCACCAAGATAGTAGTTATGATCTCTCGCAAGTTTTCATCTTTTTTTTCTGTAATGTTCTGGAATCTTAGATAATACGATGACTTTTCCATCTCTAACACGGCCATTGAATCCCATGTTGATTTGGCTACCATCTCCAATTTTTCAGAAACTTGCTGCATTTTTTTTTGTATTCCATTCTGCTTTAAGTTGTACTTCCAATAGTTGCGTTGTCATTTCTTCAAACAGTTTTTCCAATTTGTCAATTCACTCCTGCTGTTTATTTGATAGAGTTTCCAGCTGTATTGTCAATGCCTCTTGAGATGCTTGTATGGTTGTCAGAGTCGCCTGTATCGCCATTAAAGTTTTTGCAACATCTTCTGTCTTGGAATGATGTATTGGACTTTGTCCCACAGAGGAGGGCACTGAGGATGGCTGAGTTTCCTCATGATGAAGATTGTTCACCGAAGAGATTTCAGTATATCAACAACAAAAGGTCGGGGAGAAAAATATAAGTTGAATAAGATATTTAAAAAGAGAAAGAGAAGAGAGGGGAAGGAGAAAAACAAAAATGAGAAACAAAGACAAAAGAAAGAGGGAAAAAAAGAGAGAGAGAAAGGGGGAGAGAGAGAGAGAGAGAGAAAGTAACTTGCAAGAATTTCAGTCACCACTGGGTGGCGGCAAAATTCTACTTAAAAATAAAATAAAAAATAAAAAAATAAAAAATAAAAAATTAACCTTCCTTTGGCAGCAAGCCAAGAAAAATAGAGGCTAGCCAAGGAGAACAAAGGAGAAGCGTAACAAGGAAAAAAATGGCCACCAGCAACTTAGGGGCTTTTTCTTCTTCTGTATGCCAATTAACAACAAAATATAGTCTTTTCACAAATAATATTGCAAAAAAAAAAAAAAAAAAAAGGGGGTAGATAAAGAAGACAAGAATGTTCACCAGCAAAACATCACAGTAGCGAGAAAACACCACGTATAGATAATACAAATAATACAAACTTCCCTGGCAAGAATCCACTTAGCCTTGGCAAAAGTACAAGTAGATATCCAAGTATTTGCTTTAACTGCTAGCTTTGCTGTCCTCTAATTATTTCATAGTCATTAATCTTCACCTTCGCCCATAGAGAGATTAGAAGAAAAATCTTTTTCCTCGGCTTTTTTCCAGGTAAAAATCTTCACCTCTCTTGTATGTCATTCGCCACGTAAGAGGGCTTCAAATGGGCTCTCCCTATCTTCTTTGGATCAAATTATAGACAGCAGCTTTCCCATGGGTAATATTGCAAAAAGAAATAGGCAATAAGAATGCTTACCAGCCATCCAATGCATATCTGGCTAAAATAAGCTAATTAGTCCATCCGATGCCGAGAACTGGCAGGAGCTAGAAAACCCCCTGTGTAGCCCGATTGAGAAATGCCTGAACCTCTTCCAGTAAGATATAGGATTGCTGTCCTACATCAACCAGAAGAGATAATGCCAGGCAATCTATCTTCGCCACGACAGGGCTCAGTTAAGTCTCCCATGACTTACTATTGAGCATTACCGGCGTGATAATAGGAGCCCCTATTAATCACGTCCGTCTTGTTCCGACGCAATCTTGAATCTCTGGATGAAAAGTTTTTGTTACATTTGACCAGATCAAGCTTTCCAAACTCTGAGCCATGGTTATAGGATTGTTCCTGTACCTCCTTCCAATGGAGCAGCCATCTTTTATTCACCAACCATATTACCATTGGAGCATTTTGAAAGTAGAACATTTTGCCACTGGGCAGCCCACATGGCTCTGTTGACACTTCAAACTATGACAGAGCTTTTCCGTATGTTCTGAAGACAAAGAGAACACCCTAGTCAGCTTATTTCAAATGGTAAGCCATTTCATCCCCACAGCCCTGGTAAGTATTTCCGCCAGCCCTGAAGATTATTGCAACCTCCATGGGATATCCCTCTCCACCAAACAAAACAAAAAGATGCTGAAAAATATCTAGGCTGAGTAGTTTGACCCAGCACCGTTGCAGATAGACGGAGTTGGATCCAGAACTCCTTGTACTTACAACAGATCGATTAAAATCAAAGCCCCCTGGAGGAGGACTTTGCGGTGGGGCCCCATCTATGGAATGCGCTCCCCAGAGAGGTCCCCCTGGCACCATCGTTATTTGTTTTTTGGCGCCAGGCTAAGACTTTTTTATTTAAAACTCATTTTAATTGTTCATTTATTTGTATTTATAGGATTTTAAATCTTTTAAGCTGAGATGCACCAGGTTTTAATATTTTTACTTGTATAATTGTTATATTTATGTATTTTGTTTTTGTTGTGAGTCACCCCGAGGCTTTGTTGCGATGGGGGCAGCATAAAAATGTTTAAAATAAACAAATAAATAAATGTGACAAGATAATAATGACTAATCACTGCTTTCAATGGGTCTTCGGCAGGAATGGGGATACTCTTTCAGCCTGAGGCCTGAATTTATTCTCACAAAATATCTTAGGTGGACATTCCAGTGTTTGATAGGGCCAAAGGGAACAACCCCAAAAGTGAAGGAAGTGGGGACAAAAATACCAGTATATCTTAATTTAAGGGTCCAGCTGCCAGTAACTAAACCAGGGGGTGATGTTTCAATTCTTTAGCATGGCAGGGAGGGGGGACCATGCACAAAAGCCAGGCAACTACAAGAAGATCAGGAGTCAGAATGATAGGGGCACAGCCATCTGGGTACAACAGGGCCAGACTGAGACTCCAGCAAAGGTGGATTTGCCCATAGGCATGAGGTTATTCTCCTTTAGTCTACTCTTAGAATAACCAAGTCTGATTTCAGGACATCTGGTTTGGACCATTGCAGACAAAATGTTAAGACTGGACAGATTCAATAACATTGTTCTTATTAGGAAAACAGCTTACACACTGTGTTTGGGGTGGGGGGATGTTGAATCTCTACTGTGCAAATCTGTCTACCAGGCAAAAAGATGGCAACTTTCTCTTGACTCTCACCAATTTATCGGTCAGAGGTGAAAGGATGTTTACTGCAAAGAGCTGTTATGATGGGATTTTTTCTTCATCTAAACTAATAATTATTCCAACTTTGTTTTGATTTCTTCTCCTGTTCCACAGCACCATCTCCTATCACAAATGTGAAAAAAGGAAAAGTAGACAAAAATAGCATCTCTCTTTCCTGGCAGGAACCAGATCGACCCAATGGCATCATCCTGGAGTATGAAATCAAATATTTTGAAAAGGTACGATTGTGTCATTGCAAGACCTTGTCTTCTTTGATTTCCATCTTCCTCAGTGATTCAGTGAGAGTCCACTAAAAAAGAAGAGAGGTTTTGTGTGTGTGTGTGTGTGTAACATAGTGATAAATTGATCATAAGGTAGCTGATTAGGAAACTTGGATGTGTATGTGCATACATAAAGACTTTTATTTTTCATTAGTACATTGCATCTGTTGAATTAATACTAAGGTTTCCTGTCAGTTCCATCTTCTGCATATTATATTAAAATAAGGCTCATGTTACACTGCCATCCTATTTGTTTCTACTCAGAAGTAAGTCTGTTGGCAACATACAGGTATGTGAGGGGATGTCACACAGAGATGGGTAGGGACCCATTCTCACCTGCAGAGGAAGGCAAGACGCACTCTAGTGGAGCAAAGCTCAGAGAACCAAGGTTGCATTTGGATGCCAGGAAGCACTTCCTGACAGTTAGGACCCCGAGGGTATGGAATGGGCTTCCACGGGAGGTGATTGAGGCCCCATTGGTGAGGGTGTTCAAGGATAGACTGGACATGCATATGGTGGGCATGTCATGAATGGAGCCAGTTGGAGCCGGGGGTCAGATAGATGGTCCAGGAGACCCCTTCTGACTCACTCTGTTTCTATGTTTCTAAGTCCCAATTTAATTTAATTTAATTTAATTTATTTATTTTAATAATACATTTTTATCCCACCTTTCACTAAACATCTCAAGACATTTAGTCCCAAGAAGTAAGTTCAATGGTATTTCTGCCAGGTACATGCATAGAGCTTTGCAGGCTAATTTGCTTTGTTCTTTCCAGTATATTGTGCCATTTTAAAATAATTCACATGGATTATTTTGTAATATGATCCTTCAGTAATTCTGTAAATAGGACTGAGGCAAAAAGTGGTTTGCAAGTTGCCTTGCAAATTCATGACAGAGGCAGATGATGACGACAACAATGACAATGTTGATGATTCTGTATCACTCAATAGTTGAAGCTCTCTGACTGGTTCACAACAGCAAGTAAAATATGATACAAAATAGAATGACAATAAAACATCATAAAATATAATACAATTTTTAAAGCCAAATTTAAACCAAGTTTTTAAAAACTACAATAGTTTACATAAGTTACGTCACCAGACTTAATGTGATGTGGTCAGGAGGAAGAGGAATGGCAAACCCATTCTGGTCCATACTTCCATAATTTTGAAATCTTGAAGGGAATTGCTCTAAACACTTGCCACCACACCCAACCTTCCTCCCAAGTCAACTTCCGCAGACATTGGAAAGTAAGCAGCAATCCCCACTACCTCCTTACACATCCCCCAGCCCAAGAAATGTTTGCCATCTCCATCTGATGTCCAGAGACCCTGGCGAGAGAGAGAAAAAAATCAACATTAGCATGTTGTCTCCCATATGGATGTTGAATGGTGAGCGTATAAAGTTGTAGAACTAAATATCACTAGGTAAGCCTTGGATTCTCACCCTTCATGCAGTTTAACCAGTGCAAGTGGGGGTGAGGGGGAACGGGAATGAACAGGGCACCCCACAATAAAAAGGGCAAGTACTATGCATTTAACTGCTAATGCCTCCCTTGGAAGTGGCAATCAGAAAAAAGCACCAGGTCTTGATGTATGTGTGTGGATAGTTTGCAGTAGGGAGAGATGTAAGCAGAACCTCTTATAATGCAGACCAGAGCTCCCAGGGAGCAAGTGACCAGAGTGAGAGAACAGGAGCTCAGCAGGGGAAGTCCCTAACATTATCCCCCTTCTTTCTCTTCTTTATTTCACCTTAATTCCACCAGCCCCCAGCGCGTGCATGTGCAAATGTGCATGCGCGTGCACACACACACTTATTTTCTTCCTTGTAAAGCACTAGTTCTCTCAAAAGCCCTTCCAAAGACAGAATCACTAAAGAGGAACGAATAATGGACCAAGGAGACACCACAGTGGTGATGGCCTGCAACAACTGCAGCAGCTGCACACTAGTAGCCTTGTTACAGGAAAAGGTGAGAGCACTAGAGCAGTGAGTGTCCACCCATCAGACAATAAAAGAAAATGAATAGTTTCTAGAAAGAGGGGAGGAGCTGCAACAGGTAAGTGTAGTCCAGAAGCAAGAAGAGCATCAGCAAGCCGAGGTGACAGAAGAGAACCCTGATGGAAGGGTAAACGGAAACTCGCTGGAACAGGGTGACAGTTAGGCAGAGAAGACCTAGAAAATGCTCTGCACCTGTGGAAGCAGTTTAAGTCATAAAGCACTGAGTTCCTTGTGTACATTGAGTATAGACCAGTTAGTCTGATTCAATCCCTGGAAAAATTCTGGAGCAAATTATTAAATAATCTGTCTGCAAGCATCTTGAAGAAAATGCAGTGAAGCCAGCATGGATTTATCAAAAATAAATCCTGTCAGACTAATTTAATCTAATTTTTTGACTGGATAACCTCCCAAATGGACAGAGGGAACACTGTGGACATAATCTACCTATTAGGTGGATCCAAAATTGGCTGCTAAATAGGTCACAAAGAGTGCTCATCAATGGCACCTTCTCAATTTGGATGGAGGTAACTAGTGGGGTGCCACAGGGTTCAGTCCTGTGCCCAGTGCTTTTCAACATCTTTATTAATGATTTGGATGAGGAAGTACAAGGAAAGATAAGCAAATTCTCAGATGATACAAAACTGGGTGGAATTGCAAACACTCTAGAAGACAGAATGAAGATCCAGGGCAATCTTAAAATCTTTGAAAGCAAAAGAATGAGATTCAATAAGGACAAGCATCAAGGCCTGTACCTAGGAAAGAGAAATGAAATGCATTGATGCAAGATACAAGTTGGGGAATATGTGGCTCAACAGCACTAAAAAAGAACTAGATCTCAGAGTAATTGTGGACAATAGGCTAAACATGAGCCAACAATGTGATGCAGCCACCAAAAGGGCAAATGCTATTTTGGGATGCATTAACAGAAGTATTACTTCCAAATCATGAGAAGTAGTAGTTCCTCTATACTCCTCACTAGTTGGACCTCATCTGAAATACTGTGTCCAGTTCTGGGCACCACAGGTAAAGAAAGATGCAGAAAAATTAGAAAGGGTCCAGAGGAAGACAACAAAAATGACCGAGTGTTTGGAAACACTGCCCTATTAGGAGAGACTGAGAGAAGTGGGCATGTTCAGTCTTGAGAAGACTGAAGGGGGACATGATATCCCTCTGTAAGTACCTCAAAGGCTGTCACAAAGAAGAAGGTCAAGATCTCTTCTCTCTGAAACAGGAGTGCTCAACATGGAACAATCAATTCCAGTTGCAACAACCAAGATTCAGGCTGGACATTAGGAAAAGCTTCTCACTGTCAGGGCAGTACAACAGTGGAACCAGCAGTCTAGAGAGGTGGTGGGCTCTTCCTGCACTAGAGACATTCAAAAAGAACCTGGACAGCCATTTGAGTGGAATGGTGTAACTTGGTGTCCTGCAACAGTAGGGAGTTGGACTCGATGGCCTTCATGGATCCTTCCAACTCTACTATTCTATGACTCTATGATTCTATGAATAACAAATATAATTACACCTGTTAGACAGGGCCTCCTGGGAGAGTAAAACAGCTAATGTGTAATCAATGGTTCTGGTGGTGGGATGCACTGTCATTGTTGTTATATAATGTTTAGTGTTTTTAAAAAAATTGTATTGTTTATTATCCATGTGTTTATTAGCTTTTGGGGGGATTGTGTATTAATTGATTTAATAAAAGAAAAACATACCAAATAATTGTTAAAGGGTAGGAAAAACGCACACTATTAATATCACCCATGAGGTTCCATCATTCATACACATATTGTACCATGTAGAAGTGTCTCCTATGCTGCCATGGTTGCTTGTGAAGGCCCCCCATTCTAATGCAGAAGTATGGAAAGTGTCTTCTCAGATTTTGACAGGACAATACAGTTGATTGGTATACCTCATGGTTACTTGCTCATCATGATAATTTCCCATTTAGCAAATAGCCATCTGTATTAACCTACTGCCTGACTCAGAGGTAGACAACTTGTGACCCTCAAGATGTTTTGGCCTACAGCTTACATCAGTGCTGGCCAGCTGAATCAGTTTTTGGGATTATGGGACATGTAGACCAAAACATCTGGAGCACCAGAAGTTGCTTGCCATGACCTAACATACTCCAATATTTAAAAAATGTTAAAGTGAAGCTACACATAATATTTATTTTAGGATGTTTATTTTATGAATGCATAAGGTTTCAAACAACAATGCAGATCATCCATT
>JAIXND010000774.1:3498755-3513305 GCA_023646645.1 Varanus salvator macromaculatus | reverse complement strand
CCTTTTTTTTTTTTTTGTTCTATCTTACTGTGACTAATTCTTCATTGGGTTTTCCTAAAAGTTCCTGTAGCATAGCCTTCTCAGCTTCGAACTCCTCATATTTTGGCACCACTGAAAAGGTCATTATCCACTGCTCCTGGGAATTATATTTGTGGGAAGTCACTATGTGGATGGATTCTATAGTTCTCTGCACCATTCTCGTTACCAATGGAAACAAACAGGGCAAGAGTAACAGTCCCCCAAACACCAATCCGGCCATTAGTAATATTTTCTTCCAGTCTCCTAGCCAATCTGCCAGTCCAGTGGATTCCAAAATTCCCCTCCATTTTTGGACTGGGACATGAGCCAGTTTTCTCATTATTTCTTTGATAACCTTTCCAGTTTCATCTATCTGGAGACAACAATTTGTGAGATTGAATTTTCCGCACACTCCACCTTCTTCGGCTGACAGGTAATCCAATGCTAATCGATTTTGGTAAATGGCTGCTCTCATTTGGGCATTCTGTTTTGCCAGTACATTCAGTGCTATTGAGGTTTCATTAGTGATTATCTCCAGTACTGCTTGCAATCTGATAATTCTATTTAACATATATATAGGGGTTCAATATCTATACATCCCGTCCTTGGCCCAGGTAGCCAGGCTGTAGTACTGGAGTATCCATTCAAGAGGCCATTCATCATTTTTCCAATTTCCAATCTTTAGACCTCTTCCTACCCCTCTTTTGCTTCTCCTTAGGTCATCATATACCGCGACCCCTAGCCTTTCTCCTCTGGTTACTGGGATCAGGAAGAAGCTGAGCCTTATTGTTCCCAGTACACAGGCCCCACACCATCCTTCTGGTAATGAGGGGTATGCAGACTTCTCACATATCCAGTACAGATCTGCTGAAGCTTTCCATGTTAGAGAAGCATTACGACCGTGGGTCCAAACCTCATGTAGGTGTGTACTGGCAGGAAAAGGATTTCAGGTTATCATTCCCGGGATGTGGGAGTGAGGTACCACCAAGAGGACTGGTTTGTCTCATATGTAGTTTCACACACTAGGCTCCCCATATCCTTGTTATAAGGATCCCCACACAACCTACCCACACAAGTATGTCCCACTATAGAGGTTGCCAGCCCCCATGCTGATGGGCCATAGGGGTCATGAAACCGAGTAAAATTTATATAAGTCAGGTTACCTAAATTTATTTCCTGGGCTTCCCATGGCCATTGCTCTCCCATATTAGTTCCTCCACACACATAACAATTAGTGACATTTAATGAGTTTGCAATTTTCTCAGCTAAATTTATAAACAAATTCTTGGCCCTTTTCAAATGGGCCCATTCCTTCATTTGGACTTCTGATTCACTTAGAGTCTCATAAAAGGAATAGAATATTCGGTGTTCCTTAGTATGCATCCAATTTACCACCCTTAAAGTTAAGAAGGTAGTTGGATCCAGTCCTGATCCATCAATTCCAAACCCAAAATGTTGAGTCATCTCCTGTCTTCTCTGTGCACCTTCCAATAGGGATGGAATAGTTTGAAGTATTACCAGATTACATGTAAAAAGAGAGCAGGCCGGAGATTTTCAAGATGGCGTCGGAATGAGACGGACGTGATTAATGGGGCTCCTATTATCACGTTGGTACTGCTCGATAGTGAGTCGTGGGAGACTTATCTAAGCCCTGTCAGGGCAAAAACAGATTGCCTGGCATTCTTTCTTCTGGTTGATGTAGGACGGCAATCCTATATCTTACTGGAAGAGACTCAGGCATTTCTCAATCAGGCAATACAGGGGGTTCTCTTAGCCCCTGCCAGTTCTCGACATCTGATGGACTAATTAGCTTATTTTAGCCAGATAAACATCAGATGGCTGGTAAGCATCCCATGGAAAAGCTGTGTCTTATAATTGACTTAAAGAAGATAAAGCCCTCTTGAAGTTTTTTAAGCGGTGACTGACATGCGAGAGATTGTGAAGGCTCCTATCCGAATTAAAGCTGAAGAAAAAGACTCTTCTTCTAATCTCTCTAAGGGCAAAGGCGAAGTTAATAATTGGAAAATAAATCAGAGGATGTCAGATTAGAAACTTAAGCTAACACTTTGGATGCTTGTTTGGATTTCTGCCAAGGCTAATTGGACATATGCCAGGGAAACTTTCATTACGTGGTGCTTTCCTCTTTACTATGATGACTTTCTGGTGAGCACTTTTACTCTTTTTTTTATTATTTACCCTCTTTTTGCAATACTCAAGAGGCGATGTCAATACGGCTGGAAAGTTTCTCAAATGAACAGAATGAGCGACTTGATAAAATTGATAACTTTATTAAGGAGGTGACAACTCAGTTATCTGATGTGCGACTTAAAGCAGAACAGAACACACAAAAAATACAACAAGTATCTGAAAAATTGGAGATAGTAGATAAAGAAATATATCTAATTAAGCAAACAAACAAGTCAACATGGGATTCAATGGCTGCATTAGAGATGGAGAAAGCATCCTATTATTTAAGATTTCAAAATATCCTGGAAGAAAAAAATGAGGACTTCCGAGAGATCATTGCCTCCATCTGGCAATACCCATTTTCCCTCCTGGTATTCAATAGCACCTATTCCCTTGAGCTGTTCTTTCTTTTTTGGTAAAAATAGGGTTTAACTGCGGGACCGGGATCCTTGGGGTAAACATGAATACTGGTGTTAATTCTTCACAGAGTTCCCTAGCTACTTCATCCGCTAACCGATTCCCTCTAGCTTCGAAGGAATTCCCCTTTTGGTGGCCATTCACATGCACCACCGCTATCTCAGAGGGCAGTAAAAGATCTTGGAGGATCTGGGTGATGAGTTCTTGGTGGGCCAAACTTTTTCCTTTACTATTTATGAGTCCCTGTTCTTCCCATATTTTCCCAAAGGTGTGCACTACTCCAAAAGCATATTTAGAATCCATGTATATGGTTCCCTCTTTTCCGCTTAATAACTTCAGAGCTTGATCTAGTGCATCGAGCTCACAGGTTTGTGCTGACCAATCAGACAGTAAGGCCCTGTGTGCCCTTATAGATCCTCCTACCCCCTCTATTATGGCGTATCCATTTCGCCGTTGTCCATTGATCACCCTAGAGGACCCATCGATAAACAATCTTTCTCTTGAAGGTAAAGGCTGCTCCCTCAAATATGATCTCACCTTAGTTTGATATTCAATCAAATCTAAGCATTGATGTTCCAATTCATGCGGTTTTTCTTCCCCTTTCCATAGAAAAGTGGCCGGATTTACCTGTGAGTCTACACTCAACACCAAGTCATCCCTTTCCAATAATATAGCTTCATACTTTAGGATCTGGGAGTCCGTTAGCCACCTCCCTACTGACTGAGTTAGTATGCTCCTTACTTGGTGAGGAGTGCTGACCACTAAGGCCCGTCCAAATGTCAGCTTCCTAGCTTCTTCCACTAAGAGGGCGGTGGTTGCCACTGCCTGAACACATTCCGGCCATCCTCAGGAGACCAGGTCCAAGATTTTGGAGAGGAAAGCCACTGGCTGTTTTCTTCCTTCCCAGTCCTGGGCCAGGACCTCCAATGCCATCCCTCCCTGGGCATTCACAAATAAATGGAAAGGCTTTTCCAATGAAGGGAGGGCCAAAACAGGTGCCGATATTAAATCTTGCTTTAACTGTTCTACCCATTTTACTTCTTCCTCCTCCCAGTGTAGCTTTTCTGGTTCTTACTCTAGCAATTTCCCATATAATCCTTTTGTCTTTTGAGCATAGGCTTCTAACCAAAGCCTACAATATCCCACTAATCCCAGAAATTTTCCAAGTTCCCGCTTTGTCCGAGGCAGAGGCAGTTTCACAATGCCCTGTATCCTTTCTGGATTAATTCTCCTCTTCCCTTCGCTAATCAAATGTCCTAAATACTTTACTTCGTGTTCTACATATTGTAATTTCTTCCTTGAAACCCTCAGACTGGATTGTCCAAAGAAGTTGAGTAGGTGGTTGGTACCCTCGACTACTACTTTGCTCTTTTCCCCCGACAGTAGAAGATCATCCACATATTGGAGGAGAGTGGTCCCTGTTGGTGTTTTAAATTTTTCCAATAGTTGTTCTAGAGCTTGTCCAAATAAGTTTGGGGATTCTGTGAATCCCTGGGGGAGGACCGTCCAAGGGAGCTGTTGCCTGCGTCCCGTCTGAGGATCCTCCCATTCAAACACAAAAAGATCTCTGCTGTGTTCATGCAAAGGACAGCACCAGAATGCATCCTTCAAATCGACTGTCGAGAATCATTTGTGTTTGTGAGGAATCCTACTCAAGAGGGTGTAAGGATTCGGGACTACAGGATGCCTGACTACCACTATTTCATTAATTTTTCTCAAATCCTGCACTAGGCGATAGGTTCCATCAGGCTTTCTGACTGGGAGAATCAGGGTATTGCACGGAGACATACAAGGTTCCAATAATCCATCCTCTAATAATCCTTGTATCACTGCCTTAAGGCCTCTTCTTCCTTCCCGAATCCTGAAGTCAACTTATTCTGAATCCTGAAGGAAGAAAGGAAGGCAATCCTTCCTTCCTGAATCCTGAAGACAATGAATCCTGAAGGCAACTTATCAGTTTGGTCCCTGAATTTACGGCCATTTAAAACTTATGAAAAATGTAGGGTATTTTAATAAAAGAGCAAATATGCACATCAAAGGTGTAATTACAGGTATAATTCTATATAGTAGAGTTATACCTGTAATTATAATCATCATTATTCCCCCTACACACAAGAAAGGCATTCTGTTCTGTTGTGCTCCTATTGACTTTTAATTGAATGTTGTTATTTTTAGTTCATTTATGGTTCTATGACCATCTCTGGTTATATTTCTCATTCATTGCCCTATTATCTTTTTATGAAGGGTCGTTTATAGTTATTTATTTAACACTTTTGTATACCATCACTAAAGTTACATGGTGGTTTAGTTATTGAAAGAAAGAAGGGAAGACAATAAGAAAGTCCTGAAAATTATAGTTTATGAAAAATCTGAGAAAATCCCACTACCTGGGATTTATTAACCCGTTTAAGTCTTCAGTCTCTGTTTCAGCTTCCCATTGTATTTATTTATTTATTTATTTATTTATTTATTTATTTATTTAGGAAGCTTCTATGCTGCCCCATTCACCGAAGCCTCAGGGCAGCTCACAATAATAAATAAACTTGTATCCAAGTTCTTTAGGCTTATTTAGAAAGCGTTACCTTTCAGATTACAGTTAATTACCTTTAAAGTTTTTGTTCAAGTTGGAAAAAAGATTTTTAATCAATCTTCTGTTCATCACTTATATTAAGCAAAAAGCGTATTGTTAACGTATCTATTAATGATCATTGATGAGATGTAAAATATGAAGAAAGATCTTGAGCTAATGAGCTTGCTTGTTTTAGTGAAATAGTTCTGAACCCACCCATGACTAGATGGGAATGATACAATAAGTCATGAAACTTCCACAGAAAACACACTCCAGCAATAATTTGTATTCTGGAAAAAGCATGGAAGACCAAATTCTGGACAAGCTAAGACAACCAAAACGGATCAGAAGATAAACTGAATGATAACAAGTAATTTGATCTGCTTTAGAACACTTTTATTTGTTTGTTTGTTTCCCCTCATTCTTACTTGATGTGGATGGCAAAATGATAATAGATGACAAAAGGCAGAAGTGCTCAATTTCTACTTTGGCTCAATCTTCTCTCAAAAGAAGATATATGACATTCCCAATGAAGGGGATGTACAAGCTGAAGGAGCAGGATGGAAGCTCAAGATTGAATGGCAAATGGTCAAGGGTTATCTAATTGGGTTGAATGAGTTCAAATCTCCAAGGCCTGATGAACTCCATCCTAGACTCATAATGAAGATGACAAGAAGAACTCTCAAAACCATTTTCTGTTATCTTCGAGAAGTCACAGAGGACAGCAGGGAGTGCCAGATAAAGGGCTAATGTTTTCCCTATCTTCAAGAAAGGACAAAAAGAAGGACCTAGCAACTACAGATTAATAAGTTTTACATCAATCCCTGGGAAACCATCTGTCTTTAGACACCTTGAAAGCAATGCAGTGATTGTTGTTGGTCATGAAGTCATGTCCAACCCATTGCGACCCCATGGACAACATTTCTCCAGGCATTCCTGTCTTCCACCATCCCCTGAAGTCCACTTAAGCTTACGCCGACTGCTTCAGTGACTCCATCTAGCCACCTCATACTCTGCCGTCCTCTTCTTCTTTTGCCATCAATTGTTCCCAGCATTAGGCTCTTCTCCAATGAGTCCTTCCTTCTCATTAGGTGGCCAAAGTATTTGAGTTTCATCTTCAGTATCTGGTCCTCTAAAGAGCAGTCAAAGTTGATCTTCTCTAGGACTGGCTGGTTTGATTGCCTTGTGGTCCAATGGACTCACAGGAGTCTTCTCCAGCACCTCAATTCAAAGGCCTCAGTTCTTTGGTGCTCAGCCTTCCTTTCTCGCTGTTGCTTCCTGACCGGCATATAGGTTTCTCAAGAGACAAATGAGATGGTCTGGTACTCCCATCTCTAAGAACTTGCCAAAATTTGTTGTGATCCATACAATCAAAGGCTTTAGCGTAGTCAATGAAGCAGAAGTAGATAATTTTCTGGAACTCCCTAACTTTCTCCATGATCCATCGTATGTTGGCAATTTGATCACTAGTTCCTCTCCCTCTTTGAAATCCTGCCTGTACTTCTGGTAGTTCTTGGCCCACATACTGCTGGAACCTAGCTTGTAGGATTTTGAGCATCACTTTGCTAGCATGTGAAATGAATGCAATGGTGCGGTAGTTTGAACATTCTTTGGCATTGCCCTTCTTTGGAACAGGAATGTAAACTGACCTTCCTTATAGGCCCTTCATATCTCCAATTTTTTTTGAAGAGATCTCTGGTCCTCCCTATTCTACGATTTTCTTCTATTTCTTTACACTGCTCATTCAAGAAGGCCTTCTAATCTCTTCTATCTCTTCTGGATTCAATTGGGTGTATCTTTCCTTTCCTCCCTTGCCTTTCACTTCCCTTCTTTCCTCAGCTATTTGTAAAGCTTCCTCAGACAGACATTTTGCTTTCTTGCATTTCTTTTTCTTTGGGATGGTTTTAGTTGCTGCCTCTTGTACAATGTTGTGAACCTCTGTCCATAGTTCTTCAGGCACTCTGTCTATCAGATCTAATTCCGTAAATCTATTTGTCACCTCTACTATATGTGAGTATACCTGGATTTCAGCAAGGCCTTTGACAAAGTGCCCCATGATATCCTGGTGGAGAAACTGAGGAGTTTTGGGATACACCAAAGCACTGTCCGGTGGATTAGGGCATGGCTGACTGACCGAAAGCAGAAGGTAACCATTAGCGGGGAATCGTCGGGATGGCAGCCAGTGACAAGCGGGGTCCCCCAGGGCTCTGTCCTGGGGCCGATCCTGTTTAATCTTTTCATTAACGACATGGAAGAAGGGGTGAACAGTCTGCTTTTCAAATTCGCAGACGACACTAAAACTGGAGCAGTGGCCACAACTGAGAAGCAGGTACTCCAGATCCAAAAGGATCTGGACAGACTATGGAAGTGGGCAGGAGACAACAGGATGGCGTTCAATGTGGAGAAGTGCAAGGTCTTGCACTTGGGGCATAGGAATAGCTGTCATAAGTACAGGTTAGGGGACAAGTGGCTGGAGAGCAGCACTTGTGAAAGGGACCTCGGGGTACTGGTTGACCGCAGGCTAAACATGAGTCAGCAGTGTGATGCGGTGGTCAAGAGGGCGAATGCCACCCTTGGTTGCATAGCCAGAAGTGTGGCTTCTAGATCAAGAGAGGTATTACTTCCACTCTACATGACTCTGGTGCGCCCGCAACTGGAGTATTGTGTTCAGTTTTGGGCCCCTCATTACAGAAAGGATATAGCCAGGTTGGAGTCAGTGCAGCGTAGGGCCACAAGGATGGTGGCTGGTTTGCAGGGGATGGGGTATGAGGCGAGACTGAGGGAACTGGGTCTCTTCAGCCTGGAGAAGAGGAGACTCAGAGGGGATATGTTGGCAACATACAGGTATGTGAGGGGGTGTCACATGGAGATGGGGAGAGGCCTGTTCTCCCCTGCAGAGGAAGGCAGGACGCGCTCCAATGGAGCAAAGCTCAGGGAGCCAAGGTTCAATTTGGATGCCAGGAAGCACTTCCTGACAGTTAGGACCCCGAGGGCGTGGAATGGGCTTCCACGGGAGGTCGTTGAGGCCCCATCGGTGAGGGTGTTCAAAGATAGGCTGGACATGCACATGGTGGGCATGTCATGAGCGGAGCCGGCTGGTGCCGGAGGTCAGACTAGATGGCCCAGGAGGCCCCTTCTGACTCGCTCTGTTTCTATGTTTCTATGTTTCTATATATTCATCAGGGATATGATTTAGGTCATACCTGAGTGGCCTACTGCTTTTCCCTACTTTCTTCAATTTAAGCCTAAATTTTGCACCAAGAAGCTCATGATCTGAGCCACAGTCAGCTCCTGGTCTAGTTTTTACTGACTGTATAGACCTTTTCCATCTATGGCTGCAGAGCACATAGTCAATCTGATATCAGTGTTGACCATCTGGTGATGTCCATGTGTAGGGTCGTCTCTTGGGTTGTTGGAAAAGAGTGTTTGCTATGACCATCGTATTCTCTTGACAAAATTCTACCAGCCTGTGCCCTGCTTCATTTTATACTCCAAGGCAAACTTGCTTGTTATTACGGTTATCTTTTGGCTCCCTACTTTAGCATTCCTATCCCCCATGATGATAAGGGCATCATTTTTTGGTTAATTCTAGGTGTTTTAGGCCTTCATAGAACCGGTCAACTTCAGCCTCTTCAGCACCAGTGGTTGGGCCATAGACTTGGACTACTGTGATGTTGAATGGTTTGCCTTGGATTCAAACTGAGATCATTCTGTCATTTTGGAGATTGTATTCCTGTACTGCTTTCCGTACCCTTTTATTGACTATGAAGGCTACTCCATTTCTTCTGAGGGATTCTTGCCCGCAGTAGTATACTTGACGGTCATCTGAATTTAATTCACCCGTTTCTGTCCATTTTAGTTCACTGATTCCTACAATGTCAATGTTCAGTCTTGTCATCTCTCAGTTTTTTATTTATTTATTTATTTTTGGATTTATATCCTGCCTTTTTCCTACGAAGGGCTCAAGGCAACTTACATCTCCTCCTCCATCTTATCCCCACAACAACAATCCTGTGAGGTAGGCTGGGCTGAGAGTCTGTGACTGGCCTAGAGTCACCCAGTTGGCTCCATGGCCGAGCGGGGACTAGAACCCAGATCCTCTGAGTCCCCGTCCCATGCTCTTAACCACTACACCACACTGGCTCTCCATATCCAGCTTGCCTTGATTCACAGATCTTACATTCCAGGTTCCTATGGAGTATAGATCTTTACAGCATCAGTACAGATTTTTCTTATGCCTTAGGGGAGGGTGGTCCAAGGCCATGTTCTGCAGCCCTCTTGCCACTTGGACCCCCCACTCTCCCAATCCAGGTTCCATCAATGGCACAGGCTGTTTGCAGCAAGCTCTTCCAAGCTCAGTAAGAGAGTGGTTTGGACTAGTGGCCCTGCAAAAGCTTTCCCCAGCATGCACCACACTGTTCCAGCTGACTCAAATGCAGAAAACACATGCAACACTTTCTACATCTTCCCCTCTGTTCTGATACCATTACAAAGTATACTGCTCCACTCTACCAATTACATCCAGTTATAGGGTGTAGAGAAATGTTCACTGTAATCTTGCCTGGACACAGAATATGATGTGCCACATGTTACAATGGAATGTGAAGAAACCATTTTCAATGGCAGCCTTTCTGTTTTTCTCAAATGTAATACTGTCCTGTTTCTTTTCATTCTTTTTTAACTACAAAGTTCTAATAATTGTCTTATCTCTGTAGCTGCTTACATATGCAACAGAAAGCACTTAAAAATAACTTCTTTGTGTTAAGTTGGATTACAGGTTGACCATATTTGAGGCCTCACTTTTTCTGTGATGTCACCGTAAAGGGGAAAACCATTCCTCCCTTTTTGTCTGCTTTTGCTGTTGTTGTTATTGTTACTGTTGTAGTTAAAATTCACTTGCCACCAGCATTTGAATGTGTACTGCATACTTATTTCAATTTGTTCAGATGAACTGTGTATTACATTTTTATACTTCCCTGTCTATTCAGGGAAGATTTCATAATGGAATGAATTCCCTCCATGTTTCTGAAAACCTGTTTTCTGTATTTATCTTCTAAATTTAAATTGATCAGTCATTTATTATGTTTGCATTAAGCTCTCATCAACTATGCTTTTTAATACTGTCTGCTTTTTATTTTATTTTATTATTACAGTAAAGTTTAAAAAGAAGGGGAAAATAATACAAGTAAAAACTACATAGAACCAAGGGTTCTTGAACACGTTACATAAAATGTCAAGTATATTTTAAAAAATCACTGTAAATCAACAATTACTATTCTTTCTTTTTTAAACAATTAAAATTCATTCTAGATTCTTCTAATTTCAACCAATTTTCTCAAAAATTCTGGTCCCTTTTTACCTATATCTTTCATTCTTATTATCCCCATTAAGAAAAAGTTGTGTGTAATAACATTCCAACTTATCATTAATTTCTTTGGCTGATTATCTTTCTACATGATCAGTTAGTCTTACCATTATTACATAGTCAACCAGCACATTTTTCCAATCTTCAGTAATTAAACTTCTTCTGCTTTCCATTTTAAAGCAATTTAACCTTAACTGCAATTATCATGTACTTAAATACCTCTATTCGTCTTAACTTATTATAACAACAAAGCATCAGTACAAGAGTTAATCTCTAACAATATTTTCAAGAATTCAATTCTATTTATGTAACTCTCATTGCTTTAATAGTGTAACATTAGTTTAAATGTTAATCTCCGACAATATTTTCAGAATTTCCATTCCATTCATATGTAGAGTTTTTCTATTATCCCCTTTATAAATTAAGTTGTGCATAGCAGAGTTTGCACTTATTAAATTCTTTGGCTGGTTTTCTATTTACATAAATGGTCAATTTTTTTATTACTGCTTAGTCATCTAATTTATTTTTCCAGTCCTCAATAGTTGAATTATCTTCTGCTTTCCATTTTGAAGCAAATATAACTGTGGCTGCAGTTATAATATATTTGAATAACTCTGCCATATTCCTTGACAGAATTTTAGGTACAATGCTCAGCAATATAGTCTTAGAAGCCATGGGAAAATTAATTTTCAAAATTTTCTGTATTTGCGCATGTATTTCTTTCTCATTTTTTCCATATTGTCACATGACCAACACATATGGTAAAAAGTTGCCTCTACTTCTTTAGATTTCTAACACTTTCCAATGCAGTTCTTATCCATTTTCTCTATATCTTTTCGAGTAATAATCTACTGGAAAAATATCTTGTACCAGTTTTCTATCAGTGCTTAACTGGCTAGAAATTTTATATACTTTGTCCATACGGTTTCCCATTAATTGAATGGTATTTCTTCTTGAACATTCTGCACCTAGTTTATCATACATATTTTTATTTGCTCAGTCTTGATATCATATTGAAGTAGTTGCTTAGAGATTCATCCTAGTAAATGATCTTTTTGCTGTGTAATCAGATTTTCAAAGTCTGGCAGGTCCCTTATAGTCCCTTTCCCTAGAAGTGACCATGAAGTCAGTGAGCAGGCTAATATAGAGAAAAGAGCTTACTGAGGCAAACAGATACCTAAAGTAAAAATACTGTTTTGAATCCCATGGTAAAATGATGCCATGATTGAATACATTGTGAGTTTTCACTTAGTATTGAACTTTCAGCAGTAACTGTATACCTGTCATCCAATTGATATTGGAGCCAGGGGCCAGACTAGATGGCCCTTCTGAACTTCTCTGTTTTCTAGGTTTCTATGTATATCAGTGAACCATTCCCATCCTAATTCTGTCTATGAGTTAAGAACTGCTCTGTAATATTACATTAATTTTGCCAATAGTCACCCACAGGATGCTGGGAGTTATAAACCAACACACCAGGGGGAACCAGGCTTGAGAAGGCATGTTTGCTCATGTGTGTATGAAATAGCTCCATCAAGTAAACAGTGATCCTAGCTGGTTTAGAGTTGCCAGTGGGGAGGAGTTAGCTTTCTCCTGTCCCAGAACTCCAACTGGGGCCACAGCTTTCCTGCCAGCAGGTTGATGAAGTTGGGGATCCTAGATCAGGAAAGAACACCCCCCCCCACCCCCAGCGTAGATGTTAAGAGCTGGTTTGCAGTCAAATTTATTTATTTATTTATTTATTTAGGACATTTCTATGCTGCCCATTCGCAAAAAGCCTCAGGGCGGCTTACAAAACAAATAAATAAACAATCATACAAATAACCTTAAACATCCGGAGACATCTCAGCATAAATATAAAAACCAATAAATAAATATAATTTACAATTATCAATTAAAATAACTTTTAAATAAAAAGGTCTTGGCCTAGCACTGAAAAACAAATAACGACGGCACCAGCCAGATCTCTCGGGGAGCATATTCCAGAGGTGGGGCGCCACTGTAGAGAAGGCCCTCCTCTGGGTACTCACCCTCCTAATATCTTTCATGGAGGGTTCCCAGAGAAGGGCCTCTGCCGCCGATCTCAAGGGGTGGGAGGGCATATATGGATGCAAGCACTCCTTCAGGTAACCAGGACCCAAGCCATTAAGGGCTTTATAGGTCATAACCAACACCATGAATTGGGCCCGGACTTCAATGGGAAGCCAGTGAAGCTGATGGAGGACTGGGGTTATATGAGAACAACGCCCAGTCCCTGTCAGCAATCTGGCAGCTCTGTTTTGCACCAATTGTAGTATCCGGACTGTCTTCAAGGGCAGCCCCACGTACAGTGCATTACAGAAGTCTAATCGGGAAGTTACCAATGCATGTGTCACTGTCACCAGGCAATCATTCTCCAGGTAGGGACACAGCTGATGGATCAGCCGAAGCTGAAGAAAAGCGCTCTTTGCCACCGCTGTAACCTGAGCTTCTAATGACAGCTCTGGGTTGAGGAGCACTTCCAAGCTGTGAACCCTGTCCCTAAGAAGGAGTGCAACCACATTCAGGACAAGGTCCAGGTCCCCTCCCCTGAAGCCCGAACCACCTACCAACAGGACCACCATCTTGTCTGGATTGAGCTTCAGTTTATTGGCCCTCATCCAGCCCATTACCTCAGCCGGGCACCAGTTCAGTACAGCCACTGCCTCACCTGGATTGGTGGAAAATGAGAGATAGAGCTGGGTATCATCAGCGTGCTGATGATTCTGCAGCCCACACCTCCTAATTACCTCTCCCAGTGGTTTCATGTAGATGTTGAATAGCAAGGGGGACAAAATGGACCCCTGCGGAACTCCATGGCATAGCTGCCATGGCGCAGAGCCATAGTCCCCCAGCACCACCTTCTGGAATCGGCCATTGAGGTAGGAGCAGAACCACTACAAAGCAGTGCCTCCAACCCCCAACCCCGCTAGCCTATCCAGAAGGATACCATGGTCGATGGTATCGAAAGCCATCTATATCAAATTTTGGCTAAAGTAAAATGTCCAAGTAGATTTGGAGGTTCCTGCTTTGAGGAAAAGCAATTGAGCTGTGTGACAAAATATCTAGCAAATTTTTCTTGTGTGCAGGCTGAGTCTGCACATGACTGCAGCAGACAAAATACAATGTGTGCAGAAAGGATTCAGTATCTAATCACAGTGGGGATTTCCTTAAAAAACCAAACAATTTTTAATCTTATTTTATTTTTGAAATGATTCATTTATAATATCTTAAAGAATGTCTGAATTTCTTAAGCCATAATTGCTAAGACTTGGAGTAAAGGCCCCTCTGGAAATGTATTGCATTTTTAAGAGTAATTTTCCTTTTTATTTCTCTTCTCAGCAGTAGCTGCATCCAGTGATCAGAGCCAGACCCCTGTAATTGCTGTGTCTGTAACAGTGGGAGTGATTCTCTTGGCTGTTTTTATTGGTTTCCTTCTCAGTGGAAGGTAAGAGGGAGAAAGTGGTACATTTTGGACTTTACAACTTTCCTTCACCCCTCACCCCTGCCTTATTGTTGATCTGTCTGACTGTCCTTGGAGCTTGTTTCTTTGCAAGCAAGAAACACAGGGTCACTGTAGTGTATTAACTTTAGTCAGTTGTGTGTATATGTGCAGGTGTGTATGCAAGTGTGGTGTGGGATGTTTTCTGCAGGAAACAGTCAGAAAGACAGCTCATCCATGCCTCCCAGAGAAGTTGTTTTTGATACAGTAGATAATCCATTGTTAACTCCGCTTTCTCTGCGGTGACGCCCTGCCTATGGAATGCACTCCCCAGAGAGGTCCGCCTGGTGCCGTCGTTATTTGTTTTTTGGCGGCATGCTAAGACCTTTTTATTTCAACAATATTTTAATAACTTTTAACATTAGCTATATAGGTTTTAATCTGCAGCCAGGGTGGATCTGGTTTTTATTTGTATTATGTTTTATTTTATTCTTCTTATTTATGTAAACCAGCCTGAGGCTATGTGAAAGGACG
>JAIXND010000774.1:3371611-3488755 GCA_023646645.1 Varanus salvator macromaculatus | reverse complement strand
GGGGACTGCAGCCAAGAAATTAAAAGACGCTTGCTTCTGGGGAGGAAAGCTATGGCAAATCTAGATAGCATACTAAAAAGCAGAGACATCACCCTGCCAACAAAAGTGCGTATAGTCAAGGCTATGGTTTTCCCAGTTGCAATGTATGGCTGTGAAAGCTGGACAATAAGGAAGGCTGAGCGCAAAAGGATTGAGGCCTTTGAGTTGTGGTGCTGGAGGAGACTCCTGCGAGTCCCTTGGACCGCAAGGCGATCAGACCGGTCAGTCCTAGAGGAGATCAACCCTGACTGCTCTTTAGAAGGCCAGATAGTGAAGATGAAACTCAAATACTTTGGCCACCTAATGAGAAGCAAGGACTCCCTAGAGAAGAATCTAATGCTGGGAACAATAGATGGCAAAAGAAGAAGGGGACGGCAGAGGATGAGGTGGCTGGATGGAGTCACTGAGGTGGTTGGTGTGAGCTTGAGTGGACTCCGGGGGATGGTGGAGGACAGGAGGGCCTGGAGGAATGTTGTCCATGGGGTCGCGATGGGTCGGACTCGACTTCGCGACTAACAACAACAACAAATTGCAGTTTGACATGGATACTTTTCTTCATGGACACACTTCTACATACATGACAACTTTGTAGAGCATTGCTAACTATTACTATTATTACTACTACTACTATTATTTAAAGGTGGGGAGATGTGGCCCTTTGCAGCAGAATTCTCATGCATAGTGTTCATGTGATTCTCTACTCCCCTATCCTTCCCAGGTGTGGATAACACAGTGGCACACGGGACCCACTAAAAGCCCTGCAAGAACATGTGCAAAAAGATTGTTTTGGGAAAACCACCTTTGTTCTTCCTTCTTCCAAACAGACTCCCCAGGTGGGGGAGCAGAATCAGAACAAGGACCTTTAACAAGGACCTCGTGGCTTTTGCATTTTTTTTAGGTCAAGCCATAGCCAGTACTGAATGGGTTGCCATGCCTTAATATGCTCTTGGTGCTCCTGCAGTGTCTGCTGGGACACTGCAGGAGTACTAAGGGGAAAACATGAAAAATATGCTGAATTGTCTAATGGTCTATTCCGTCCAGTACTCTGTTCACATGGTGACCAAACAGCTCCCCTCAGCATCCATCAAGTAGAATGGGTACAAGCATTGTACCTGCCTAAGCTCCTCAGTAACTGGTGTATGCAGGCATGCCACAAAGATAACACAATAGCTACCAAGGCTAGTAGCCATTGGTACTAGCCTTCTCCTCCATGAATGTGTCCAATATCCTTTTAAATCATCCAAATTGGTGACCATCATTACTTCCAGTGGCAATGAATTCCATAGTTTAACTATGTGCTATGTGAAGAAGCACTTCCTTTTCTCTGCCCCAAATCGCCCACCAGTCAGCTTCATGGAATGGTTTATGATTCTAATATGATGGGAAGATGATAAAAATGTCTCTTTCTTCATTTGCTGTGCACCATTCATAATTCTGAACACTTCTATCATGTCTCCCCTTACTCATCTCTTTTGCTAAGGTAAACAATTTCAGCCCCTGAATCCCTGGCCTCATCTGATGAATAAAATAATATTATCATAATAACCAATAATATAAATAATGAATAAATATAAAATTATAAAATAACTGATAAAAGTAATAGTTTGCCATTTGATAATGCAGCAATAGGTATTAATGCTCACTTTTAAGAAAATTATATTGCTTGAAAAGAAAAGTATATAAAACAAATATGGATTCTTGTCTTCCTTTCCATTTTGATTCTTCTTCATGTTCTCTATGCATCACACATATGGGCTTCTGCACCTGTACAAGGCCTAGACTAGGTAAAACTTCCAGCGTTCATTGTGCCAGAGTGGGCATGATCCTCTCCTCATGAGTGAGGAGGGTGAGTACCCGGAGGAGGGCTTTCTCTGCGGTGGCGCCCCACCTATGGAATGCGCTCCCCAGAAAGGCTCACCTGGCGCTGTCATTATTTGCTTTTTGGTGTCAGGTGAAGACCTTTTTATTTAAGAAGCATTTTAACTGTTAAAGTATTTATTGTATATGGTTTATTTTTTATCTTCAGACCTTGAGATGGGCTAGTTTTTAACTTGGTTTGTTTTAAATGGGGTATTTTGTTTTTTAAGATTATATTGTTTTATATTGATTTGATTTATTGTTAGCTACCCCGAGGCTTGCTGCAGGAGGCAACATATAAATCTGTTAAATAAATAAATAAATAAATTGTGTAGACTGGGACTCCTTTGCTCTCCTCTCCAGCTATTGCTAAGTACCTTACCTTTTTTGCTATCTCTCTAACTCCTTCGACTTGTCTTTCACATCTACTCTCAGTTAATTTTCTCTCATTTTCACTCTATCCTATATTTAAAAAGAATGAACACAAAAAATATACATTTCCTATCCAAATTTTCTATCACCCCTAACTTCTCTCTCCTTGCTGCTTCCCATCTTTGCAATGGCATCTGCAGCATTTCACAGCTGCACCTCTTCGGAGGCCAGGCTGCTGGCCACAGATGGCCATTCCCTATTCCTCTTCTGCCTCAGCAAGGAGCATATCATCAAGACTTGTATCCACTGCCAGGAATTTAAAAAACAGACACACTGGCAGCAGGTTGATTGGCACAAGGCCTAGCTCTGGAAGAGAGCCTCCAGTTTGCTGAGTCATCCAAGCAGGACCCAGAGCACCCTGCTACTTTCAAGGGCCATGGGACCATGAGGCCAGAGAACTGGCCTAAGAAAATGGCTACTGCCCTAGTAAAGATTATGGCAGCCACCTTGACAAAGCACATGGCTACTGCTCCACCAAAGAAAAGGTGACACACCAGCCCCAATCCACTAGCCTCACCACCAGCCAGCCCTTGGGTACCTAGCAGGTGCCCACCAACACCATATCCTGGGAGTCCGCTTGCTCTAGGGGACACCAGAAAAACTTCCACTCTCTCCTCATAGACTGGAACCACAGCACACAATGGTCCCAAGTTTCTATCTACCCCAACAACCTGTTGGAGTTCTCAAATTGCTCAGACGAGCCAGCTCCCACCACCACCCACCATTGTGAATCCCTCCACAGAAATGAGCCCAACTCTGACCTCACAGAGGAGGACCTCGACATTGACCAACTCCAAGACTGGGCCATATTTGCCAATGCCAAGACCACTGCAACCCTGATGACTGAAAGGACCTTGCTGAGGCCATCCACTGCCAAGCCTGGGTCAACACCAAGGCCTCTCAACACTGCGACCAGGTCACCAGCACTAAACCCCATTGAGACCAAGCCCATGCTGACAACTCCAACACTGTGCTTCTCCAATGTCAAGTCTATGCCCAGCTGCCCCAACATCAAGACATCACCTAACGCCAGCCCAGCCCTGACTCTGATTCTGACACTGATGTCAACAGCTCTGACCAGCACTGTCACCAACCCTTGTTGACAGCTGGCCATCGTTGACACTGACCACCAACATCACATCACCTAACATCAAGCCCTCAACTTCAAGTGCCCTCATTTGCTCAGCCCATACCATGATTGATATCATGCCATGGTCCTCTATCCAGAGGTCAGTGCTCACACACCATGTCAAGCTGTGACTACATATCTGAAACGGACTCAGCACTCTCTCTAGTGACATCAGAACTGTCTCCAGATGCTGCAGTCTACAAGTAACACCCAGTGTCACCATCAGAGGAGAGGGGCTGATTTGTGGATTTGGTGCTGCAATTGGCAGGCAACTGGAGGCTCCAGACAATGCAGGCAACAAAGCCAGAGCCAGACCCTGTATTCAACACCCTAGGCGCTGAAGCATCCATGCAGGTAGCCATTCTGTTCCTTCCAGCCTTGCTTAGTCCTGAAAGTCCCCTGCCACTGCCCTTGCCACATCATAGAAAATTGAGTTGATGTACAGGATGATGGAAAAAGAAGTTCCTTCACTAAAGCTACAAGCCAAATTCTGTGATCATGATGTCAGTTCAAGGGATCTCCCAGCACAAGCACTCTGATCCTGTTGACTGGAAGAGGTGACACCTCAATGGCCTCACCCACCATGTCTGTGCCACTGCCTCCTTGGGACTCCAGGTCTTGAACTATGAGACAACCATGGCCCACTACCAGCTCTTCCTCTGGGAAAAGATGGGGCCCATGACCAAATAATTCCCAGATGAAGAGGCTGTATGCCTGGTGCAATCCAAGGAAGCAAAACTGACTAGGCACCGTATAAAGGTCACCAGGTACCATGCCAATTGTGATGGAAAGACCATGATGGGGGCAGTGGCCTTTGATTGGCATATCTGGTTGTGTTCAGCAGGACTCCCCCCAGGTCCACATATTGAAGACCTCTCCTTCAACAGAGAGGTAATTTTCAACATGCACTGACAAGCACATGGATTCCCTCCAGAAGGTGAGAGCCACTGACATAAGGATGGCTTTGGTCACCATCCCAAGCAACGTAAGTGGCCAGGGACCCATCAGGCTCCCTTCTGCTGTAAATGAACAGCAGCACCTGTTCTATGACTGCCCCTTCAGGGCCCAGCTCAGGCCCCCATACAGGAGACGCAACCCACTGACCTGCACACATTTACCACCTAAGTGCCAGGAGCCCAGGCATAGGTATTGACAATCCCCTAAGAAGACCTGCCTCTCCCTGCTCCCACCACCAACTTCAGCAGGCACTCTGTCACCCCTCAGTTGGATCAAGACCTTCCCACCACTGCTGAGGGAGCTGGAGGCCCTGCTATCCAAAGGAGCCATACAGAGGGTCTCCCTTGACCTCCACAGTGGGTTCTAATCTCACTACTTCACCATGCCAAACAAGATGGAGGCTTCAGGTCAGTCCTCAACCTCTGAGGTGTCAACAAGTTCATTACACTGAGGAAGTTCAGAATGGGCTCCCTACAAAGTGTTTTGCCTCTACTCTGCCTAGGAGACTGGTTTGGTTCCATAGACCTAAAAGGCATCCATTTTCATGTCTCTGTCAGCCACACATATAGATACTTCCTCACTTCCAAATCAGGGAGGAGACCTTCCAGTTCTAGGCACTCCCATTTGGCCTCTCCATTTCCCCCTGCACTGCCGCCAGGGCTTTCATCAAATGCATAGTGGTGGTCTGCATACCTT
This sequence comes from Varanus salvator macromaculatus, assembly GCA_023646645.1. Classification (NCBI taxonomy): domain Eukaryota; kingdom Metazoa; phylum Chordata; class Lepidosauria; order Squamata; family Varanidae; genus Varanus; species Varanus salvator. The sequence goes on along the minus strand of JAIXND010000774.1, from coordinate 3,483,645 downwards.
GGTGATTGGCTCCTAGTGGCCCCCTCAAGGACTGAGCTCCTACAGGGGTTCTACACACCACTTGCACACTCCTGCAGGAACTTGGACTCCTGCTCGATCATGACAAATCTGTTCTTTCCCCCTTCTGACAATGGCGAAAGCCTACCTTCCAGAACAGCAAGCAGCCACCCTTTGAGAACTGGCAACAGACATCAGGACCAAGGACCTCACCACCACCCACACACTCCAGAGTCTTCTGGGACTTATGGCTGCTGCAGTGTCAGTGGTCAGAATCACCCACCTCCGCATGAGGCCTCCCCAACTCTGGTTCATCAAGGTCTTCATCAGGGAGTGGGGAAACCACAACACCACGCTCTCCTTCCCACCACTCATCAGATGCAGTCTCCATTGGTGGTCCACAACCTCACTGCCAGTGTTATTTCCTCCCTCCCAAATCTACTATCACCATCACCATGGTTGCCTCAATGTGCCACAGGCTGGGGGCACAGTGTGGCCCCATGCAAGCTCAAGGCCCCCATGAGAGCTCATGAAGCCCACCTCCACATCAGTCAGCTAGAGATGCTGCCAGTGTACAAGGCTCTACTTTCTTTCCAGAGATCCCTCAAAGGCCACCACATTCAGATTAAGACAGAAAATACCACTGTCATGCACAACCTGCATGGGGGTGGGGGGGGCACTTAAGCCACACAGCTCACTACACTGACATCCACCATTTGGGACAGGTGAATAGTCAGAGATGTCACCATCACAGCAATTCATGCACTGGGAAAGCTCAACAAGTTGAGCAACACCCTCATTCACACCACCTCAGCATCACACAAGTGGGAGCTCAACAGTCTCATCCTCAGGGACCTGCACAACATGTGGGAAACACCTAAGATGGACCTCTTTACCTTAGCCCAGAAAACCAAGTGCCACCAGTTCTGCTCCAGGGCCAGCCAGATGACTGGCTCCCTGAGGAATGCCTTCCTCCTAAGGTGGGTTCAGACACTATATACTATGCCTCCCCTCCTTTCCCTCTGATCACCAAGGTGATTGCCAAGATCCAGAGGGACAGGATGGACTGCATCCTGATGACCTCTTAGTGTCCAAAACAACCCTGATTTCCCCAAATCCTCCACCTCTCCAGCAGGAATCTCATTTGCCTGCCAGTCTTGTGACCTGATCTCATAGGACAAGGACTGTGTCCTCCAACCCAACACCAGTATGCTGACAACCTGGAGGATCACACCATGACCTGAGCAACCTTCCTTCTCCCCTCTGCAGTGTCCACAATACTGGAGGTGGCTCTTAGACTGTTCACCCACAAATCTTACCACGCCAAGTAGAATGCCTTCACAGCCTTTGCCACCACTTCTTTGGGCTCACTCCCAAAGAAACTGCCATAGAACACATCCTTACTTTCCTGCAGACCTCAATGAGGCATGCACCTGGCAGCCACCTCACATTTCCACCTGCCAATTCAGGGACCTCTATTTTTACACAACCTGAACACACAAGTTCCTGCAAGGCCTCTGCAACATTGCCTCCAGTGTCTTCCCTTGCACCCCATCATGGAGCCTATCAGTGGTCCTCCAGGCCATCACAAAGAGGTCCTTTGAGCCTATGGTGACCACAGGCCTGCACCTCCTGTCATGGAAGACAGTCTTCCCCATCACTGTCACCCCAACACACCAGTAAGCTCTCCATGCTGCAAGTCAACACACCCTACCTTATAAGACAGTCCTTCACCTTGACCCCAAGTTGAGACCCTTCCATGTAAACCAGGATATTGTTCTACTGGACTTCTTTCCCAACCCCTTCACCCTTATAGCGGCACACTACACCTTCTTAATATTCACAGGGAACCTTGCTTTCTACAGAACAGAGAAGATGCATCACTCCAACTGCCTTTTCATGTGCAATGATGGTTCTAAGAAAGGAGTCCTCATCACAAGGATTCTCCAAGTGGGTCTCCATCTGCCTTGCCTTTGAGATGGCCAGCATCCAACTCACATTGTGAACACAGGCTCATTCCACATGCACCCAGGTGACATCAACCACACTCCTGGCAGGCATCCTGCTCCACAATACATGATCCGCACCATTAACCTTCAGTGAGACACTATCAGCTAGACATCCACATGAGGTAGGACTGCAACTTCAGGGCAGTACTCTCATCAGTTCTCCAACAACAACAGACTCCCATACAGAGTAAGCTTGCTAATCATCCATATGTGTGATGCACAGAGACCACAAAGAAGAAAGGCAAGTTACTCATCTATAATTGTTGTTCTTTGAATGGTCATCTGTGCATTCACATAACCCTCCCTCCAGCACCACTGCCTGCTGTCTACCGATGGTGTCCTCCCTTTCTCCCTTGGATGCCAGAGCCAGGGTTGGGTTGTGGTTCCTCTTTCCTTCCTTCTGCCCCTCAGGTTGGGACTCATGGTGAACCCCAAGGCAACTGAAGGACTGGGTGGGAACCCCTCCCCATATGTACATGAGAACCAGAAGGGGAGGGGCTCCCACCCACTCTGGCATGGTGAGCTTTTGAAGTTTTTTCCCCAGTCTAGACTTTGCACAGGTGCAGAAGCCCATATGTGTGAATGTACAGATGGCCTCTCAAAGAATGACAATTATAGGTAAACAACCTGCCTTTCTTACTTCATTAAATATTATGAATGAATGAATGAATGAATGAATGTGTACTGTAAACCCTTTTGTGCTCCTAAGGAGCAGTTAATCAAATATCAGGATCAAATAGAACTCTATTAAGCCATAGCTTTAAATAAAAGAGGTAGAGGAAGAGAGGTATTTGAAACCCAAAGTTTACCTGAACAATTGCTTCCTTCTGCGTATACTTACCTGGACCCTAAAATCACCCTTGCAGTACTTTTCTGGGAGCCCCTGTCAGAGCAAGTGAGGTAGTGGCTACTAGGGAGAGGGTTTTTATGTTGTACCACTCCAGTTGTGGAATGAACTTCTCTGGCACTTACCTTGTACTCTTTTAGGTACCAAGTAAAGACCTTATTTTTCCAGGAAGTTTCCCAAGAATTTTAGTCTTTGTTGTTCTAAATCCTTTATTGTATTTTAAATCTTTATATTGCTGCTAGATTTTTCTTTTTTTGCTTCTGTTTTATAGTGCAGTTTAAACATTTACATTGTATTTTACCCTTTTACCCATTAGGCTCCAATTTAATGGGGTTTAATAAGCATTGTATTAAATATTATTGTTTATTGTTATATAATTGTACCACTTAATATGTTCAAGTTTTTATGGATCCTGGATATTCTATTTGTGAACCTTTTCCTTACACTCAAAACCTACTGAAGTTTATGATTATAGAGAAAAAAGAATGCTTTATAGTTAACAGCTGCATTACTATGGAAGGAGCTGTTTTCTACATTTTGGGATCATTTAGATCCTGGTAATTTTAATATGTAGATTTATTTGAATTGTGTTTTACCAAACCAAGTGTTCCTTCAATGAAACCCTTAGATTAAACCCAAATGGAAGTGTATATGTGTTAAAATATCCCAGTACAATTCTCTCTCTTTCCTAACAATAGGCAAATATGTGGAATATGAAATGACATGTGAATTTAGGAAAGGAACTTTAACATATTTTTTAGAACACCTTTGAATATCTGACGTCAGTTATGACTCAAAATCCTTAAGTTGGAGAAGAAGGTTAAAGAAAAAGAATGCTATTATATAAAAATAGGTATTTGGAACATTGCATATTGCTCATTAAAATTCAGCAACAGTGTATAGCAAGACTGAGAAGTTTCACAATATCCCATTCCTACAAAACAGGAATATAGTCTCCTTTTCTTGTAATATTGTACTACTCAGAATGAGAGGAGACAAGTCTCTAACCCTTTGCGCTTATCTTAGAAACAGAGAAACAGAGAAAAAAAGTGAGTCAGAAGGGCATCCCCTACAAACCGGCCACCAACCTTGTGGCCCTACATTGCACTGACTCTTCTCCTCTTCTGATCCAAGGGAGGAAAGTAAAATACAGTGGTGCAATATTGGATCCACTGCCAGCCTTGGAAGGTAGCAAAACTGGGAGTTTCTGGGACCCTCAAGTGGCAAACTGCCCCAACAGCACCTCTGTTCTCATTTTGCCTCAAGAATTCAAGAAAGTCAGAAGCAGTAAAAGAGAATTCTAAGTTCTTTTCCAAAGTCTCATATCAGGGGAACCATTGGGAATGCCCTGTCAAGAGATGCCAATTCCGAAGATGAAATTACTAGAGTTTCCCTTAGTCCAGGTTCTTTACCGGGATTGAGAAAAGGGTCTGGATAGCAGGTCTTCCAAGTCCTGAGGAACAAATGATCTCAATATTTTACCAGGTCACAATTTATCTAGAGAAAGAATAGATAGGGCATGTGCAAATATAAGACCTTCTTTTATCCAGTAGCAAAAATATTGGTATTAACAGAGAATCCTTCCATGTGTTATTGAAGAATCCATGTATCGTCTGATAATACTGATGAGGTATTTCCTTAAATCTTGTTCTATGACAGGCGATGTGGCTACAGCAAAGCTAAACAAGACCCTGAAGAAGAAAAAATGCATTTTCATAATGGCCACAGTGAGTTAATTTCAGTTTATATGGTATAGAACTACACTATTAAAGCTTTCTAGTATGTTTCTGTTTTTTTCTACTGTTTAATACATAAGTACCATGTTCTATGCATGAGGAATGAGCAGGACCACTGACTGGGAAGGTGTAAATTGATGGTCTGCAACAGCAGGGGGTTGGGCCCAATGGCCTTCTTGGCCCTTTCCAACTCTACTGTACTATGCTATGTGCTCTAATTGTATTTCACTTTATTTCACTTTGCCTAAACTCCTGAATGGATCATATACTTCTGCAGTTCACTCCACTCTAGTCAGGGAAAGAAAAGACCAAAAATGTATCTCTATATTATGTATGACAATGTGTGGTTTCACATTCATGTCAGTTTTATTTCTTCTTGGCAGTCTTTTTGCATGTGCAAAGTACATAAATGTCCATGTAGCAGGGCTACAACTCTATTAAAGGCATTTGAACTTATTCATAGTATGAGTTTTAGTTTAGTAATCTATCAATTAAGTTTACATAATTTTGCATATGGGTAAAGACAATATTTCTGAAGAAAGAAGTATACTTTCTCTATTTTTTATTTCACTCACATATTATAATTTTAAAAAAGGCATTTCCTCCTTCTGTGAGAGACAGAGGTGGTGGGGAGGGAAGGTCATGGGGGAATGTCTCTCTTAAAATGCTACTTGCCTCTCCTGGTTTTTATTAGTGTATAAGAATATTAGATATTGAGTAACCTATGTATTATTTATGTATTATATAATAAATACATAAATGCTATATTTAAGATATTTTGCTGCACAGTTAATTGTGACAGCTTCTTTAGTTGATTAAAAGTGTCCTAATCAATTAATCTTAAATATCACAGCCCTAGTATACCCAAATGTTTCTTAAGAAGCATATAAAGTATATTTATGGCAATGACATACAATATTTACATACTCATTTTCATGATTAGTAAGATATATTTCCCTCTATAACTTTGTTCCAGCTAATTCAAGTGCCAGTCCTCTTATTCTCAACCATCCCTACTTGTAACATCTTGAACTCTAATTTTTGCACAGTTAAACTACCAGGTGTAAGGACATATATTGATCCACATACCTATGAAGATCCCAATCAAGCTGTGCATGAGTTTGCCAGAGAAATAGAATCCTCGTGTATATCAATTGAAAGAGTTATTGGAGCTGGTAAGAAGATCCAGATACTATGTATCCTTTCCCTTTTATTTGCACAGTCATGCTGTTAGGAGTACATTAAGGAACATTCAGTGCAAAGAAAGTCCAATAAAAATTGAGAAAAGACAAGCATATCACTGATAAAAATAGTAATGCTCATGTTGTAGAAATGAGTTTTAAGAAGATAATTCATTCATTTTGGAAACTGTTGTGTGGTGGTGAAAGTTTTGATATTACTGTGGCGCAAACAATTACAACTAAAACATGCATAGAATTGTTAATGCATCAGTGACTGTACCCTTCATTGGCTTTGTTGGCCACTTTGTCATTGAGTATATACCTGTGTTTAGATATTCTCTCTGTTAGGCATTCAAAAATTCATATAAACCATTTCTAAGCTATTTTCAAAATTAACTCTGGTGTCTGTTATTGGAATAATTAGAAGGGAAGTGGGAAATAGATATGGATCTCAACAACCTCTTTACAGTGAGGGCTGGGCACATGTTTATTTCCTATTCATTTCAGTGGAATTGGATTTAATCCCCATGAAGGGCAAAGAATACTTCTCTGGTGAAAAATACTGTTTCTCTGTTGTTTTTCCTTTTGTATCTACAGAGGAGTCTTCTGCATCATTACTATGATGTGGGTCAATTTTTCCCCCATTACCTGCTATTTTGTTTTGGGGTTTTTTGGTTTTCTTTGTTTGTTTGGGGGTTTTGTTTTTTTTTTTACAATTAACTTGAAGAAATTCTAAAATTAATTTTGGACCTTTGCATTTTGATTGTTCTTGTTTTGAATCTTTCCCCCCATTACAGGTCCTCAATATATATCAGTGCTTATGAACATTTATAAAAAGATTTTGTAAGGGATTACAGTATTCCATCAGGATTCTTTTTTCCCAATTATTTAATCAATGTACATGTTCACCAATTAAATCATTGCACAAAATGAAAACCTGCTGCAGTTGTGTGATGACACTAGTAATCCTATGTTCATAGTGTTTTAATGTGTTCATAACCTGTAAGGAAAAAAGAACATGTCTGAAAAATGTGAGCAAATGGTCATGCACAATGTCTGGAAATAATAATAATATTACTAATGAGATTCAGTGTAACACAAAAAAATTATGGACCACTAATAATTAGTTTTGCTCTGCAAACAAACTCAAGCTATTTGAAATCTCAGAATTTGGAGAGAAATTTGGATGGAAAAAAATTCTTAACCATTCCTATCCATTTTACTGGACTTGCATAGGGAAATCATCCACTGAACTGTACCTTTTGTGTATCCAGGAAAAAGTCTCTTTGGTATTGTGAGGTGAACATTTTAAGGCTGGGGGGCAGGCAAGTTGTCATCTTCTATGGGATCACTATTTGTTGGTGAAGTAATGCATATTAAGGTGAAACAGATTCAAGAAACAGATTCAAATTTGGATTCCATTTCAGGTATTAAATGCTCTAACAGAATACATTTTACAAAAATTATATTGTGACTAAAGTGCTTTTTGAAAGTAGGAATGTACTTGTGAAGAAGGCAAGGAACTCTGCATCACCCCAGGATCTGAAAGGAAGCTAGGAGTCATACTATAGGAAGAATTAGCTTGAAGCCAAAGGCGCTTGGGACCCATCCTCAAAGTATGTAACTGGTGGATTTCCATGGAGGCAACAGTGAAAATAAAAGCTACTTCATGTGGCAGCCAAATACAACAGTGTCCCTCATAACATGTGAAAGAAATGTATTGCTTTCTAAAACGGGACATCCTCTACTGTGTGTTTGAACTCATGCATTTCATATTTTGGTATAGTATCATGAAGATATCCATGTCCCATGTTATCACCTAAAGTGTTATTAGCTTAAGGTGGAACTTTTACAGAAAGACTTGAAATGTTGTAGATTTTTTTTTTAAATTTCCAGACAATTTTGCAGACAATAAGCCAAACTACTTCCCAAAAATGGGAGAATTGACTCACCTCAATGTTGAGCCAACTTGGCCTCAGTTATATGACATTTTCCCAATAATCCCAGAAATTTCCTCCTTCCCACCCATACTGGATTGTGGAGCAGCACTTCTTGTCCAAGAAGATTGAGGAAAACAAGGGAGATTTCTCTCTTCACTTGCTGATGCCTTGGGCACTACACAGCAACACATATGGCTGAAGTATTCCCCAGGAATTCCAAAAACAGCAGCAATGTCAGTAGCCCTTGGGAATGTAGCATTTCTTAAGGGGCTCCTTTGAATATGAACATCTACAAAGTGCACAGAAAGGAAAAAGAGATGTGGGGAGATTTTCCTTTTTTCCTTCCTGACTCTAAAGCCCCACCTCTAGAGCAGGGAAAGATATCTCTATTTGCTTTTCTTTCCTCTCCTTGCTGAATGCCTTCATTACAGGGCCCAGTAAATAAAGGAAAGGGTGATAACAAAGATTGGTGGGAGGGAAGGAGTCTGCAGGAGCAGGTTTATAGGGAGCCAGATATGAGGAGAATTCTTCTATGTTTCATTTACAGTCTAAACTGGATTAAATGTGATGAGTATTACAGGATCCCAAAATTTGCATTTCCAAACATGGATGTTTCACTTTGTACTGCTATAAAACTATGGCCTGGGTTTAATCTCAAGTGATTAAAATAGGTATTATATTCTACACCTGGGAAAAATAATTGCACTCCTTGTACACACAGTACATTAAAGCAAGTGGCTATAAAGAATAAAGTGATCCTTTATGTAAGCATTAATTGACATTTCCTTATATAGTTATGATTTATTTACAATAAGTGTTTGCATTTGTTTAGTTGCCATCACAGAGAATGCTAACTCAGGTTACCTTTTTGTTCATAGGTGAATTTGGTGAAGTATGCAGTGGGCTGTTGAAAGTGCCTGGGAAGTGTGAGTTGCCAGTGGCCATTAAAACCCTGAAAGTGGGTTACTCCGAGAAGCAAAGGCATGATTTCCTGGGAGAAGCCAGCATAATGGGCCAGTTTGACCATTCCAACATAATTCATCTGGAAGGCGTTGTCACAAAAAGTATGAACTTAGTGCTGATTAATACTTTGGTTATAGGGATCTTGACTTAAGAAAAACCATATCAACTGGTTTATTGGTGACATCAAATTAAGGTGATGTCATGTGCGTGTCTTCACTATCAGTGACTGAGCAAGTCAAGGATCTTGGGGTGGTAGTGGACAGCTTGATGAAAATGTTGGTCCAGTGTGCAACAGTTTCACAGTGCAGCCAATGTGAAAAGGGCAAATTCCATGGTTGGCATAATTAGGAACAGAATAGAATAGAAAATAGAACTGCCAAGATCATATTCTCCTTGTACAAATGCTTGGTACAACTGCACTTAATTGTGTCCAGTTCTTGTTGGCTCACCTGAATAAGGACATGGACTGAAAAAAGTACAGAGAAGAGCAACGAAAATAATTGTGTAATATCAGTCATTTGGCTGTCAAAGAGGTTTGGAAAATCCATTTACACTGACCATTTGTTAATTTCCTTGAAACAGGCAAATAATTTAAAGCAACACATACATAAGTGAATATTGAATATAGTTCCAATAAAAGAGTGTCTGTGTCATAACCACCTCCCCAAAATGAGCAAATACAGGGCATTATCAAAATATGTGTTTAAAGGAAGCATTAGCTGTATTGCTGTAAGTCGCGAAGTCGTGTGCAACCCATCGCGACCCCATGGACAACATTACTCCAGGCCTTCCTGTCCTCCACCATCCCCCAGAGTCCACTTAAGCTCACACCCACTGCTTCAGTGACTGCATCCAGCCACCTCATTCTCTGCCGTCCCCTTCTTCCTTTGCCATCTATTGTTCCCAGCATTAGGCTCTTTCCAGGGAGTCCTTCCTTCTCATTAAGTGGCCAAAGTATTTAAATTACATCTTCAGGATCTGGCCTTCTAAAGAGCAGTCAGGGTTGATCTCCTCTAGGACTGACCAGATTGATCACCTTGCGGTCCAAGGGACTCGCAGGAGTCTCCTCCAGCACCACAACTCAAAGGCCTCAATCCTTCGGCGCTCAGCCTTCCTTATGGTCCAGCTTTCACAGCCATACATTGCAACTGGGAAAACCATAGCCTTGACTATACGCCCTTTTGTTGGCAGGGTGATGTCTCTGCTTTTTAGTATGCTGTCTAGATTTGCCATAGCTCTCCTCCCCAGGAGCAAGCATCTTTTAATTTCTTGGCTGCAGTCCCCATCTGTGGTGATCTTGGAGCCCAGGAAAATAAAATCTGTCACTACCTCCATTTCTTCCACATCTATTTGCCAGGAAGTGATAGAACCACATGCCATGATCTTAGTTTTCTTGATATTGAGTTTCAAGCCAAATTTTGCGCTCTCCTCCTTCACCCGCATCAAGAGGCTCTTTAGTTCTTCACTTTCTGCCATTAGAGTGGTATCATCTGCATATCTGAGGTTGTTGATCTTTCTCCCAGCAATCTTAATTCCAACTGGTGATTCATCTAGCCCCGCCTTTCTCATGATGTGCTCTGCATATAAGTTAAATAGGCAGGGTGACAGTATACAGCCTTGCCAAACTCCTTTCTCAATTTTGAACCAATCAGTGGTTCCGTGTCCAGTTCTCACTGTTGCTTCTTGACCCACATATAGGTTTCTCAAGAGACAAATGAGACTGTCTGGTCCTCCCATCTCTTTAAGAACTTGCTACAATTTGTTGTGATCCATACAATCAAAGGCTTTAGCATAGTCAATGAAGCAGAAGTAGATGTTTTTCTGGAACTCCCTAGCTTTCTCCATGATCCAGCGTATGTTGACAATTTGATCTCTAGTTCCTCTCCCTCTTCGAAATCCGGCCTGTACTTCTGGTAGTTCTCAGTCCACATACTGCTGGAGCCTAGCTTGTAGGACTTTGAGCATAAATTTGCAAGCATGTGAAATGAGTGCAATGGTGCGGTAGTTTGAACATTCTTTGGCATTACCCTTCTTTGGGATCGGAATGTAAACTGATCTTTTCCAATCCTGCGGCCACTGTTAAGTTTTCCAAATTTGCTGGCATATTGAGTGTAGCACTTGCTGGCACTGCATCATCTTTTAAGATTTTGAATAGCTCAGCTGGAATACTGTCTCATCCACTAGCTTTGTTGTTGCTCAGACTTCCTAAGGCCCATTTGACTTCACATTCCAGGATGTCTGGCTCGAGGTCAGTGACCACCCCATTATGGTTATCAAGAATGTTAAGCTCTTTCTTGTATAGTTCTTCTGTGTAATCTTGCCACCTCTTCTTAATCTCTTCTGCCTCTGTCAGGTCGCTGCCATTTTGGTCCTTTATCATGCCCATCTTTGCATGAAGTGGTCTCTTCATATCTCCAATTTTCTTGAAGAGATCTCTGGTCCTCCCTATTCTATTGTTTTCTTCTATTTCTTTGCACTGTTCATTTAAGAAGGCATTCTTATCTCTTCCAGCTATTCTCTGGAAAACTGCATTCAGTTGGGTGTGTCTTTCTCTTTCTCCCTTGCCTTTCGCTTCCCTTCTTTCCTCAGCTATTTGTAACTCTTCCTCAGACAGCCATTTTGCTTTCTTGCATTTCTTTTTCTTTGGGATGGTTTTAGTTACTACCTCTTGTACAATGTTGTGAACCTCCGTCCATTGTTCTCCAGGCACTTTGTCTATCAGATCTAATTCCATAAATCTATTTGTCACCTCTACTGTCTATTCATCAGGGATATGATTTAGGACATACCTCAGTGGCCTACTGCTTTTCCCTACTTTCTTCAATTTAGAAAGAAATTCTAAATTGACCACCACCACCGCCAGATTCACCATCTCGACTGGCCCCCCCGCAACGTTGCTCGGCGCACGCGGGCGCCCCTGCGCCTGCCATTGCTCCTGCCGCCGCCATCCGGAACACCGCCGGTCTTGGGACTCATCCCCGGCCGCACCGGCATGGGTGAGAGGTGTACCAGGTGGGGCAGGCGAGCGGCAGGTGGCTGGCGGGGTGAGCAAGGGGAGGAGCCCTGCGGGCTAAAAAGTGCCTCCATCACTGGGGACCGGTGGCCTCGGGCCGGCAGCCGAAGGGCAGTACCAAAGGGCACCGCCGTTTGGGGCACCGTTCGGGGGGCCATTTGGGGGGTGGGCTGGCCAGGGGTCCTGGCCCGTGGAAGACAGACTTGGCGGGGATCCAATTAGTTAATAGGGGATTTTAAATAGTAAAGTTTTAAATTTTTGTTGGTGCATCTCGGCTGTTAGTTTGTCTGTTGTTATGTCATTGCCTGGGGAGCGCGGGGGCACCACCATTGGGGTGGTGATGGGCAGGGGGCGTTATAGCGGTGGGAGATTAACATGTCTGCCTAGAAGAAGGTGGGACAGATGGGTAACGCCTGTCCCTCGTTCTGGTTATTCTCCCAGCCGGCGGGTTCCCGGTAGCCATGTCAGGTGCCCCCTGGGCCTGTCGGTGCTGTTGTTGAATGCCAGGTCGGTCCACAATAAATCTGTCCTCATCCACGACCTGATCGTGGATGAGGGGGCCGACCTGGCCTGTATCACCGAGACCTGCGTGGGAGAGGGGGGGATGTCTCCCTCTCACAACTATGCCCGCCCGGGTACCTAATTCAGCACCGCCCACGCCTGGAGGGGAGGGGAGGGGGGTGGCTCTTGTTTATCAGGCATCAATTTCCCTGGTGGGACTTCCTGTTCCTTCGAGACCGGGGCTGGAGTGTCTCCACTTGGTGTTGGGTGACTGAGACAGACTGGGGATTCTGTTGGTGTACCATGCACCCTTCTGCCCAACAAACTCCCTGTCTGAGCTGACGGGAGTCGTCTCGGACCTGGTGTTGAAGACCCCCAGGATGGTGGTCCTGGGGGACTTCAATCTCCATGCCGAGACGGCTCTTACCGGGGCGGCTCAGGACTTCATGGCCTCCATGACAGCTATGGGGCTGTCTCAACATGTCGTTGGCCCAACCCATGAACGTGGACACACTCTGGACTTGGTTTTCTCGACGGGGCAGGAAGAGGGTGATCTGAGGGCGAGGAATTTAAGCTTATTGCCCTTGTCATGGTCGGATCACTTCCTCATAAGGTTTGAGCTCAAGAGCGGCCTCTCCCTCTGTAAGGGTGCGGACCCAACTTTGTGGGTCTGCCCCCGGAGCAGGATGGATCCTGAAGGATTCCTGAATGCTCTGGGAGATTTTCCGGCTGACAGGGCTGGTGATCCTGTCGACGCCCTGGTAGAATTCTGGAATGAGGAGATGACCAGGGCTATCGACACAATTGCTCCCAAGCGTCCTCTTCTGTCTAGCCGAGCCCGTTCATCTCTGTGGTATACGACCGACTTATGGGTGATGAAGCAGGCTGGAAGACGACTAGAGGACAGGTGGAGGCAATCACAACAGGTATCTGACCAAACACGCTTGTGTGCGCATTATCATGCCTATGTTGTGGCGGTGAGGATGGCAAAGAGGAAATTCTACTCCATCTCCATTGCCTCCTCACAATGCCGTCTGGCGGAGCTCTTTCGAGTGCTTCAGGGCCTGGTACATCCTGACCCAAAGAAAGACCTGGTGCCACACTCGGAAGCCCGCTGTGATGAGTTTGCCATGCATTTTCGGGAGAAAATCATTCAGATACGCTGCGAGCTTGACTCTGCTTTGGAAACAGATTCGGCTGTAGAGTTGCTTTCAACGCTGTCTTGTCCATGCTTAATGGATGAATTTCAGTTGTTGCAGCCTGATGATGTGCACAAGATGCTTGGACAAGTACATCCTACCACTTGCTTACTAGACCAATGCCCTTCCTGGCTACTAAAGACAGCCAAGGACAGGATTGGACCCTGGATCCGGGAGGTGGTCAACGCCTCTTTAAGAGACGGCTGGGTGCCTGCACTCCTAAAGGAGGCGGTAGTCCAGCCAGTCCTAAAGAAGGCATCCCTGGATCCAGAGGTGGCCGCCAATTATAGACTGGTGGCCAACATCCCGTTTTTGGGCAAGGTACTAGAGTGGGTGGTGGCGGGACAATTCCAAGCACTCTTGGAGGAAACGGATTATCTGGACCCATTTCAGTCCAGTTTCAGACCCGGGTATGGCACTGAATCGGCCTTGGTCACCCTGTACGATGACCTGTGCAGGGAGAGAGACAGGGGGAGTGTGTCCCTGTTGGTTCTCCTGGACCTCTCAGCAGCTTTCGATGCCATCGACCATGGTATCCTTCTGGATAGGCTGGCTGGGTTGGGTGTCAGAGGCACTGTTTGGCGGTGGTTCCACTCCTACCTCAACGGCCGATTCCAGAGGGTGGTGCTGGGGGACTATGGCTCTGCGCCATGGCAGTTATGCCATGGGGTACCGCAGGGGTCCATTTTGTCCCCCATGCTATTTAACATCTACATGAAACCGCTGGGAGAGGTCATCAGGAGGTCTGGGTTGCGGAGTCATCAATACGCTGATGACACCCAGCTCTACCTCTCGTTTTCTACCGATCCAGGTGAGGCGGTGGCTGTGCTGAACCGGTGCCTGGCCGAGGTAATGGGCTGGATGAGGGCCAATAAACTGAAGCTCAATCCAGACAAGACGGAGGTCCTGTTGGTAGGCGGTTCGAGTCTAGGGGTGGGGGACTTGGGCCTTGTCCTGGATGGGGTTGCACTCCGTCTAAAGGATAAGGTCCGCAGCTTGGGGGTACTCCTCGACCCGGAGCTGTCATTACAGGCCCAGGTGACGGCAGCGGCAAGGAGTGCTTTCCTGCAGTTGCAATAATTTAACACTTAAAATATTGCTTGAATAATAAGCAATAAACATATAAACATATAAACATATTATGTATGTTTAATTTTTGTGTTGGTTAGGAGTTGTATGTTAGGTGTTTTTGTTTATTTATTTGGTATGGGGTATTTAATTTTATTTATATTTAGTTGCCGAGATGCACCGAGGGGGGGGGGATAAATTATTTTAATATTTGTGCTGCCTTTGTATTTTAATCATGTTGTAAGCCGCCTCGAGGCTTTGTTGCGATGGGGCAGCCTATAATTTTTTAAATAAATAAATAAATTTAAGCCTAAATTTTGCACCAAGAAGCTCATGATCTGAGCCACAGTCAGCTCCTGGTCTAAGTTTTGCTGACTGTATAGAGCTTCTCCATCTTTGGCTGCAGAGCATATCATCAATCTGATTTCTGTGTTGACCATCTGGTGATGTCCATGTGTAGAGTCATCTCTTGGGTTGTTGGAAAAGAGTGTTTGCTATGACCATCGTATTCTCTTGACAAAATTCTACCAGCTTGTGCCCTGCTTCATTTTGTACTCCAAGGCCAAACTTGCCTGTTATTCCAGTTATCTTTTGGCTTCCTACTTTAGCGTTCCAATCTCCCATGATGATAAGGACATCATTTTTTGGTGTTAATTCTAGAAGGTGTTGTAGGCCTTCATAGAACCGGTCAACTTCAGCCTCTTCAGCACCAGTGGTTGGGGCATAGACTTGGACTACTGTGATGTTGAATGGTTTTCCTTGGATTCAAACTGAGATCGTTCTGTCATTTTGGAGAATGTACCTGAGTACCACTTTTCCTACTCTTTTATTTACTATGAAGGATACTCCATTTTTTCGGAGGGATTCTTGCCCGCAGTAGTATACCTGATGGTCATCTGAATTAAATTCACCCATTCCTGTCCATTTTAGTTCACTGATTCTCAAGATTTTGATGTTCAGTCTTGTCATCTCTTGTTTGACCACATCCAGCTTACCTTGATTCATGGATCTTACATTCCAGGTTCCTATGGAGTATAGATATTTGCAGCATCGGACTTTCCTTTCACCACCAGATACATCTGTAACTGAGTGTCCTTTCGGGTTTGACCCAGTTGCTTCATTCTTTCTGGCGCTACTAGCCCTCTGCTATTCTCCAGTAGCATATTGGACACCTTCCGACCTGAGGGGCTCATCTTCTGGCGTCATATCTGTTTGCCTTTTGGTACTGTCCATGGGGTTTTCATGGCACAGATACTGAAGTGGGTTGCCATTTCCTTCTCCAGTGGATCACGTTTTGTCAGAGCTCTCTGCTATGACCTGTCCGTCTTGGGTGGCCCTGCATGGCATAGCTCGTAACTACACAAGCCCCTTTGCCATAATAAGGCAGTGATCCATGAAGGGGATTAGCTATATTAGATGTTAATAACTGTAGGCCAGTGGCCAATATCTCTTTCTTGGACAAGGTGTTTAAACAGTTGGTGGTGGCTGAACAGCTCCTGGCACTGGTCATCTTCATCCATTTCAATCATGCTTCATACCTGGGTTCAGTATGAAGAATGCCTTGACTGCCCTGTGGAATGACCTCTGCCAAGAAAAGGACAGGGGAGTTTGACCCTGTTGGTTCTCCTGGACCTCTCATCAGCTTTCAATACCATCAGCCGTGGTATCCTTCTGGATAGGCTAGCTGGGTTGGGAGCTGGAGGCACTGCTTTGCAGTGATTCTGCTTCTACCTGACCAGCTGATTCCAGAAGGTAGTGATGGGGGATTATTGCTCTGTGCCATGGCAGTACTGCAGGGCATTTTATCCCCCATACTTTTTAACAACTACATGAAACCACTGGGGGAGGTTATCTAGAGGTGTGGGCTAAGACACTGAGCTCTACCTCTCTTTTTCATCTAACCCAGTTGAAGCAGTGGCTGTTCTGGATTAAGACCAATGGATTGGGGAGGGCCAATAAACTGAGGCTTATTTCAAATAAGACAGAGGTGCTGTTGCTGAGGGGACACCTGTTCAGTTGGGTGATATTAAACCTGTCCTGGGTGGAGTTGCATTCTCCCTAAATGGCAGTATGCATGGTTTAGGAGTGCTCCTGGATCCTGAACTTTCACTGGAGTCACAGGTGGACTTAGTGGTTTGGAGCACCAAGCAGCTTAGGCTGATTTATCAAGTAAATGCTAAGCAGAGCATATCAACAGTGATCCACTCTCTGGTAACCTCTTTAGATCATTGTAATGAACTCTATGTGGGCCTGTCAAAATAGAGCAGCAAGGCTGCTGACAGGGACTGGCCAATATGAACATATTGTGCAAGCCTCTTCCAACTCCATTGGTTACCAATTTTAGCCTGTGTCCAGTTCACAGTGCTCACATTATTTATTTTATTTTTATTTTTATTTATTTACAAATTTATAGGCCACCCCTTGCCACAAGCCTCGGGGCGGCTTACAACACAATAAAATTAAATTAAACATTAAAACTTTAAAACTGGCCCATCTCCAGGTATAATTTAAAACAAATACAATATAATAAAAAATAAATTAACATTTAAAATATAGCTTAAATAAAAAGGTCTTCGCCTGGCGCCGAAAAGCAAATAAAGACGGCGCCAGGCGAGCCTCTCTGGGGAGTGCATTCCATAGATGGGGTGCCACCGCCGAGAAGGCCCTCCTCCGGGTACTCACCCTCCTAATATCACGCACGGAGGGTTCCCGGAGGAGGGCCTCTGCCGCAGATCGTAAGGGGCGGGAGGGCATATATGGTCGCAGGCGCTCCTTTAGGTAACCAGGGCCCATGCCGTTTAGGGCCTTATAGGTAAGAACCAACACCTTGAATTGGGCCCGGACTTCAATGGGGAGCCAGTGGAGCTGACGGAGAACTGGGGTGATGTGAGAACCACGCCCAGTCCCCGTCAGTACCCTGGCAGCTCTATTTTGCACCAGTTGAAGTATCCGGACCGTCTTCAAGGGAAGCCCCACGTAGAGCGCATTACAATAATCCAACCGGGAAGTCACCAACGCATGTGTCACCGTCGTCAGGCAAACATTAATGATTAAAGCCCTAAATGGTTGGAGGTCAGGTTATCTAAAACAACATTTTCCCATATAATCCATCCAAGACCTAAAGGTCATCCTCTGAGGTCATTCTCAGAGAGCCACCCCGAAAGGAAACAAAGTAGGTGGCTACTAAGGGAAGGACCTTTTCCGCTGTGGCATCCCAACTATGGAATCAGCTTCTCAAGGAGGTGCACCAAGCACCTCCTTTTTATCTTTTGGGGCACCAGAGTAAAAATATTTTTATTTACCCAATATTTTAACAGTTAAATAAATATTTTAAAATATTTTATAATGATCATTTTATCTTGTTTATACTGCATTTTATGAAATTTATTGCTGTTGTACGCTTGGACTAACTTGAGCACAGCTGTTGTGTGCTCATTGTTGCTATTTTATTGGTGTTTGTATTTTTCAATTTTGTGAACCACCCAGAGAACCATCTTGGTTAACAGGCAGTATAGAAATCAAACATACAAACAAACAAACAAATAAATGACATGGTGAGTGCTGAGTTAAACTATTCCTTAAGAGACATTGTGGTGTCCACTAAACATGAATCAACTCAATAAGCCTCAGCCTAAGATCCATAGATTTATGGTGGTGTCCACAGCAGTTTCTCAAATTTGCAAATATTTCCACATATTGAAAAAGGTTGGAGATTTCTGCACTAGGCTATCAAATGAAAGAGTTCTTTTTCTAGAACTAAGGCTAGAACTGAGGCATACATCACTCCATTACTTGTCCTTCACTTTCTTTCCTTCGGTAGGCAGATGCTGCAATCTAGAGATCTTGCTAGATGGAGATGCAGGCATACATTGGGTCTGTTCTCTTTGCCAGAACCCTTTCCCATGCTATTTAAAAACTGAAGCCAAAAGGGGGAGCTTGGGTTGGAACTCATAACATAGTGTTACTTGCCAAAATGGCACCTTATCATCGAGCTGCCTCCCGCCCCCCAACTAATGCATCATACCGAAGAGATGAGCAGCTTGTGGCCCTCCATGCATTTGGCTTACAACTGTGTCACTATTAACTATGTGGATTTATACAAGTTTCTCTTATATCATCATGCCATGCCTTTCCCTAATCCTGATTTTAGGGGAGTAGGATGTGTCAATATGCATGGTGTTAGGACACATGTTTAATTGTGCTAGCCATTATCAGTGCGTGGAGGGCTAAATGTGAAACAGTTGCAATATATTTCTTATCGCAAACAGTTCTACTCTATGTAGCTTTAGCTTGCCAATTTCACCACCAGATCTTTCTAATGATGCCAACGTCACTGATACAGAAAGCCTGCCATGTGCTTTTTGGAGCTCCTACTTATTTGTGTCCCTAGTTTTATGTTCGCTAATATAATGCTAATTTATTCAGCAATTACTCTCAACTTGCAGCATGCAGATAATGAAACATAAGGTCAAAGCAATATAATTTTTTTATGATTGAAACAGGAAGAGAGTCAGAAGTAGCATTTCTAGGGGGTGGTGTCATTGTGAGATGCCATCCTTTTTAATGCAGTCATTATGTGCCCAAGATAAGCAGGCTGCACCATACAACTTGCCTGTGATCTGCTATTAGAAAAGGGTACATCATAAATGCAACTGAAGTCTGCAGAGGTTTTTTTGAAAAATGAGCAGAGGACCAGCGCTGTTCCCTTAAATTGCTTATTTGTGATGCTTGAAAGCATTGTGCTGAAACATGTTATTTCTAGTGCCAGGAAGCATCAAGGATATTTTTTTTTAAAGTTTACATTTTCTATAAAACTGTTTTCAAAGATGAAGACAATGCATGGCTCTAGCATCTCAAGGAAATGCCAAACAGCTATCCTACCCACTTGAACAGAAGTACTTTGTGTTAGAGATGACTCCACACTTTCAGAATCTAAAGCAGGGGATCTACTTCCTCTTTTTTCTCCTCAGTTTATGGACTAGACTCCTGCTTCTCATCCCCCCTACAAACAAGGTTTGGGTGTTTTGCGGATCCAATCAGAGCACTGCAAACAATGGATAGAAGAGTGGAATTTGGTTAGGAGAGAAATGGTTTGACATGTCCATACAGTTGATGTGCAAAACACTAGTGCTCCAAGCAGTGTTTCTCGTTGGAAATGGATGCCATACATAAATATCCACCCTTCATGGATCACTGCCTTGCCATGGTGAAGGGGCTTGTGCAGCACAAAGAAGCTATGAGCTATGCCGTGCAGGGCCACCCAAGATGGACAGGTCATAGCAGAGTGCTCTGACAAAACGTGATCCACTGGAGAAGGAAATGGCAACCCACTCCAGTAATCTTGCCATGAAAACCCTATGAACAGTTCTAAAGGGCAAAGAGATATGATGCCAGAATATGAGCCCCTCAGGTCGGAAGTTGTGCAATGTGCTACTGGGGAAGAGTGGAGGGCCAGAAAGACTAGTAGCGCCAGAAAGAATGAAGTAACTGGGTCAAAGGCGAAAGGACACTCAGTTGTGGATGCATCTGGGGGTGAAAGGAAAGTCTGATGCTGTAAAGAACAATATTTTCCTGGGCTCCAGGACTGCAGCCAAGAAATTATAAGATGCTTGCTCCTTGGGAGGAAAGTTATGGCAAAATCTAGACATCATACTAAAAAGCAGAGACATCACCCTGCCAACATAAGTGTGTATAGTCATGGCTATGGTTTTCCCAGTTGCAATGTATGGCTGTGAAAACTGGACCATAAGGAAGGCTGAGCGCTGAAGTATTGAGGCCTTTCAATTGAGATGCTGGAGAAGACTCCTGCGAGTCTCTTGGACTGGAAGGAGATCAAGGCAGTCAATCTTAGAGCAGATCAACTCTGACTGCTCTTTAGAAGGCCAGGTACTGAAGATGAATCTCAACTACTTTGGCCACCTAATGAGAAGGAAGGACTCACTGGAGAAGACCCTAATGCTGGGAACAATAGATGGCAAAAGAAGGGGATGGCAGAGGATGAATTGGTTAGATGGAAACATAGAAACAGAGCGAGTCAGAAGGGGTCTCCCAGGCCATCTAGTCTGACCTCCGGCACCAGCCAGCTCCACTCACAAAATGGAGTCACTGAAGTAGTCGGTGTGAGCTTAAGTGGACTCTAGGGGATGGTGGACGACAGTTGTCCATGGGATCGCGATGGATCGGACGTGACTTTGCAACTAACAGAATATAACATAACATGGATATCTTTATTCATGCACATACATGCTTTGTGTGTGTATCCGGAACTCTTAGCCCAGTGAAGCATGTTTCAAACATTCATGTACACATTACAAATTTTCTCTTACTAGGGAACACCAATCGAACTGCAGTGGGAGCAGCAGCCCCTGATAATTGTAAGAATAAATTAGAGGAAGAGATGTTCACTATATTGACATCCTTGAAGGAAGGGCAGGACAAAGATGTGATTAATAAATAGCTTCATTTGAAGGATACTTTAAAATACTCAACAATTACGTCATGCCTGCTCTTTTGTCTGGTTGGTAATGAAAAATGATTTAAACAGGAAGCTGTATGTTTTTCAACAGGATTTCAGTGAATGTATAAGGTCTGGAGCAAACCCATTTTATTTTTGCTATGTTGACATGCCAAACTAGTGAGAAGTTACATACAAAAATGGAACAAACTATATACAATTACCATTAAGATGATTTGGTCATTAAAATTAGCCTTATGGAATGGGAAAAGCATTATTATTCCTGACAGCACTGGGGTAGAAAATCTTTATTATGTTTTACCTTGACGTGCAGCTTTATTATTATTTTTATATTCTGAGTGATCTTGTTGAAGCACTTTTCACAGTATAGTCAGCATTCCAAGAGGGAATTTTCACACATCCTGATCCATCAAGGGGTGGGAGGTGGTGTGTTGTGAAGGTAAAGAGCAAATGAACTGCTAAATGCAGATATATTTTGGTACTACCATGTTAATTTGGATCCCATTGAATTTGACAGGCGCAACTGCTGGTGATGTGCATTATCATTGGTCACATTCCATGCAACTAAGCAGAATTGTGTGTGTGCAGGCACACATGTGCATTGTGACAGTAATTTCTGAGTGTCTTTGGCCTCACTGGGAAGGGAAATACTTATGCAAGGTTCCTTCTCCTCTGAGACTGCTAGCTTTATCTTTCCTTCCTGGGTCTTCTCCCTCATGTCTTTTACTTTTACATGTGTTTCTCCATCCTGGTTCCTTGGCCTCAGTTGTACACAAGCCTTGTTCTTAGTCAAGGGGATTTTGGTTAGTCAGAGTGAATAATCTCTCTGTCTCTCTTAAACACCAGTTCATAGGTGAGCCATGATAGGGAACAAATCACTTACTACCTTCATGGCAAATTTTCTGATTCCCACATGATTCCTCTCCCATTTGACCATCTGCAATTTCCTCCTTTGCATCCTCCTTCCCAACCCTCAATCAATTTTATCTGGCTGGATTCTCCATGTTAGTCTTTTCCAGGGTTTTGCTGGACTAAAATGCAGTCTGGGATAGATTTCAATTGGCGGCATGGGTATGCTCTGATCATGGCAAGCATCAATGTTAAGAAAAGTATGAGAAACCTAGCAATTATCCATTGTTTTTATTATCTGACTTTGGCTGCTCTCAGTTAGGATCAAATTAAATGTTTGGCAAATCATGTATAGCAGAGCTATACATGGTTAAATTATTTACTTTGGTGTAAATTGAATTGGTCCTGTTTCAGACCAGGATTGTCAAATCAACAAACATTTTTAAATTTTGTTTCTAACCCTACCACTCAGGGGGTGAGGTGAAATTTCAGGATGAAGAGCGGGTGGGGAAATGCTTAAAACCCACTCCCAGAATGCCATGATCCTGATATATATCAGGTCTGCACATGCTTACACTGAAATAAATAATCTAATCCCATATAGTTTTGCTCTGTGTGATTCAAAAAATATCTAGTTTGATGCTTCAGATGCTTGGCAGCATGTAGGACCAAAGAGCCAACATAATTTAGCTGAGGTCACATGAAGGCCCCACTATTGTATCAACCAATACTTCTATGTTGGGGATTATACATGTGCTCATTATGATTTGCATAACAGTGGCAGTTTTGGAGAGGACTTGCAGATTCATGTAAATTGGAGCAGTCATCTTTATAAACCCCAATATGGTTGGTTCTTACCTTTGCAGACTGTTGGCAAGACTGCTGCTACACACTCCACAAGAACTGCCAAGTGTCTGAACATGGCTCATAGATTATAGTATATTTGACCTGCTACTTTTGTCTATCTCTACCATTCTTCTTTTTCTACTTTTTTATGGCTTATTCCCAAAAAAGATTCAACATGGCTTACAACAAAATTAAAACAGAAAAATTGTAAATGATTTGAAACAATCATCAGTAAAATGCCTCAACCCTAGAACCTGTCCAATCATTCTTTTAGAAGTTTGCCCTTTCCTATTTAGAATGGCTTCTAGCATTATTTTCTGCTCCACAGAAAAACGTTTGTGTCCAATAGGATAACACTGAGATTGGCTTATAGAACTGGCAAAATTCTTGGTTAGGCAGATTGTTCTGTTTTAACACTTCCCATGAGAATAAGTAAAGTGGTTTACATTTGACAAACTTTTTTGTGTTATATTCAAACATAAGACCTATTACTTTCTCTGGCCCTTCTAATTTTTGTATTTTGAGATGAAAAATTAGAGTTCCACAGGCAATTTCCTACTCTCCATCATTATGGTGAGTTGTATATTTTTGCAGGTGCTGCTTTTGGAAAGACTGTTATCTCTGCATGTGCTGGTGTTCATTTAAATATCTAATTTCTATTAGAAATTCTATTAAATCACTAGGTTTTAGCAGTGTGAGTAAAGGTAGGTTCCACAGTTTAAAATGCAAAACAACCATTCTGAGAAAGGGTGTAGAAACTTTCTGTGATTCCATAGGTTGGTAAAATGGTTGAATCTATCCCCTTTTTTAAAAAAAGTTCAGTCATATTTCAGGTACCTTTAAAAAATCCTGGTTTAAAATTATATCTGAATGTAAAAGGGACACACATCTCATAGTCCAAACTCATTATTTTATTACATTCTATCAAGCACAGCAATTCTATTGGAAATATTAATTCACATCAATTCTGGTAAAAGGATGCAGTTAAGAATGTATGAGAAATTGTTTCCAATTCATTTTTGATCAGAATGTCAAATGTGTCATTTCACACCTTCCAGAACCAAATGCAGAAGAGAATTTGCAGTTGAAGTCCATACATTTCAGAGCCTGCAATACAATTCATAAAACAATAACAAAAAGTATGTGAAAAATTGCACATTTAACATGCATGAAAAATACATCTGAATAATGTACACACATGTACTTTAATCAATGGAAGAAAATGTGTACATTACAAAACTGTGCACAGTTGATGTGTGCATATAGAAAAATGCTTATTAACATAAACATGCATCTTCATGTGAAAAGTAAAAACAAAGATTATTATCTGATACAGACATTAGTCAGAACAAGTTTCAAAGTGGAAATCAGAGGACCATGACAAGCTCAAGTTTTGCTCATACATCCCTATATAACATTGAGGGCAAAAATATGAAATATTTGAGAACAAAATGTATTTTTCAGTTTACATTGTTTAAATAAAGAATATTTACACTATTGAGCAGATTGGGTGCACATTTTCCATGTTACAGTGTCCTGCTTAATAATCACCAAACTGCCTTTGATTCTGGAAATACATGAATTAGAAAAATAAAATTGTATTTGAAAAGCAAACATTATACAGGCAGAAACTGACCTGGATTTACCACAAGACATATGTCAATATGTGTGATGCTACATTGGCCTGAAAAATTTTTTATGCCTTAATGTATTTTCAAGTCTTCTTAGGTGCTCGTCTTAAATATGTGATATAGGAAGTAGTCCCAAGAGTTAAAAATCTATATAAAACATACAATTGACTATTCACTATTCCAGGAGATACAGTGATAGACTTGTTATCTTCTTCATCTAGGTAAACCAGTCATGATTATAACTGAATACATGGAGAATGGATCTTTGGATACATTTTTAAAGGTAAGACCTGAAATGCATATAAACATTAAATTGTCCCCCCCACCCCACCACACACACAGATGCATGCACATTTTTAGAAAACAGTTACTCTTTTATACATAAAATAAAATAAATATGATTTCCTTTTAGAAAATTGTTCAAACCTATAGAATTCATGATACCTTAAAATCCTAACAGCAAAATCCACCAATATCTGGATTCAGGTTCATAGAATCATAGAATAGTATAGTTGGAAGGGGCCATGAAGGCCATCGAGTCCAACCCCCTCCTGTTGCAGGACACCACGTTACATCATCACACTCAGATAGGCTGTTCAGTCTCTTTTTGAATGACTCCAGTGAGAGAGAGCCCACCACCTCTCTTTTTTTAAAATTTTATTAAAATTTTTAAACTAAAAAACAACAATGGTTGCACACACCAGATTTTCTGGATCAGCCCTCTACCACATATCTTTTTAAACATTTTATGATCCTACTAGAATCCATTTAGAATAACTTAAAAGCATCATTAGATCAAAACCAAGTCCTGTTTCTCCAGCCAATAAAATAATAATAATAATAATAATAATAATAATAATAATCTAATTTGAATAGAAGTCACTATCTTCCTCTTCTTCCTCCATGAAATCATGTTCGTCATTTCCTACAAAGTCCTGTTTCTCTTAGACAGTGTCAAGTGGAAGCATCTCCAGGTTAAATAAAATTACAATATTTTCTTTCTTCTTCAATGGTGAATTTGACCTAAACATTTCTGGACAATTCAAAATCTTTTTAATTTTCTATTAGCAAATAACTTCCTCACTACCACAGTTACATATAAACATCAAAAATATCCATCTAGCATCTATACAATTTTCTTACCTACTCTACTTGATAATGAGCAATACCTACAATATCTTTTTCAACATTTTTCTTTAATTACTAGTACTTCATCTCACATACCATTTAATCAAATATGGTTAATTCCATATAAAAGCCCAGCTGTTTACAGTCTTTAACATATATCATCAACAACAATAGCTTATTAAAAATACAATCAGAGACCTCCATTTAACAATGATATCTTTTACACAGGGTTTCATTAAACTAAATTGCTATTTATTTCATCAGCAATAATAGCTTAGCCTTTCTACATTACGTGTGAGCATATCAAGCTATATGAATCACCCTTTTATCTGTTTATTTTTTAGAATACAATGAAAGAAATTTCCCTTATCTTCCCTTTGCACCCCTACCATGTTTATTTTTTCTTCTGCTTTACTCCCCTAGCAAACCTTTCTATTTTTCTTCCATTAGACCACCGTAATGTCTGTGATAGAGTCTTCAGTTACAGCCACATGAACATAACCTCTTTCAGATGATCAACTAAATTGCCCTTCTTTAAGATGAGACGCGAATCAGTTAAACTTATTTTCTTTCCGGTTTCAGATTTTCCTTCTGTCTGTAGTGAAGTCTTCATCTGCAGCCACATGAACACAACCTCTTTCAAATGGTCAACTAAATCACCCTTCTCTGAGATAACACGCAGATCCCATGGAAGCTTGCTTCGTAATGACTGCAATAAATCATGTGTTTTGATTTGTGGCCAAACTGTCTTCTCCTCCAGCGTATCAGAAAAAACAGTTACATTTTCTTTCTTCCCAGTTTCAGATTTTCCTTCTACTTGTTGGATATTTTGCATATTCTGTCCAGATGCAGGTTGTTTATATAGAGCGAAATTGATAGCAACACTTATTTTGTCAAAGCCACTTTTCTGTTCAGTTAAAAGACAGTCAAGTCGCTCTAAAACAGTTTTCTGACGCCTTATTATTGCCTGCTGGGATAACTGAACAGCTATTAAAGAAGATCGTATTGTCAGGAATGATTGATGCAGTTCCTCCATGATAGCAGTAAAATAGACTTGGCAGGTGTCCAAGGGTCCCCGGAACAAAGAGAAAGATGGCTGCTACTTCTTGGCAGCAGTCCAACACAGTCCAATAAAGAAAAAGATCCTCTATTACTCAATTCCACATCACAATTATGCGCCCTTGGAGAGATTAAAGAAGATAAATCTTTTCCTTACTTACAAACAGTTCTGTCTTTCTCTCCGTTATGCAATTTGCCGCTTTTGAACTCTGTGGGGGAGGAGGTTTCATTCCCCCTCCATCTGAAGGACTTTTTAACTAACAAGAAATACAGCTTATTCCACGGGTATAGTTGCAAAAAAAACAAAAACAAAAGTACTTTTCACTAGATCTGGTGTGTTCACAAAAGCTAAAAAAAAAAGTATGTCGAGAACTTACGGAGAGCAGCACTCTCTCCTGTTTTGTCCGGCTGAAAAAGCTTGATTTCCTCCCACTAAATGTGGAGTTGCCATTCCACATCTCGTGGAGGATTTGCCAAGCAATCGATCTAGCTCCTACAGAGCTTAGATTGAGCCCCACTGCCCATGACCAGGCATTTACCAGCGTGATAACGGAGGATCGTTAATCACGTCTGTATCGTTCCGACGTCATACTTCTTCCCCCACCACCTCTCTAGGCAGCTGGTTCCACTGTTGTATTGCTATGACCGTGAGGAAGCTTTTCCTGAGATCCAGCCTGAATTTGGGTTGTTGCAACTTGAATTGATTATTATGTGTCCTATACTTTCATATCAGCAAGAAGAGATCATGACCTTCCTCTCTGTGCAGCCTTTCAGGTATTTATAGAGGGAGATCATGTCCCCCCTCAGTCTTCTCTTCTCAAGGCTGAACATGCTCAATTCTCTTCATAGGGCAGTGTTTCCAAACCCTGGATCACTTTTTTGCCCTCCACTGGTCCCTTTCTAATTTACCTACATCTTTCTTAAATGTAGAGGTCTGCCTGGCACCATCGTTATTTGTTTTTTGGCGCCAGGCTAAGACCTTTTTATTTAAACAATTTTTAAACAATTTTTAATATTATCTATAGGTTTTTAATTTGCAGCCAGGGTGAATCTGGATTTTATGTGCACTATTTGTATTCTGTTTATTTATTGTATGTAAGCCATCCTGAGGCTCATGCGATGGGACAGCATACAAAAATTCTAAATAATTAAATAAATAAAACTTGGTTCCCAGAACTGGACACAATATTTCAGGTGAGGTCTGACTAGTGAGGAGTATAGAGGAATTACTACTTCTCGTGATTTGGAAGTAATACTTCTGTTAATGAATCCCAAAATAGCATTTGCCCTTTTGGTGGCTTCATCACATTGTTGGCGCCTCTTTAGCCTATTGTCCACAGTTACTCCGAGATCTTTTTCAGTTCTCCATATTCATGTATTCCCCATCTTGTACCGATGCATTTGGTTTCTTTTTCCTTGGTGGAGGACTTAGCATTTGTCCTTACTGAATCTCATTCTGTTGCTTTCAGCCCAGCATTCAAGTTTAACAAGATTGCCCTGGATCTTCATTCTGTCTTTTAGGGTGTTTGCTATTCTACCCAGTTCTGTATCATCTGTAAATCTTATTATCTTTCCTTGTATGTCCTCACCTAAATCATTAATAAAGATATTGAAGAGCACTGGGCCCAGGATGGAACCCCATTAGTTACCTCCAACCAATTTGAGAAGGTGCCATTGATGAGCACTCTTTGTGTCTGATTTAGCAGCCAATTTTGGATCCGCCTAATAGTTTTTCCATCTCGTTCAGTTTTTGCTAATTTGCTTATCAGAATGTCATGTGGAACTATGTTGAAAGCTTTGCTAACATCTGGGTAGATTATGTCCACAGTGTTCCCTTTGACCATTTGGGAGGTTACTCAGCCAAAAAATGAGACTAAATTAGTCTGACAGGATTTATTTTTGATAAATCTATGCTAGCTTCTATTAATCACTGCATTTGCTTCAAGATGCTTGTAGATGGATTTTTTAATAATTGCTTCAGAATTTTTCCAGGGATTGATGTCAGACTAACTGGTCCGTAGTTCCCAAGTTCACCTTTTTTCCCTTTTTTTGAAAATAGGGACAGTGTTAGCCCTTCTCTAGTCATCTGGCACTTCTCCTGTTTTCCAAGATTTATCTAAGATAATAGCCAGTGGCTCTGAGAGTTCCTTCGCTAGCTGTTTTATGAGTCTGCGATGGAGTTCATTGGGCCCTGGAGGCTGAATTCTTCTTCTTCTCTAGCTTCTACACCTAGCAAAGCTATCCACAGAAAGGACTGCAATCTGGAAAAATAAGGATATGATACATACACCAACATAACCAACAGTAGAGCCTCAAGTGGGGAATAGTTGCAACCTACACACCATCATTTCCCTGAGCTGAAATTTTAATCTATCACCAGTTACATAATACCACAGGCTCAGAATCTGTGAAATGAGACTGGCTTTTGTTTCTGAAGTGGAAGACATAGAAGAGTTTATCAGTTTCAGCAAGAACAATTAAGAATATTGGGTCATTTTAAAGAGTAGCAAATGTATTATGATACAGTTTTGATTTGCCAGAAACCACTTTCTCCACTGTGAGTGCCATGGGTATTTCTCAATCAGACTTTTCTTCTGGTTCTTTGACAGGGGATGCAGAGAACAACATTTCCCATTCATAACCATCCCATGTTCTCTGCCTACTTTTGTCTTTCTTCATTCCACAGTAAAGAAAAAGGAGAAAATGATGCACAATGCCTTCTAATTGGCAGTGGTAGGAGCAGTTTATCTGGAAGCATTCCATGAGAGGAATTGAATCATCACATATAGTATACCCTCTCACCACATATTAAAACAAGAGGCAGAAAAAAAGAGACAGTTTAAAAATTATACTAGCACTGACATTTTTTAAAGGTTAACTTTTAAATATTATTTTAAATATTATTATCAGTGGGTACTGTAATGCCCTTCAACGTTTCCCATGTAGTTTTCAGTATGTCATGCAAGAAAGGAGATACAGAATTCATGTAACAGAATGGCAAATAAAAGAAACTTAAAAATAAGATCCAAGTATTCCTTCATCAATTTGGAAGAATAAAAAAAGATTCAGCTAATACCAGAATAGAGACTACTTTGGGACAAGGAGCCAGAGCTACAAATGTCCTCTCTTCAGCATCACTTCCTTTACTTGACACCTGAAGAAGAGGACAACAGAAGATCACCAGTTTATGAGCTGGGGGATGCTGGAACAGGCATTCCTTCAGATACCTGAGCCCAAGCTGTATAGTCATTCAAATGTAACTGTCGAGAGTGGGGGCCCGCCGGCCCAGGCACTCTGGTTGTAATTAACCACACTTACAAGGCAATAAAACTAAATCTATTTATTGCTAGTTATCTACAAGATTTACGACTCTACTGTAGAGCTGCTCCAGAAATGTCTTAGCATCAGAGATGTCCGCTTCTGAATGGCGATCTCATCTCTCTGTTATGCCATATCCTCTCCCCCCAGCCATGCCTCCTGCCTTTGCTTCTCCCTTTGCATTTTGATTTGATAAGACCTTATCAATCTTCTCTGAGAGGCATCCTTGTAGTTCACATATCCCACACTTCCTCTGCTTCTGGCCCTGTCAGTTCCGCTTCAGAAGAGGAGGAGCTGTCAGTCTTCTTTTCCTCACCTCTCCTGCTCTTGAATTCAGGTTGATTTAAAGGGCCAGACAGCTGGGTAGAGGGTTCTGGACTAGTGATGCTCTCAGGCACAGGCGGATTGGTATCTATATCCAACTGGGGTTGATTTTCCTGAACTCTAGTTATTACAGTCACGTCCTCCTCATGAGGAGTAGTCTCTGTCGTGACCTCCTCCATGACAGTAACAGAACACCAGAACCTTGAACTGAGCACAGAAATGAACTGGAAATTGTGGTGTTCTTTCAACACTAGTACCATTTGTTCTCAAAACCAGTGCAAGTTAATAATTTAGCAGACACATTCTGTACTAATTGTACAATCTTCAAGGGCAACTCCACACTATGCAATACAGTGGTATTAAGAACAGACTTACATGGATAACTCACGTGCATAACACAATCCTTATCTCTCCAGAAGGAGATGTAGCTGGAGCTCCAATATGAGCATCCCATGTCACTGATTTATTATGCAGCAGGGATATGGCATCAATAATTCACATGTGTTGAGACCGGGAAGAAGTATGGCATCAGAACGACACAGACGTGATTAACGATCCTCCATTAATCACGCTGGTAATGCCCGGTCGTGGGCCGTGGGGCCCAATCTAAGCTCTGTAGGAGCTTGATAGATTGCTTGGCAAATCTCCCATGGGATGTGGAACGGCAACTCCACATTTAGTGGGAGGAAATCAAGCTTTTTCAGCCGGACATAAAACCGGAGAGAGCGCAGCTCTCCATTAGTTCTCGACATCTTTTTTTTTTCAGCTTTTGTTTTAGCTTTTGTGAACGCACCAGTTCTGCTGAAAAGTATTTTGTTTTTTGTTTCTTTTTTCTGCAATGATACCCATGGAATAAGCTGTACTTCTTGTTAATTAAAAGCCCTTTGGATGGAGGGGGAATGAATTCCCCCCCCAATGGAGTTGAAAAGCGACGAATTACATAACAGAGAGAAATGCTGAACTATTTGTAAGTAAGGAAAAGATTTACTTTCTTTAATCTCTCCAAGGGTGAATATTTGTGTTTGTGATGTGGAATTGAGTAATAGAAGATTTTTTGCATTATTGGACCGCTGCCAAGGAGAAGTAGTGCCCATCTTTCCTTTTGTTCTGAGACCTTTGGACACCTGCCAAGCCTATCGTACTGACATGGAGGATTTACAGCTATCACTTTTTGCAATACGATCTTTAATATCTGAGATCTCTCAACAGGCGATAATTAAGCATCAGAAAATTATCTTAGAGCGACTTGATTCTCTTTTGGCTGAACAGAAAGTTGGCTTTGATAAATTAAGTACCACTCTTAAATTTGCTTAATGCAAACAACATGCATCTGAACAGAATATTCAAAACATTCTACAAGTAGAAGGAAAATCTGAAACTGGAAAGAAAGAAAATGTAACTTTCTCGTCTGACAAGCTGGAGGAAAAGACAGTCTGGTTACAACTCAAGACGCATGATTTATTGCAGCCATTATGAAGCGAGCTTACATGGAATCTGGGTGTTATCTCAAAGAAAAACACCTTAGCTGACAAGCCGAAAGAAATCATGTCTATATGGCCACAGTTGAAATTTCTACTACAGGCAGAAGGGGAATTTGAAACTGGAATGAAAACAGGTCTAACTGATCTGCGTTGCATTTTAGGAAGAGACAATTTAATTGAGCATTGGAAAAAGATCTTTTTTATGTGGCAATTGAAATCTCCATTAAGAACTATAGAGAGAACTGGTGAGGGGTAAAAAAAATAAAATAAAACATAAACATGACAGGGGTGTAAAGGAAGGATAGTATAAGGGAAATTTCTTTCTTTCTGTTCTAAAAAATAAGCAGATAAAAGGATGATTTGTATAGCTTGATATACTCACATATGATGTAGAAAGGCTAGACTATTATTGTTGATGAAGTAGTTCCAATTTAACTTAATGAAATCCTGTGTAAAAGACATTATTATTAAATGGAGGTCTTTGATTGTATTTTTAATAAGCTACTGTTGTTGATTATATATGTTAAGGAATGTAAACAGCTGCGCTTTTATATGGAACTAACCATATTTGATTAAATGCTGTTTAAGTGAAGTGAAATACTAGTAATTAAAAGATAATGTTTAAAAAGATATTATAGGTATTACTTACTATCAAGTAGAATAGGTAAGAAAATTGTAGAGATGTTAAATGATGTTTATATGCAACTGTGGTAGTGAGGAAGCTATTTGCTAATAGAAAATTACAAAGATCTTGAATTGTCCAGAAATGTTCAGGTTAAATTTTCCATTGAAGAAGAAAGAAAATATTGTAATCTTATTTAATCTGAAGATACTTCCCTTTGACACTGTCTAAGAGAAACAGGACTTTGTAAGAAATTATGAACGTGATCTCATGGAGGAAGAGGAGGAAGATGGCGACTTCTATTTAAATTAGATTATTATTATTATTATTATTATTATTTTATTGGCTGGGGAAACAGGACTTGGTTTTGATCTAATAATGTTCTTAAGCTAGTATAAATGGATTCTATTAGGATCATAAAATGTTTAAAAATATGTGGTAGGGGGCTGATCCAGTAAATCCGGTGTGTGCGGCGATTGTTTTTTTAGTTTTAGTTTTAAAAACTTTAATAAAATCTAATTAAAAAATAATAATTCACATGTGTTTACTTTTTTCTTTGCTGCATTGAATATCAGTCATGGTTTTTTTTATTACTGCATAGTTCTGCTAGGGCGTCTGTTTCCATTTTCATTGTTTCAGCCAAATCAGGTTCAATTCAATGTGAATTTTCATGAATTTGTCTCAGTAAATTTTATCACATTGCAACATTCTACATTTTCTTTCTTATTTCAGGTTGATGAGTGCACATGTTTTTCTGTGCTTACTCTGTTCTATAATAAAACTGATTGCTAAAGTGCTTCCCTGTTCTGTGTTGTATGTTAATGTATGTACATACGTGCTCTCTTTAGTTGTGTCATTTCCCCTCATTTATTTGTTTGTTTTTATAGTTGTGCTGCCTTACTTCAGCTACCTTAATTCTTTTAATTACCTTCAGTGTATTGTACAGAATGTATCTATTTCATGTTTTGTTGCTTTTGTAACTGCCTGTAAATCAATTTCAACTTGAAAATGATCTTGGCAAACTGAGCTATTTCCCTCCAAAGTGGATTGGGAAATAGCTTTGTTTTTTTCCAAATCCAACTACAAATCATATTAAACTTCATCTGAACCCTCTTCCCCCTTACCAGCCTCCAAAGTCCTCTCATATACCTGGATGCAGCTGCTGAGGCAGGAAGAAATTCTTCCCACCCCTGGTCATCTGGGGCACTGATGGGGGGGGGGGGGACTTCAGTTTCACTTTCTCTCTGAATGCCCAGCTAATTGGAAGGATCTGCTTGGATAAGTACCATTTGCATGTAAGGTAAAGGGGAAGGTGTCTGTCTCTTGAAAAGACCAGAATATTGGAGCAGTATTTTACAGACTCTGAAAAATGGAGCTTTAAAGATTTTAAGGGAGAATGTCTTCCTCCTCTCTCCTATCACTTGATGAATGCCAGAAACCTTGCAAGAAGGAACATAAAGGAGTTTTATGGCTCTCTTTTACTATCTACTAAATGAAATCTAAAAAAATAATATTGCTCAAATACCTGAAGGTGTTGAGAGCACAGAGATTGTTGTTTGATAAGATGACCGGATAAGGCAGAGTCCCTGCTTCCTGGT
Organism: Varanus salvator macromaculatus; assembly: GCA_023646645.1. Lineage (NCBI taxonomy): Eukaryota > Metazoa > Chordata > Lepidosauria > Squamata > Varanidae > Varanus > Varanus salvator. The sequence goes on along the minus strand of JAIXND010000774.1, from coordinate 3,449,860 downwards.
GATGTGCTGATTCATTTTCTTCTTTAGATAATACTGTGTTTCCATCTTTATTGCTTTTTTATGCATGATTTCTTTGTTCCCTATGAATTGTTTCCTGTCTTCTCTCTGTGCTGTATTCTTCCACTGCCTCAGAAATGGGTCTCTGATTCCATCTTTAAAGGTTATTCTTTCTCTTCCAGTCTGATCAGTTAGCTGTAGCCTTTCAACTGTATAATGCATGTTTGTTAATGCAACTGTTGTCATTTCAAGTTTCTACAGCATGCCATTACTTTTTTATGGATTCGTCCTCTTACATCATATGTCCTTTTTCCCATTATTGTCAATATCCCAATTTTTAGTATCCTGATAACTATATTAAATATTTGGATATCTTTGGACTCCTTCCCTGCTGCCAACCACCATCTTCAGTCCCATCACTAATAATAAGCTCAAGAGACCAAGTGCCTAATAGTTTTGAATCAAAAGAAAATGAGGTAGTGTTTTCTACATGATCTGGAGGTTTGCAGAACTAAGTACTTTTATAACATAAAAGAAAAGTACCTTTTTCAAACTCCTCAAAACAGTCTGACAGTAATAGTTGAGTGTTGATGATGGTGATGCATAAGAGGGAGTGGGAGGGAATGGGGTTAAGAAATCAGAATTCAGGCACAGTGTAGCCGTACTCAGGAGTTACACCTGCATATAAGGTGCATGGACATGAGTAGAAGCACAAGGCCACAGGTACACTGACCCTGCCCTGCCTTCCCTGCATTGGCTGGGAGGTGGTACATCTACTCATATTCAACAATGAAACAGCATTCCTTGTCACATAAAAGCTTTAGCTCATATTCAAATGAACATGCATAGAAGCCTCAGATGAGTATATGACTCCATCCCTGTTACTTAAATTCATGTTCCTATTCAGACATAACACCAGAAATGGACTTGTTTTTGTGAGAGATGTCTGTGGCCAAGAGCATTTAGAGTTCATTTCATGGTCTCACACATATGGGTGCTATGTCTGTGCAGTGCCTACATTTAGGAAGATTCCTCTAGCTAAGCCTAGAATTTTTTGGCATGAGCCCTGTCCCCCTTCACAAACAGGTGGGTTCCCAGGTCAGTTCACTTTTGACCACCATTTGCAGTGCCTGGGATCTCTAGCTCTGTTTTTCTCTTCTCTACAACTTTAATTCTTTTCCCCCTTGCCTTTCATGATCTTCTTAGACCTTTTCCCATTCACTTATTTCCCATTTTAATGACCCCCTCTATGCTACCTTATTATCTCCCCCCCCCCAAATTTAAAACCCTTTCAAGCATCTCTCCCCTCAATATTCTTACTATCTGTACTTGGCTCTTTTTCTCTCTTGATGGCACTAAAACTGGTGTTTCATAAGTGCAGAATTTATGCACTGAAAGCATAACATGACAGCATGAAAATGCTGTCAACTGATAGCCACTCCCTGTGCCTTTTCTGTTTGAGAGAGGAACATCATGTGGATGAGTGCCCACACTGCCAGGCCTTCACCCAGCAGGCCAGGAAAAATAGGGCTGGTCACCTTAAAATGGAAATGTGGGAGCAAGCCCTTGTTGCTATGAAGGATGTTGCCATTGACAAGGGTGAAGGCCCCTCAACTTCTAGAGAGACTCCCAAAATACATCCATTGGCTGGTGCTCTGGGCAAGCTGAAGCTGATCTCAACAACTTTGAAGCTGTCGACTGCCTCTGACATGCCCAAGAAGTGCAAAGAGAAATGGAAACACCTCGGACCCAATGGGCATAAGGAGGCTGAAAAGGATCATAAGCCTAAGCATACTAAGAGAGCAGAACATCACTCTCCCACCCATTTAGAGCATTGCGGCTCACCAACCCACCTAGCCACTCTGGTCACTTCATCCACTCCAACCATGCTTCCAGCCTGAGCCTCTCCATCCCTTCCCACAGCTACTCCTGCTTGATCAAACTGCACCAGGGTCCATCCTGAACAAGGCAAACGTGGGTCTCCAGTTGGACTGAGGAAATGGAGGAAGGACCTCATTTATACAATGAGGAAGGGGCGGGCTCTCACCAGAAATTCTAGGCTTAGCTAAAGGAATCTTTCCAAACATAGGCACTGCACAGGCACAGCACCCATATGTGTGAATACACAGATGACCATTCAAGGAACAATAGTTATAGGTAGGCAACCTGACTATACTGAACATTCATGAGAATTGCAGGGGATGGGAGAGGAAAATTGCAGTGGAAGAAAGAGAATTGCCATGCAGTATGCATACATTTCCCCGAGAGTAACATCACTCACCCCATGCACACACGGTATAAAAAAAGACCCAAGGGTGAGGAGAAAGAAAGTGTCCCTATTTATCCACAATGTATGGACAAATCATTTTTCAAATGTATGTATGTATTTATTGCAAATTTTCAAATGTTCATGTCTTCAGGTCTGAGACATGAGCAGCACTACAGAGCTCCTGTTCTAGGCTGAACAGGAATATGCAGGTCCTGTTCATTGTGCTGTAGGACCCACATCCTTTTAATGTTGTTTTCACTGTTGCTTTTGCTGAAAGCACTTATTGCCATTAAGTAAGGCTTAAGAGAGGCATGTCAATGTTTCAGAATGGGAAAATAACAATACAAAACTCAGGAAGCCACTAGACTATTGGTAGGTGCAGAAAAAGCATGGCTCATGAGGAAAGGGGCATAGCCTTCTCAGGTCTTCAGAAGAGGCAGATTAGGACCCTGTGTCTCAGGCTCTGCCCTGCTACCACTGAGTTGCTAATCCTCAAAATCCTCCAAGTTCATCTGCTACACCTTCCCTGTCTGTTGCAGAGCTTCCCTTTCCTTTCAAAAGCTTCTGCATATCTTGATGACTTCCCACTCCTGACCTGCTTGTTGACCTTTGGTGATCAACACATTGGCAAGCAAGACACCTGCTTTTTGGTTAATATATAAGCTTTTGGTTCCTCAAGAGTTGTGCTGTTAGAATAATGCCAAGGAGAAACTGTGATGTCACTAGCTTAGATGGCTAAACTGTTCTCAGTTACTTAGCTTCTGTTTCCAGTATTCCAGCCAATTGTGTGACATTCTTATTCTCTGTCATTTTCACAGAAGAATGATGGGCAGTTCACTGCAATTCAACTGGTTGGTATGCTTCGAGGAATAGCATCTGGGATGAAATATTTATCGGGCATGGGCTATGTACACAGAGATTTGGCAGCCAGAAATATCCTGATCAACAGTAACTTAGTGTGCAAAGTGTCTGATTTTGGACTCTCTAGAATTCTTGAAGATGATCCTGAAGCTGCCTACACAACTAGAGTAAGTTCCTGGTAAATCAAAAGCAATAAATAAGCTGGAGGGCTAGTAATAATAGCAGGAAAGTGGAGATTATCCCAATAAATTGCCACATTGGCCTTGTTGCCTAGTTGTAAGGCATTGGTTGAGAGTGGGGTTCTGGAATCAAGGCCTCCACAAGTCATTTTTCAGTGCCTCCTAGACTCTCTGCAAAATGGATAGATTAGGCTTTGTGGAGCAAGGTTGACCTCTAGAACCTCTAGATTGCAATTCCACCCTAAATACAGTCTGATGATTCTACAGGCTAACAGGCACAGCTGATTTTATAAAACCCTTTGCTAAGTCAGCTCCTAACTGTCAAAGCTTATGCTATAATTAAGGTCAGTAAGTGCAGTACCAGCCCATCAAAATTGGTTATATGATGCCATCACTGAAGGTTTAATTTTAGCTGTTTTTAACCATACAATGCAGATTTCTGTATTTACAACAGAAATCAAGCTACCTAACAAAGACTCATGGGATGAAGTATCACTATTTATTTTTTAGACTGTACATATATAGAGTGTTACAGACTTAATCTTTGCCATCTCCTTACCAATTCAAAATGTGTGCATCTTTAATGTCAGGATTTTGTTGACATGCAGCCTTGACCTGAAAATTACTAGATGATATTGCCATATAGTATAGTAAGCTACACTGCACTGTACTGCACTATGCTGATTGCTGATTTTTTATCAGCAGCTGCCATGATCTAATTAAGATGTGAATTCTGTAAGTGCTCAAATGAAAATTCAACAAGCCTTCAGGACAGGCATTTAGTAGTCATATACTGCAGGCATATACAGGGTGAGATAATGTGGAAAGAGGGTTTCAAACAAATGTACATTTGGAATTCTACATAAATTTCTCAACCCAGTCAGGACAGAAAAAACTCTTGGCACATGTGATTTTTGATTTTGTTCCTAGGGAGGCAAAATCCCAATCCGGTGGACAGCTCCAGAAGCTATAGCCTTCCGCAAATTTACCTCTGCCAGTGATGTCTGGAGCTATGGTATTGTGATGTGGGAAGTGGTATCATATGGGGAGAGACCTTACTGGGAGATGTCCAATCAAGATGTAAGTATTGCCTTCTCTATGAAAAAAATGCTTCAGGCATCAAAACAGAATGTACCTCATATAGTAATGGTTTTCTTTATCCATTAATACACAGTATTTGGTGTTGCAGATCAGTGTACCATGCTGGTGGCAGGTATGAATATATTATTGTCGAATCTGTGAGTGGAGGAGGAGAATGAGAAGCAGCAAACGAATGGGCAAAACAGAAAGCTTCCTGTTTAATGTAGAGCAATGGTTCTATTCATGTGGACCATGAACTAAGTGGACTGTAGACATAATCTATCTAGATTTTAGCAAAGCCTTCATCAAAGTGCCCCATGACATCCTGATTACCAAACTAGCAAAAAGCTGGCTAGATAGTACAACCATCTGGCGGATCCACAATTGGCTGCAAAATCATACTCAAAGAGTGCTCATCAGTGATACATTCTTAAATTGGGAAGAGGTGACAAGTGGAGTGCCACAGGGTTCCATCCTGGGAGCAGTTCCACCGTAGGATTCCATCCTGGGTGGATTAGCAAATACCCTGGAAAAGAGAGATACCATACAGGGTGATCAAAATAGGTTAGGGTGATTTGAGTGGTACAAGACAATGAGGAGAGATATAAGAGCATATGATAGCACTATACAAGTACCTCAAAGGCTGTCACAAAAAGGAATGACAAGATCTCTTTTTGTTCATTCCAAAGTGCAGGACACAGAATATGGACTTAAATTAAAAGAACCCAGATTTAGGCTATACACAGGGAAGAATTTCCTGTCAGAGCAGTTCGACAATGGACCTAATACCTGGGAAAGTTGTGGACTGTCCTTTGCTGGAGACATTCAAAAAGGATTTGGACAGTCATCTAAATAGGATGGTGTCTACTATTCTATGTTTCTATGTTTTGTTGCTAATCATTGCCTGTGAGTCTGGATGACTATAAGTTACCTCTGGTAATAGAAGCAATATGCTTGTGTACACCAGTTGCTGGGGAAATGTTGGAGACTGTTGCACAAATGTCCTGTGTGGGGGAATCTGTGGGCATCTTGTTTGCCACTGTGTGAGCTGAGTGCAGGACTGGATGGATGCCTGTTCCAGCATGGCCAGTTAGCCAGTTCAAGGTGCGGAATAGCTCTCACTCTAAGAAAGAGCTGGCATTGGTGGCCTGGAATCCTTAGGTAGACACTAGCCTTGTCATTCTAAAAGACAACCCACCTACCCTCCACCTGTAGCATTCTAAGTAGTGCCAATTGGCAATGTCTGTCTGCCATGTTTAAGTTCTTGCAGGGCTCTGGAGCAGTGCTACACTGAAGTCATGGTGGGAATTAAAATGAAATTCTGCTAGAGGGACTCCATTCATCTAGGAACCCCAGATAGACAACAGAGCTCCCCTAAGTGTACTTTGCCCACAGACAACTCCTCGAGCCTGGTTCAAGCTGTCAGGGAAGATCAATCCTTCTCCAATCATTGCCTAATCTCAAATGAGCAAGTTTTTAAAGGGAGCTTGACATGAACTCCCTCTGAACTCACTCTGAACAACCTCCAGGTTGGGCCCCCCTCTCATCTTTGCTGGAGATAAAGACCCATAGATGACTGGCTGGTCACTACAGTAGGTACATGGACTGTTTTCATCCCCACACTATTTTTATTTTATTTATTTTATTTATTTGGAAATTTATAGGCCGCCCCTTGCCACAAGCCTCTAATTGTGCAGGAGGGGTGTTAAAATATTATGTCTGGCACCAGAATTCAGTGGGAAAGCACTACATACCACTCAGTAGTGCTAAAAGAAGCTTCAGCCTGCTTTTGGGCTACCATCGAACATTTTAGCTCAGTTTAGTGGCTACGAAGTGCTAAAATGAATGAAGTTACCTTGGTAGGAAGCTGGATTTGTGATCTTTTAGCATTCTGTGGTCACTATAGAATGCCTTTTGTTTTGAATTTTTTTCAGAGTGTGTTGGCAGGGCACTGGGTGCAGTAGGAAGGATATTTGGCTTCTGGGCCATGTGTTATTCACTCCGCCTTTGGTAGTTGGTGAGTTGATAAAGCATGGTGGAAAATGCGCAGCTTACCATACGGTTTCACTCCATCCATCAGACCTCCACTTCCCTGTCTGCTGCAAAAAGATTGTTTCTGATACTAGGGCTAGCAAGTTAACTCTGCTGAAAGGCGAGAAGGTGATTTCATTGCAAGTCATAGCAAGAGAATGTTAGGCAAATATGAGTGTGTGGGTGTGTGTCTCACTCACATTTCCTCCCAGTGCAGTACTGGGAGCCAAAAAGGTGGGGCACCTTTTGATTTTGGGTTCCCTGAGCCTGGGAGCAGAGGCAGCCTTTGGACTTTCTTCCTCTGGACATGCTACAAGAGTGCTTTTACTCAGAATAGACTGGATCTGTGGAATTCCACAGAGACTTGTTTTGCCAGCATTTGGGCTGTATACTGTCGCCCTGCCTATTTAACTTATATGCAGAGCACATCATGAGAAAGGCAGGCCTAGATGAATCACCAGTTGGAATTAAGATTGCTGGGAGAAATATCAACAACCTCAGATATGCAGATGATACCACTCTCATGGCAGAAAGTGAAGAGGAACTAAAGAGCCTCTTGATATGGGTGAAGGAGGAGAGTGCAAAAGTTGGCCTGAAACTCAACATTAAGAAATCTAAGATCATGGCATCCAGTCCTCTCACTTCCTGGCAAATAGATGGGGAAGAAATGGAGGTAGTGACAGATTTTATTTTCCTGGGCTCCAAGATCACTGCAGATGGGGACTGCAGCCAAGAAATTAAAAGACGCTTGCTCCTGGGGAGGAAAGCTATGGCAAATCTAGATAACATACTAAAAAGCAGAGACATCACCCTGCCAACAAAAGTGCGTATAGTCAAGGCTATGGTTTTCCCAGTTGCAATGTATGGCTGTGAAAGCTGGACCATAAGGAAGGCTGAGCGCAAAAGGATTGAGGCCTTTGAGTTGTGGTGCTGGAGGAGACTCCTGCGAGTCCCTTGGACCGCAAGGTGATCAATCTGGTCAGTCCTAGAGGAGATCAACCCTGACTGCTCTTTAGAAGGCCAGATCCTGAAGATGAAACTCAAATACTTTGGCCACCTAATGAGAAGGAAGGACTCCCTGGAGAAGAGCCTAATGCTGGGAACAATAGATGGCAAAAGAAGGAGGGGGCGGCAGTGGATGAGGTGGCTGGATGGAGTCACTGAGGTGGTTGGTGTGAGCGTGAGTGGACTCCGGGGGATGGTGGAGGACAGGAAGGCCTGGAAGTGTGTTGTCCATGGGGTCGCGATGGGTTGCACACGACTTCGCGACTAACAACAACAACAACAACAAAGCTGTCCAAGACCACTGAGTTCTGAGTTAATAATATGCACACAGCCCATAGCCCTAGTTTGTGCAGGCATTTTAAATCAGATAGCCAGTTTGGGGGCAAAGGTATATCTGTACCAGGCATGTGAGACCAGCAATTCAGAAAGGCAGCTGTATCTATGAAAATCCAAGGGAAGATTTCACACATCCCCAGCTCACCCAGCAAAGCAGCAGCTGTGTAGCAAAACCACCAGGAAATCCTCCAACTTCCTCTGAGCCATCTCTTTTGTTGCCAGCCCTTTCATTTCAGCAACGCAAATGCACTTTTCAATAAAGTGAAATAAGAAAGGCAGAATAAGTTCCCTTGACAAAAACATTGTCATCTCATGAATAGGGCTTAGGATGAAGGGCTGCCATGGGATGAATGCGTTTTTATTGCTCAAATCTGAAGCACTGACAGACTCACACAGCTTAATCCTTGAGGGCCAGGCATGGCGCTACCCAGAGTGGGAAAGGATGGGAGGCTGTATGGTCTTTTTGATAGTGTTTGAGCAGGCTGGATCCGCATTTGACCTCAGCTCATGAATGAGTTTACACACACTCATTAAATGTGAATTAGTTACTCAGTGAAACATGCTTCAATCACCCTTTTGTGTCCCCAGCCAGGCAGATTAAACACAAAAGCATGGATCCCCACCACCATTCTTTGAATTCGTGTCAACAAATGAGATGACAAGTTTAATGTACATTAGTAATTGTCAGTAAAGGTCCCTGTTTGCTATTTATTCTGAAATAATTACAACAGATTGAAAGGCTGTGATCTTCAGGGGTGCCATTTTTCCCATCTCAGGTTATATATATGTATGTATGTATGTATGTATGTATAATTTTAAGCACAATATTGCTCTCAAAATATACTAAACCCATAGCATGCTTCCTTTAGCATCTTCCCCTTCTCCTGCCCCAACCCACCCCCTGGTGCAACTTACCCATTCAGGGTTTCTCTATGCATGGCTGTAGATAAGTTCCTTTCCATGCTCTGCAGTTTTGTTCCTTTCTCTCTTCCTGTACACATTTACATACATATTTATATACTTGGATTTACACTCTGTCTACTTTAATGCAGCTTATATTTTTAAGGTATCTCCTGAAATATGCAAATGTTCTCCCCCACTCTACCCCCATCCTTTACTAATTCTCAAACCTTAAGATACACTATTTTAAAATTATGGGAATGCATTTAAAATCATTTTAGGTAGCCTGAAACAATTGTCCTTTTTTCTTTTATACAATGTGAATATTTCCAATTTAAAAGTTCATCTTTGCCACTTTCCTCATTCATCCAGAATAATATAATGGTAAGTGCTATTGTCCTTATATTAATTAATTTGTTTGTTATATTTTTATACAACCCAATAGCCAAAACTGTCTGGGCTATTCACAAAAATTAAAACTGTAACATTAAACATTTTAAAATGTAATATAAAGTATAAAAATTGTAAACTACATCATAAAATAAATATAAAACATAGCAATAATGCAAAAATTGTACACATGATAACAGATGTGAAGTGACAGAAACTGTAAGTCTAAAATGCTTGGGAAAATAAGATATACAACTCTGTCAAAAAGAGCACAATGTAGACGTTATCAACTAAGAGATCAACCATAGACAGTGTCTATTAGAGGTGGAGTGGGGAATAGGTCACTTTGGATTCCCAGAACTGAGATCAGAAGCAGACCTCTGGATTTGGAGTTGGGAATCTGCATTCTGATCCCCACCCCCCACCCCCACCCCCCCAAGAATGACCAACACAGGTTAGCATTATTACAGGGTGAGTTTGGCATCCTTTCTTCCCTGTCAGCTGAGGATATGATTGGAAAAATATGTGATAGTGAATTGCTAGTTCAGTGTCTTAACCATTTTGCTATACCAGATATAATAGTTTTTTAGATATGTTGTTGTTTTTAGTTTTGACCGAGAGATGGGCTAGTTTTTAATAATGTTTTAAAATTTAAGCTGCTTTCTATTATTATTTGGTTGTCTGTTTGAAATTGTGAGCCGCCCCGAGGCTTTTTACAGGGGGCGGAATATAAATCTGTAAGTAAATAAATAAATAAATAAATAGTTTTTGTATATTTCCATAAGAACCTTAGGATATAACCTAGACTTAGTCATATTTAAAGTAACCCCACTTTAAATCAAAGGGACTTGTTAGTCATGCTATAAATATGACTAAAGTCTGGATCCAACCTTAGCTTTTATTTTTAAAAGTGAAGTCCTAGTTGTTATGGATGCTAAACTAGTCTTGCAAGTGTGTGATAATGTCTGGAGAATTTTTAGATTTTAGTGAGAAGCTCAGTAGATTTTTTAGAGATTCTAGGACTTACATTTCCTCTTTCTCCAAACAGTAGGAATAACTAGTAAGGTCAGGGTTTGTAGCATACTCTATTTAAATTACATAATTTATGCTGTTCCCTGAATTCAGTTTTCACTGGTGCAGTTCTTCCTGCATCCTGCCCCTTTTCTGGCACACTCTCTTAGGTAGAAGCTTTTTCTGTCTTTAGAAATATAAAGTAAGATTGGGATGTGATGGGAATATTTGCTGTCTGGATCACATGGGGCTACAGCTTTTATCTGCTCTGGTTTTTGTTTTTTTAATAAACAAACTCATTCTCCTTTCTAAGTGGTGCATGTTTGTGTGTGTGTGTGTGTGTGTGAATGCGAAAACAGGGCTTGTTCTTTTTGACTGGGCATGTTAAAACCCCAGTAAAAGATCCCAAACCTTTTGAGCCAATATGGAGGGCAAACACCTCCTTGAGACATGTATTGCTTCCCAGGATTACCTGGCACAACATTCCTTCTGTGTGTGTGCGCGCATGCATGCAGGTGCACACGTGCTTTGAAGTAATAGTTTATAGATATTCCAATTCAGATGTTGTTGTTTCCCTGCACATCATGGGGGCCTCTGTTTTTATCCATATAAGGAGACTCCTTGAAGGAGATTAGGAGGGTGGCTACCTGGAGAAGGGTCTTCTCCTCTGTGGTACCCCAGTTACAGAATACACTCCCCAGAGAGGTTCGCCTGGCACTGACACTTCGTTCTTTTTGGTGCCAGGGCAAACCCTTTTTATTTTCCCAGTATTTTAAGGTTTAGATTGTGATTTTAATTGGGGTTTTATTGTACAGAATTGATGCTGTGCTTTCTTTTATTGTAAGACCATCTTGAGACTATGTCGTAGTGAAAGGTATAGAAAAGTTTTAAATAAATAAATATAAACAAATAAACAAACAAATCTATACTGTCTCTTGGCAAACAAGCCAGAAGACACTGGTTTAGCAAAATAATCTGGATTTTATGGACCGTATTATGACTTGGAGGCACTGGCATCATTGTGCAACATCAGGGGAATCTGATTCACTGTTGGTAGTCTTGTTATGGCCAAAGCAAATGATGGCTGATTGCCATAATCAAGGTCAGGAATACAGAGTATTAAATACAGTGGTTATATTAGAAGTCACATGTATATCCCACCCTGCTCAAAATGCCATGCACACAATTAACTGGTTTTGGCTTTTTGAAGAATTGTTAATGGCTGAAAACCCTACAATGATTTTCTGAGTATATGAGGTTTCAGACCATTGTTTGGATAGACAGCACAATTGCCATTTGATACGATTCTTTCAGATAAATCCATAGATTGTTCTTTTAGAGGCCTTGTCAGCTGTTTAAGCATGCTGGTGTAAACAGTTTGCACGGAGGAAGGATATTCAGGAATCTGCTTTGTCCTCCCTTAGGTGATTAAAGCTGTTGAAGAAGGCTACCGTTTGCCAAATCCCATGGACTGCCCAGCTGCTTTATATCAGCTTATGCTGGATTGCTGGCAGAAGGACCGGAACAGCAGGCCCAAGTTTGATGAAATTGTCTGCATCTTGGACAAGCTCATCCAGAATCCCAGCAGTCTGAAGACACTGGTGAATGCATCAAGCAGGTAGAAACCCAACCCTCAATTCATGCTAAGTCATCCTTCTTGCTTAGATTACCTAATAGAATGAAATATTACAGGTTTTTAATGATTGCACAAATAACTTCTCCAAACTGACTTGGATACAAATAAGTGATCAATGCTAGTTAGGTTATAATTCCAACTGTTTTTTAAAAATAAATTGTGTTTGTCAGGAAGAAGTTATCTGTTTGTATTTCCATAGAAGAAATCTTTTTTAGATTTCAGTGAGGTTAAAAATTTATAGATTTGAAAGCTCAAATCATGATTTGACCCAAAATATGAACTAAGTTCTTTGGTGTGGTTTTGCAAAAAGCTGAGAGGACATTGGCTTGTTCTGCAATCCATAGTTTGGCTTTGAAATACAAAATGAAGCAGGGCACAGGCTGGTAGAATTTTGTCAAGAGAATACAATGGTCAAAGCAAACATTCTTTTACAACAACCCAAGAGATGACTCTACACATGGACATCACCAGACGGTCAGATTGACTATGTGCTCTGCAGCCAAAGATGAAGAAGCTCTATACAGTCAGTAAAAACAACACTAGGAGCTGACTGTGGCTCAGATCATGAGCTTCTTCTTGCAAAATTTAGGCTTAAATGGTAGAAAGTAGGGAAAAGCACTAGGCCACTGAGGTTTGACCTAAATCATATCCCTGTCGAATATGCAGTAGAGGTGACAAATAGATTTAAGGAATTAGATCTGATAGACAGAGTGCCTGAAGAACTATGGACGGAGGTTTGCAACATTGTACAAGAGGTAGCAACTAAAACCATCCCCAAGAAAAAGAAATGCAAGAAAGCAAAATGGCTGTCTGAGGAAGCTTTACAAATAGCTGAGGAAAGAAGGGAAGCAGAAGGCAAGGGAGAAAGAGAAGATACACCCAATTGAATGTAGAATTGCAGAGAATAGTTAGAAGAGATAAGAATGCCTTCTTCAGTGAACAGTGTTAAGAAATAGAGGGAAACAATAGCATAGGGAGATCAGAGATCTCTTCAAGAAAATTGGAGATATGAAGGGAACATTTCATGCAAAGATGGGCATGATAAAGGACCAAATGTCAGGGACCTAACAGAGGCAGAAGAGATTAAGATGAGGTGGCAAGATTACACAGAGGAACTATACAAGAAAAAGCTTAACATCCCTGATAACCACGATGGAGTGATCACTGACCTCGAGCCAGAAGATCCTGGAATGTGAAGTCAAATGGGCCTTAAGAAGTATGAGCAACAACAAAGCTAGTGGAGGTGACAGTATTCCAGCTGAGCTATTCAAAATCTTAAAAGACGATGCAGTAAAAGGGCTACACTCAATATGCCAGCAGATTTGGAAAACTCAACAGTGGCCACAGGATTGGAAAAGGTCAGTTTACATTCCAATTCCAAAGAAGGGCAATGCCAAAGAATGTTCAAACTACCGCACCATTGCACTCATTTCACATGCTAGCAAAGTTATGCTCCAAATCCTACAAGCTAGGCTCCAGCAGTATGTGGACTGAGAACAACCAGAAGTACAGACAGGAATTCAAAGAGGGAGAGGAACTAGAGATCAAATTGCCAACTTATGCTGGATCATGGAGAAAGCTAGAAAGTTCCAGAAAAACATCTACTTCTGCTTCATTGATTGTGCTAAAGCGTTTTCCTACCTCTGTAGGAAATGGGTACTGGGGCAAATAGACAAAAGGGTATACCGGGAGGAGGAGGCCAGTTGCAGAAGGATTCTTCGCAAGGCTAAGGCTGATTACGAGCTGAGACTTGCCAAGAATATCAAGAGCAACAAAAAGGACTTCTTCCAGCATGTAAATAGGAAAAGGAAGGGGAGACAAGTGGTGGGACCACTAAATAAGGAGGAAGGAGATCCAGTGACTGACATGAGGGAACAGGCACAGATGCTAAATGACTATTTTGCCTCTGTGTTCTCCCCAAAGCAGGACAGGGGATATCCACATAGGAGATTAGATGAGGCTGGGGACTTAGGGGCACAGATTAGAGTCACCCCCCTTGAAGTCGAGGGGCTCCTCGGGGCATTGGACTTTACAAAGGCGCCAGGCCCTGATGGGTTACACCCAAGAGTACTTAGAGAGTTGGCAGGGGTTCTCTCACTCCCGCTGGCCTCCATTTTTTTTTACAACTTTTTAAATTAGTTTTCACAACAATATTACGACATCCATCATCACAAACATCAAAACTACTGAGTCAACCCCTCACTACACATCCTCCAACATTCTATGATCATTTCAAATCTGTCTAAACAGTATTACAAAATCTTTTTTAGATCTAAGCCAGGTCCCGTTTCTCCAGCCGATCCACTGGCCTCCATTTTTGAGACCTCATGGAAAACGGGTGAAGTTCCAGAGGACTGGAGGGTGACATCAGTGGTCATAATTTTCAAAAAGGGTAGTAGAAAGACATGGGGAATTATAGACCAGTTAGCCTTACATCCATTGTAGGAAAAACAATGGAAAGGCTCATAATAGAGAGAGATCTAGTAATGCTAGATAGGGAAGGCAGGCTGACAGCCGCACAACATGGCTTCCGCAAAAACAGGTCCTGCCAGACAAACCTTGTGGAATTCTATGACAAGGTTTCGAGATGGCTAGATGGAGGGGATGCAGTGGATGTGGTATACCTGGATTTCAGCAAGGCCTTTGACAAAGTGCCCCATGATATCCTGGTGGAGAAACTGAGGAGTTTTGGGATACACCAAAGCACTGTCCGGTGGATTAGGGCATGGTTGACTGACTGAAAGCAGAATGTAACCATTAGCGGGGAATCATCGGGATGGTGACCAGTGACAAGCGGAGTCCCCCAGGGCTCTGTCCTGGGGCCAATCCTGTTTAATCTTTTCATTAACGACATGGAAGAAGGGGTGAACAGTCTGCTGATCAAATTCACAGACAACACTAAAACTGGAGAAGTGACCACAACTGAGGATCTGGACAGACTATGGAAGTGGGCAGGAGACAACAGGATGGTGTTCAATGTGGATAAGTGCAAGGTCTTGCACTTGGGGCATAGGAATAGGTGTCATAAGTACAGGTTAGGTGACAAGTGGCTGGAGAGCAGCACTTGTGAAAGGGACCTCGGAGTACTGGTTGATTGCAGGTGAAACATGAGTCAGCAGTGTGATGTGGTGGTCAAGAGGGCGAACGCCACCCTTGGTTGCATAGCCAGAAGTGTGGCTTCCAGATCAAGAGAGGTATTACTACCATTCTACACGACTCTGGTGCGCCCGCAACTGGAGTATTGTGTTCAGTTTTGGGCCCCTCATTACAGAAAGGATATAGCCAGGTTGGAGTCAGTGCAGCATAGGGCCACAAGGTTAGTGGCCGGTTTGCAGGAGATGCCATATGAGGCGAGACTGAGGGAACTGGGTCTCTTCAGCCTGGAGAAGAGGATACTCAGAGGGGATATGTTGGCGACATACAGGTATGTGAGGGGATGTCACATGGAGATGGGTAGAGACCTGTTCTCCCCTGCAGAGGAAGGCAGGACACGCCTCAATGGAACAAAGCTCAGGGAGCCAAGGTTCCATTTGGATGCCAGGAAGCACTTCCTGACAGTTAGGACCCTGAGGGTGTGGAATGGGCTTCCATGGGAGGTCGTTGAGGCCCCATCAGTGCGGGTGTTCAAGGATAGGCTGGACGTCCACATGGTGGGCATGTCGTGAGCGGAGCCGGCTGGTGCCGGAGGTCAGACTAGATGGCCCGGGAGGCCCCTTCTGACTTGCTCTGTTTCTATGTTTCTATGTTTCTAAAATCATGTGACTGGCCCCATTAAAGACTTGGGAAATCAGCTATTGAAAGAATGGCAAAGGTTGTTGCCATGTAGCTCCTAGGAAGCTGCCTGTGCTGGCCACGCCAAAAAAGCCCAGGCAGCACTTGGGGGCAGTGGGCACCGCCTTCTCCCACTTGTATTCACCAAGTGAGCCCTTTTGGTTCACTATGGCTTTTACCCTTTTAATTTTTTTTCTGAGATCCCAGAAAATAGAAAGTCTATATGTATCACTACAACACTATCCAGAATGTGTGTGTGCATGTGTGCACGTATATCCATTCCCTTGGTATGTCCCATTTTAAAAATGAAGCTTATGCTTTGATGGTGGGAGGTCTAAAGGGGGAATAAGCCATAGCAAGCCTCAGAGTGACCTGGTTTGCATAACATGTTAATCCATTTGTCCTTGGTGATGTTAATAAGTAATCAAGTCTGAGCAGCTGCATAGCAGTATTATAACTTTACATCTAGTACATGATCTCTGATTGGATGAAATCAGTTGCACATGAGTAAAGCAGAGAAAAATGGCTGCAAAATAACAGAAGAAGTGACTGCTGTGAAGCAACCACAACAAGATTAAGAGTTTTTAAGTGTGTGGTGGGAATTCCTTGAAATCACTGCTTTCAAGCAAATAACAACAATAATAATAATCTCTAGGTTAAAAGTATTGGGATGAATGCTACATAAAGAACTCCATGATATTGACCAGTGAAGAACCTTGTCATGAGGAACTTCCAGACAAGTCATGGACTAATTACCTACAGATCTTACTTGAAGCAGAAAAAAATATGCCTAAAGTTGTTTTTTTTTAATGTTTGTCTTGATTTCTTTTTTAGAGTTTCAAATTTATTAGGTGAACACAGTCCATTGGGAAATGGTATCTACAGATCTGTAGCTGAATGGCTGGAAGCCATCAAAATGGGACGGTACACAGAGATTTTCATGGAAAATGGATACAGTTCCATGGACACTGTGGCTCAGGTGTCATTAGAGTGAGTAGCTTTCCCGATCATTTTCAAAATTATTTCATTTTCAATGAATTTCATTTTCAATGAAATAAGAGAGAAGCCTACTAGAAGCCAGATATTGAGTAAAAGTAGAGGACCAATGGATGCATTTAAAATTTTGGATATCATCTGATTCTAGGGACACCTCACCATCTATATACTCTGACCAGCAAGAAAATTGAATTTGTGGTTACCACCATTGTTGACAATATAGCCATTCCTGTATAAATGGCTGTATTGTTGCTTGAATTTGAATGGCTAACAGCTAGGAAACGGAGATGAGCACTGCCCCCTAGAGTCAGGCATGACTGGACTTAATGTCAAGGGGAAACCTTTACCTTTACCTTTAACAGCATCCCAGGTGGTTGGTCCTTTTCAAAGGCACTTTTACCCTGATTCTACCGTGGTGTAAATGTAAGAGTTTTGAAGAAGATACTTCTTTGTTGTATGCTCCAGTCTTGACTTCACAAGCACTTTAGATGTATATTTGTTTAGCCCTTCCTGCCTTGGAAGCCCTAATGTGCTTTCACAGCACCTGCTCTTTTTAATCTTCCCCTCATGGGATCAGAAGATTCTTCTCTGCAGAAGCAGAGAAATGATCTCATGGAGAAAGTTTGCAGAGAAGAGATCCCATGACAGGTAAGAAGAAAATGAAAACAGAAAATACACTCCCTGCATCTGAGATTGTCAAATGCAGCAGTATTTAACACAGCCAGGATGCTAAGACATTCCCTCACACCTGATGTCTAATATTGGTCTCTTAGTCTAATAGTCTAAGATACAAGAGGATTAGGAGGTTTTCAGACTGTCAAAGCAGAAACGCCGGCCCATGAGGGGAAACCTTCTTTTTATACGAACACCCTTGCCAGCATGTTAGTGAGCTGTGGCATAAGACTGCACACTATTTTTAGGTAAAGCTTTTTGAAACCAACAAACATCTTCACCACTTCACTTTTCTGTAGCCAGTCTAGAACAAGTATTGCATAATTTGCCAGGCTCAACTATTTATTTCATCATGCTTCTCAGCAGCACTGCTTAAGCTTCAAAAAATCCTTGTCCATTTCAACAATGTTTAGTTGGCTTTTTAAAAATGTTATTATGCACTTTAGTGTTCATCTGCATACCTACTTCTTTAAAAAAAAATCTCTCCCCTCAAAGCTTGGTGAAATCAAGTAATATCCTGGTTGTACCAGGCACTCCAACAGGTTGAATTGCAGTTAGGTATGCATGCTTTGTCTGTTTAATTTCCTCCCTTCTGAACACTTTTATGCAACTGCAGAGGGAAAATGCAACATGAACAACCTTTCAAACTGTCAAATGTAGAGAATCTATCCTGGCTTTCTGGCTCTGCTAATCTACATCACTTTCCCTACAACTGGATCAGCTAAAGAAGAGGGAATCATGATAGAGTCAATCATGGAAGCTAGTCAGTGAAGCACACAGAATGAATTTGTTCCTTTCTCCACCAAAACTCAGTGCAGTGGAATCAGTCTCTGATTCCAAATAATCATGGTGATCTTCTATTTACAACACACAAGCAGATTCCAATATTCTGTAATTAATATTTCAGCCTGAATTCAGCATTTTTAATTCTAGTGCAGGAAATAAGATGCTTGCATGACACTGATGTAAACATATAAATGAACACTAGCAGAAGTATACAAAGTCTAATCAAAAATCAAGCAGTTTTCAGGGAAAACAATCTATTTTGCACATTATTTCTGCTTTTATTGTATTGCATTTTATTGGGGAATCTCAAATTCTACTCAGCCTGAAGATCTAATTAATGGTCAGTGTTGCCTGTGATCAAACTTGCCCTATGGCATTGCTGGGACTTCCACCTTCTTACACTGTCAAGATTATGACAGAATTTCAGTTAAGAACAAAGTTTAGACTTTCATTCTATAGTGTGACCATAATGATTAAAAAGAAAAAAGCAAAAGATGCATTTTTAATTTATACACCATTTTTGTTATTTTGTAGTATCTTGGTACTGTGTTTTTTGTGTCGTGGGTGGGCTACTTCACATAATATTTGGAAAAAGTCTGTCATTCAAAGAAGGCAATTGTGTCATTTTGGTCAGGTTTCTCCTGTATTCTTGCATGTACTTCTTTTCTTAGATGAATCTAATCTTATGGAATATACCTGAAATTCTGAAACTAGTATAGCAAATATACTAGTATAGCAAATGCCTTTTTCATTTCTCTTAAGTAACATATATATATAAGAAATTATTTCAGGATTTATTACGATTTTGAGAATTGATAGACACAAGAATTGATTATTTTCAGAATACCACAGAAATGTTTTCAAAATCTCAACTATCTAGTGTGTGCAAACTAAAACAAATGCATCATAAATAAATCCAATATCTATTGAGATTTGGAATTTTTAAAGCAAATCTACCCGGGCCAGTGCTTAATTCCACCTGGAATGTACTCTCTCAAGAAGGAATTAAACTTGTAATGCAGCATCTTCTCTGGTTTCAATGAAATTTTAATCCCACATCTTAAATGTTTTACATAGAATGTAGTCCAAGTGTTCCCAGGTTCCATGTAATATATTTAGAATATGGATGTAAGGATTTCAAAGTAGTGGAATTTCCCAGGGGATCAATGTCACATGCTGAAAATGTGACAACATTCATTCTGTGAAAAAAAAATTATGCAATTCAAGCCCACAGAGACTAGAGCCTTATTCACACTGCAGACACACAAAAAAAATATAAGACATCCTCTCTCCCAAGAGAACATGAACTGCTGTTCTTCTCTATGTAAAGACCATAGCATCTTTTTTTGTTGTTGCTAGTTGCAATGTCATGTTCGACCCATCACGACCCCATGGACAACATTCCTCCAGGCCTTCCTGTCCTCCACCATCCCCCGGAGTCCACTTAAGCTCACACCAACTGCTTCAGTGACTCCATCCAGCCACCTCATCCTCTGCTGCCCCCTTCTTCTTTTGCCATCTATTGTTCCCAGCATTAGGCTCTTCTCCAGTGAGTTCTTCCTTCTCATTAGGTGGCCAAAGTATTTGAGTTTCATCTTTAGGATCTGGCCTTCTAAAGAGCAGTCAGGGTTGATTGCCTCTAGGACTGACCGGTTTGATCACCTTGCAGTCCAAGGAACTCACAGGAGTCTCCTCCAGCACCACAATTCAAAGGCCTCAATCTTTTGGCGCTAAGCCTTCCTTATGGTCCAACTTTTACAGTCATACATTGCAGCGGGGAAAACCATAGGCTTGACTATACTCACTTTTGTTGGCAGGGTGCTCTCTTTGCTTTTTGGTATGCTGTCTAGGTTTGCCATAGCTCTCCTCTTTTAATTTCTTGGTTGCAGTCCCCATCTGCAGTGATCTTGGAGCCCAGGAAAATAACATCTGTCACTACCTCCATTTCTTCCCCATCTATTTGCCAGGAAGTGATAGGACCAGATGCCATGATCTTAGTTTTCTTAATGTTGAGGTTCAAGCCAACTTTTGTGCTCTCTTCATTCATCCGCATCAAGAGGCTCTTTAGTTCCTCTTCACTTTCTGCCATTACAATGGTATCATCTGCGCATCTGAGGTTGTTGATATTTCTCCCAGCAATCTTAATTCCAACTTGTGATTCATCTAGCCCCTCCATTCTTATGATGTGCTCTGTATATACATTGAATAGGTGGGGCAACAGTATACAGCCTTGCCAAACTCCTTTCTCAATTTTGAGCCAATCAGTGGTTCCGTGTCCAGTTCTCACTGTTGCTTCTTGACCCGCATATAGGTTTCTCAAGAGAAAAATGAGATGGTCTGGTACTCCCATCTCTTTAAGAACTTGCCACAATTCGTTGCGATCCACACAATCAATGGCTTAGCATAGTCAATCAAGCAGATGTTTTCCTGTAACTCCCTAGCTTTTTCCATGAAATTGTATTTTGGCAATTTGATCTCTAGTTCCTGTGCCTCTTAAATCCTGCCTGTACTTCTGGTAGTTCTCAGTCCACATACTGCTGGAGCCTAGCTTGTAGGATTTTGAGCATCACTTTGCTAGCATGTGAAATGAGTGCAATGGTGTGGTAGTTTGAACATATTTTGGCATTGCCCTTCTTTGGGATTAGAATGTAAACTGACCTTTTCCAATACTGTGGCCACTGTTAAGTTTTCCAAATTTGCTGGCATATTGAGTGCAGCACTTTTACTGCATCGTCTTTTAGGATTTTGAGTAGCTCAGCTGGAATACTGTCACCTCCATTAGCTTTGTTGTTGCTCAGACTTCCTAAAGCCCATTTGACTTCACATTCCAGGATATCTGGCTCATGGTCAGTGACCACCCCATCGTGGTTATCAGGGATGTTAAGCTCTTTCTTGTATAGTTCTTCTGTGTAACCTTTTGGCCTTTTATCATGTCCATCTTAGCATGAAGCATTCCTTTCATATCTCCAGTTTTCTTGATCTCTGGTCCTCCTTATTCTACTGTTTTCTTCTATTTCCTTGCACTGTTCATTGAAGAAGGCATTCTTCTCTCTTCTAGCTATTCTCTGCAATTCTACATTCAATTGGGTGTACCTTCTCTTTCTCCCTTGCCTTCTGCTTCCCTTCTTTCCTCAGCTATTTGTAAAGCTTCCTCAGACAGCCATTTTGGTTTCTTGCATTTCTTTTTCTTTGGGATGGTTTTAGTTGCTACCTCTTGTACAATGTTGCAAACCTCCATCCATAGTTCTTCAGGCACTCTGTCTATCAGATCTAATTCCTTAAATCTATTTGTCACCTCTACTGTATATTTGTCAGGGATATGATTTAGGTCATACCTGAGTGGCCTAGTGCTTTTCCCTGCTCTCTTCACTTTAAGCCTGAATTTTGCCACAAGAAGCTCATGATCTGAGCCACAGTCAGCTCCAGGTCTAGTTTTTACTGACTGCATAGAGCTTCTCCATCTTTGGCTGCAGAGCACATAGTCAATCTGATTTCTGTGTTGACCATCTGGTGATGTCCATGTGTAGAGTCATCTCTTGGGATGTTGGAAAAGAGTGTTTGCTATGACCACTGTGTTCTCTTGACAAAATTCTACCAGCTTGTGCCCTGCTTCATTTTGTACTCCAAGGCCAAACTTGCCTGTTATTTTTAGCTTCCTACTTTAGCATTCCAATCCCCCATGATGATAAGGACATCATGTTTTGGTGTTAACTCTAGAAGGTGTTGTAGGCCTTCATAGAACCGGTCAACTTCAGCCTTTTCAGCACCAGTGGTTGGGGCATAGACTTGGACTATTGTGATGTTGAATGGTTTGCCTTGGATTTGAACCGAGATCATTCTGTCATTTTGGAGATTGTATCCCAGTATTGCTTTTCCTACTCTTTTATTGACTATGAAGGCTACTCCATTTCTTCTGAGGGATTCTTGCCCACAGTGGTATACCTGATGGTCATCTGAATTAAATTCACCCATTGCTCTCCATTTTAGTTCACTGATTCCTAAGATGTCGATGTTCAGTCTTGTCATCTCTTGTTGCACCACGTCCAGCTTGCCTTGATTCATGGATCTTACATCCCAGATTCCTATGGAGTATAGAGTTTTACAGCATCAGACTTTCCTTTCACCACCAGATACATCGGCAACTGAGTGTCCTTTTGGCTTTGACCCAGTCACTTCATTCTTTCTGGCACTACTAGTACTAGCCCTCCACTCTTCCCCAGTAGCATATTGGGCACCTTCCGACCTGAGGGGCTTATCTTCCAGCGTCATATCTGTTTGCCTTTTGGTACTGTCCATGGAATTTTCATGGCAAAGATACTGGAGTATGTTGCCATTTCCTTCTCCAGTGGATCAGCCTTTGTCAGAGCTCTCTGCCATGACCTGTCCATCTTGGGTGGCCCTGCACGGCATAGCTCATAGCTTCATTGAGCTACACAAGCCCCTTCGCCACTACAAGGCTGTGATCCATGATGGGGATAGGATCTTTAGCAGGGTATTTTTAGCACATGACTCAAATACAATTCCCAGAATTCCTTTGAAGAAATCCCAATATGATTTTTTTTAACAGTACAGTTATGCCCTAAAAAGAATTGTATTGAGATCTGACCAGTTTTAGCAATGTCAGGCAACATTTAGCCTTTACTCTATAAATGAGGAGATTCCCTGGCCTAATCAAACTCAGCAAAAATAGAAACATAGTGAGTCAGAATAGGTCTCCCAGGCCATCTAGCCTGACCCATGACTCCAGTCAGCTCCACTCATGTAATACCCAACAAGTGGTTATGCAATCTCTCCTTGAACACCCTCACTGATGGGGCCCCACCACCTCCCATGGAAGCCCATTCCATATCCTAGGGGTCCTAACTGTCAGAAAGTACTTCCTGGCATCCAACCTGAAACCCAGTTCCTTGAGCTTTGCCCCACTGGACCACATCCTTTCCTCCTGCTCTGGAGAGAACAGGACCCTTTAACATGTGACAGCCCTTCACATACCTATATGTCACTATAAGATCTCCTTTTCTCCAGGCTTCTCCAGGCTGAAAAGACCCAGCTCCCTCAACCCAGCTCCTCTTCCTCCTGCTCTCATATGTCTTCCTACCCTGTCTGTCTACCCTCCTTGTGTCCCTATGGTGAACTGTCCTTGTTATGTCTCTCTTATAATGTGGAGCCAGAATTGGACACAATGCTCCAGTTGTGGGTGCAGCGGAGTCTTATAGAGCAGTACTAGCACCTCTGTCAATCTGGAAGCCAAGCTTCTGGCTATATATCCAAAGATGGTGTTTGCCTTCTTAACCACCATGTCATACTGCTAACTCATGTTTAGCCTGCTGATCCCTTTCACAAGTGCTGCTTTCTAGCCACTTTTCACACAACCTGTACCTACGGCAACTATTCCTGAATCCCAAGTGCAAAACCTTGCACTTATCCACATTGAACACCATTCTGTTGTCCCCTGCCCACTTCCTCAGGGTTTCCAGATCCTTTTGGATCTGGACTACTTGCTCCCCAGTTATGGCCACCACCCCCGCTTTGGTATCATCTACAAATTTGGTCAGCAGACTGGTTATGTGAGGGGATGCGACATACAGGTATGTGAGGGAATGTCACATGCAGATGGGTAGAGACCTGTTCTCCCCTGCAGAGGAAGGCAGGACGCGCTCCAATGGAGCAAAGCTCAGGGAGCCAAGGTTCCATTTGGATGCCAGGAAGCACTTCCTGACAGTCAGGACCCCGAGGGTGTGGAATGGGCTTCCACGAGAGGCCGTTGAGGCCCCATCAGTGTGGGTGTTCAAGGATAAGCTGGACGTCCACATGGTGGGCATGTTGTGAGCGGAGCCAGCTGGTGCTGGAGGTCAGACTAGATGGCCCAGGAGGCCCGTTCTGACTCACTCTGTTTCTATGTTTCTATGTTATCCCCTCCTCCAGTTCACTGATAAAGAAATTGAACAGAATCAATCCCAGAACAGAGCCCTGGGGGACTCCACTCTTCACTCTTCACAATGATCCCCCACTGACAGACACTCTCTGCTTGCAGTCCATCCAGCAGGTCCTATTCCATCAGACAGTGCATCAGTCTATCCTGAAGCTCATCAGTTTCTCAACCTGAATATCATGTGATGCCTTGTCAAAGGTCCTGCTGAAATCCAGATAAAATGCATCCACCACGTCCCCTCCATCTAGCCACCTTGAAACCTTGTCATAGAATTCAGCAAGGTTTGTCTGGCAGGACCTATTTTTACAAAAGCCGTCTTGCATGGCTGCCAACCCCACATCTCTATCTAGAATTTTCCTCATTATGAGCTTTCCCATCATCTTTCCCAAAATGGATGTTAAGGCTAACTGGCCTGTAATTTAAAGTGGATGGCAGAGTGATGACAGATGACAAGGAAGAGGCAGAGGCACTCAATTCCAACTTTGCCTTTGTCTTCTCCTACAAGAAAATCTACAACCAAGAAGAAGCACAAGTTGAAAGTGGAGGGTGGCAGCCCAAGATTGACACACACATTGTCAAGGAACCCAGATGGAATAGACACTTCCAAATCTCTAGGGCCCAATGGACTCCATCCCAGAGTCAGGAAAGAGCTAGTGGAGGAACTGTCAATACCACTGGCTATCATCTTCAATAAATCTTGGAAAACAGGGGAAGTGCCAGATGACTGAAGAAGGGCTAATGTTGTCCCTATCTTCAAAAAGGAGAAAAAGGTGAACCTGGGAACTATAGACCAGTTAGTCTGACATCATTCCCTGGAAAAATTCTGCAGCAAATTATTTAAAAATCCATCTGTGAGCATCTTGAAGAAAATGCATAGAAGCCAGCATGGATTTATCAAAAATAAATCCTGTCAGAGTAATTTAATATCATTTTTTGACAGGGCAACCTCCCAAATGGTTAAAGGGAACAGTGTGGACATAATCTACCTAGACTTTAGCAAAGCTTTCAACATAGCACCAAACAACGTTCTGGTAAGCAAATTAGCAAAAAGTGGATTAGATGGAAAAACTATTAGGTGGATCCAAAATTTCCTGCTAAATCAATCACAGAGTGCTCATCAATGGAACCTTCTCAGATTGGGCAGAAGTAACTAGTGGGGTGCCACAGGGTTCAGTCCTGGGACCAGTGCTCTTCAACAACTTTATTAGGAGGAAGTACAAAGAAAGATAATCAAATATGCAAATGATACAAAACTGTATGAAATACCAAACACCCCTGAAGACAGAATGAAGATCCAGGGCAATTTTGATAAACTTGAGTCCTGGGCTGAAAGCAACAGAATGAGATTCAGTAAGGGCAAATGCCAAGTCCTCCACCTATGAAAAAGAAACCAAATGCATCGGTACAAGATGGGGAATATGTGGCTCCACAGAACTGAACAAAAAAATAATAATAATCTCGGAGTAATTGTGGACAATTGGCTAAATATGAGCCAACAATAAGATGCAGCTGCCAAAAGGGCAAATGCTATTTTGGGATAAATTAACAGAAGTATTACTTCCAAATAACGAGATGTAGTAGTTCTTCTATACTCCTCACTAGTCAGACTTAACCTGGAATACTGTGTCCAGTTCTGGGCACCACAGTTGAAGAAAGATGCAGAAAAATTAGAAATAGTCCAGCAGAGGTCAACAAAAATGACCCAGCATTTGGAAACACTGCCCTATGAGGAAAGACTGAGAGAACTGGGCATGTTCAGCCTTGAGAAGAGAAGACTGGGGTGGGAGGGGGCATGCTATCCCTCTATAAGTACCTCAAATCCTGTCACAAAGATGAAGGAAGAAGCCCAGAAGAAGCCTGTGAGCATTCACAGACCTTCAGTTCCACACTCACCATTCCTACTGGCCAATGTACCTCCACATGTGGCATCAGTAATACATAGAGCAAAGGGGCACAGCGAGCAGGTGCACTGGCTGCCATTCCTCATGGCCAACCATGGTGCTGCTTGCATGTGGGGCTCCATCTGGGTCTGCTTGCCAGGAGTTTAGAATCTGGACCACTGCAAAGCAGACTGGAGTCCAAGAAGCTGAAAATCAGGAAATCCAATAGGTTTTCCACCCAAAGTGAATTCCTTGCAAGCAATTCTCTTGGAAACCACAGAAGTTCAGAAGAGTCGAAGCCGAACAGGGTGCAATCATGCACTTGTGCTGTTCCTATTCATGCAAGTCTGAAGAACTTCCCAGTAGATGTCCCAAGCTTTTGACAGTTCCTGGAAGTTCCTCATCTCTAACCCTTGTCCTCGATGTAGTTGATTTGGGCCCTGTTTGATTCAGGAGTTATTTTCACCCAGTCAGATTTATTTGCCTTTCAACCTTTGTGGAATGTTGTTGTTATTCCATGAGGAAATCCAGATGATTTTGAGAGCCAATTTGTGTACATTGCATGCTTACAGAGATGCAAGAAGTGTGCTGGTTGCTTCTCCTTTTGTCACATCTGTTGTTGGTAATGCATTAATTGGGATTTCAACATGTACATACTTGTGAAATGAGTAAACATCAGATGATGTCTGAGGATCTTAGACTACAGGTACTACAGGATCATATATTCAGAAATAAAAAGGTCTTGAATAAAATGTGCTCACAACAATATCAGGCAAGTCTGTTTTTAATAGGGATTATCCTCCCTGCATTACACTTGGAAGTGCCAAGAAGAAAAGGATTGGGCTGCCACTTTAATCTTTGTTCCAGGCAACCCTAACCATTTAAATGTGCATTCATGTTTTTGCTATTTGAGCTTAGATGCTTTGGGAATCCATTTATTCATATGAGTAGTATTGATTATTTTGGAAGCATAACAATTGTCACAATCCAGTCAACAGAGTTTTTAGAAAGAGCCTCTATGGTTCCAGAGGAGCCTTTTATCATACTAGTGCTTTGCTACTTTGGTGTGGAGGGGGGGGCAATGATGTTCTTTTATTTTGTCCTTTTATGTTTCCTACCCCTGCTTCCATTATTCTCCTTGACATAGAACATTTGATAAGGAAAAATAGAGGAATTTCTACAAAATACTTCCTCACTATTATTGGTAGGAATCCTCCATCTAGAAGCACCCCAGGACACCACTACCAAGATTAAATTTGGACAAACATAAAAACCTAGCATAATCATTTGGTGACTTCCATAATCTGTTTCAAAAGTATTATCAACCTCCTCCCTTGGGAGCCCATTCCATATCCTAGGATCCTTAACCATCAGGGGCCTGGCATCTGGTTCCTTGAGCTTTGCCCCACTGGAATGCACCCTGCCCTCCACTGCATGACATCCTCACCCATATGAGCCTGCCCAACTCCTTAGATCAAAACAGGACACTCTTCTACAGGAGCCATCCCCAAATATGTGTGTGTGGGGAGGGGGGTGAATAGGAAAAAGGCCTTCTCTGTGGCTGCTCCCCCACCTCTGGAATAAACTCCCAAAAGAAATTTGCCTGATGCTGTCACTATTTTCATTTTGGTGCCAGACAAATAGGTTCCTTTTTAATATCTATTTTAATTGATCCTGACTCCCTTCCATCTATTTAAAGTATTATGATTATATTTGATTGTTTTTAAAATTAAGGCTTTTAAAATTTTTAATTGTTTTATATTTTAAAATGTATCTATATAATTTTGTAAGCTGCCTGGGAACTTTTTAAAGCAATTGGCAGCATAAAAATGGAAACAAGCAAACCTATAAATTGCTAAAAGATCCCCTCAGAGTCTCCTCTTCTCCTGGCTGAAAAGTCCCAGCTCCCTCAATCTCTTCTCATATGCCAACCCTCCCAACCTGGCTACCATTCTTGGCTATGTCTCTCTTATAATGTGAAGCCCAAAACTGGACACAGCATTCCAGTTGTGGGAGAACCAGAGTTGTGTATAGCA
The DNA here is from genome assembly GCA_023646645.1 of Varanus salvator macromaculatus. Lineage (NCBI taxonomy): Eukaryota > Metazoa > Chordata > Lepidosauria > Squamata > Varanidae > Varanus > Varanus salvator. Next base: position 3,422,092 of record JAIXND010000774.1, on the reverse strand, counting down.
CTAGAGTCATGTAGAGGTGTAGCAAAGATATTGATCTGCATCAGTATCTCTTTTTTTCCTCTTTCAGAAGACCTAACATATATCATGCTCCCCTAAATATTCATTAGCTGAAAGAGTATGATTCAGTTTTATTGTGAGCAAAATTCCTAAGACGTTAAAGCAGAAGCAAAAACTGAGAAATCATGCATCAGCTATGCATCTTCTTTGACCCAGTTTGTACATTATATATAAAACTGACTATGGGTTGGATGCAGTTGTAGGATTTTACATTTGAAATGTCTTGTTTGAGATTTGTTACGAAGTCATGTCACCCTGATTGAGTTGATTATTTGCTCTTGAAAACAGTTGCAATGGGCTGGTAAATTAAAATCCAGTATTGCCATACCTACAGGTTAGTTTTTAAGGCCAATATCTATATACACTAAAACACATGGTTTCACATATGCACTTTTGCTTCACTTGTCATGGCTAACAGATGATGGTGCAGTGTCCATGTATAAATGAGTATGAATGTGTGGTATGCCATGAAAATATTAATAAAATGATTTGCCTCCCTCAGAATTCCTTAGATGCTTCCTATAAAGCAAACTCTTTCCCGTTCACTTTTTTGTCTCAGAGCAACATTTTGGTAGAAACTTCGGGAAAATGGTTAAGAACCATTAAGAAGTGTTTAGAACAGGGGTCGGCCACCTTAAACACTCAAAGAACCATTTGGACCCGTTTCCCACAGAAAACAAAACACCGGGAGCTGCAAAACCCTTTTGACATCTAAACTGAAGATGACACTGCATATATCGTTTTTTACCTTTATGCTATGTATAAAAAAACTATAGTGTGTTGCATTTATGAAATCAATGAACTGCTACAGAGAAAACAAATTTTTATTTCTGCATGCAACAAAAACATTTTGAACTCCGAAAAAAAAAGATGCTGGGTTGAAGGTTACTTTCAAATAAAATACTCAATTTGAGTCCTCCTCGTATTTATGAAATAAAAAGCCAAACTTAAATTATGATTTTTGCTCAGATCAACCTTCCGCATCAGTTCTGAAATGGCTTTTTTTCTCCCATCTCCATCCGGATATTTTTCAGCAAAGGCTGTATGTTTATTCTGGAAATGTCTTGCAACATTTGACTGTTGTTTGCCAATTTCTCACCACATATTAAGCGTACTGGTAAACCAGTCTTGTCAGCAGTGAAAGCAAATGAATCTGCCCACGTACCATTACATGCTCTGTTTCCTTCTGAAACTTCTCTTTTCTTGGATTTATCCATGATTGGCCTACTGGGGGTCAAAAGGCTCAATAAACCACATGCCGGCGGGTGTCACACACTGGCAGTTGTGACACATATTTTGAGTGACGGGGAGCCACAGCAGAGGGATGAAAGAGCCACGGGCGGCTCCGGAGCCACGGGTTGCTGACCCCTGGTTTAGAAGAAACTCCAGCAGTATAAATCATCTTCACTGCTTCAAAGCTCTCACAATCTGTAAGTGTTAAAAGCCTGAGAATGTGGTGGGGAAAAAGAAAAGCATCTAGCTCCAGGCATGCTGAATCTGACTCAAGCCCAGGGGCCTGACCCATCCCACTTGAAGAACCCAATCAGTCCATCCAGGCTTCTTGGATGGTCGGGGCACTTCTTCTGGACCTGCCCGTTTCCTCCAAACACTGACAGTTTGGTGATTCCACAGTTTTTCCCCATTTTAAGAGATTGAAACCCCCCACTGGTAGTAAGAGTACAGTGGTACCTCAGCTCATGAACACCTCAGTTCATGACCAAATCAGGTCGTGCACAAAAATTTCATAAAAATTTTGACTCAGGTCACAAACTCTGCATTGGGTGGCGACTGCGACCTCCCCATCTCCCCCCCCCCCAGTGGGGAGATGGTCACAATCATGCTGGGGGCAGGGGGAGGGAGATGGCTGAGATTGCGCCCGTCTTTCCTACAGGAGTGCACCCGTGATTGTGCCCATCTTCCCTGCATGAGCGCAACCGCGATCTTGGCCATCTCCTCCCCCTGCATGATTGTGCCTGTCTCCTCCTAGCGTGTCCACGTTTGTGCCTGTCTCTCCTTCCCCCAGCATGCCCCATTCGCACCTGTCTCTCCCTCCTTCAGCATGCCCCATTCGTGCCTGTCATGCTGGTGGGGCGGGGAGATGGCCACGTTTGTGTTCGGGGCAGGGGCGGGGAGATGGCCACGATCTTTGTTCTTTGTCACTTTGCTTCACATTTTTCTGATTAAAAAAAAATAGTTACAGAACAGATTGACCTTATTTACATTGAACCTTATGAGGAAATTTAACTTGGCTCATGACCAATTTGGGTCACAACCAGAGTCCTGGAACGGATTAAGTTCATGAGCCAAAGTACTACTGTATCAAACTATAATATGATGTTATTTTTGCTGTTTCTCTTTGTCCACTACTGGAATACAGTCCTTGGGTTGAAAGAAGATCTATGCCCCAGCCTACACTAAAACTTAAAGAACCTTCAACATTTTCTGAAAAACCATACTATGCTTCATTTGCAAAAGAGAAGAAAATGAAATAGGTTTTGCATTTGAATGTGTTGTGCTCTGTTGAATAAGTGCATTCTATTCCAGAGCTGGGACATAGAGGCATCGGATGAAAACCATCTCAGAATAGTTTTTATCCTTCAAATAGCATTGTTAAAACTTAGTGTAAAATTCATGGGTGAGTTCTCCTGATTCCATATCCTGCAATTTTAACCCAGCTTAGTTACAGTTTTGAAATTACTTAATTGAAGACACTTGCCCTACAAATAAAAGGCAAGGAGCAGAACTGATGTGTCTGCTGTGTGATACAAAGGTGAGTAAGTCTAAATTGTGTCACCAAAACCAAAATTTTAAAATGTGTGCTGATTTGGGAGTGTTCTTTATTCTCAGTGTACAGCTTAAGACTCCTTCAAAGGGTTTTGTTTTGTGTCTTTCAGGAAACAGAACCTTTGGAAGTTGTTTTGAACTGTCCACCTGAGTCACCGAAAACAGTTGTAAAATCTCAGTGGCTTCTTTTCTGTAGTCCAGTCAAAATCCTTCCTTCTAATAGTATGGCCCTGCTCAAATGCACAGTCTTAACACATCTTCCTTTGCAATAACAGCCCTCTGAAAAATAATGTGTGCCTGTAGCTATTGCCCAAGTCCTGTGCTCTATTCATGCTACATCAAGAAAAAGCCTTGGCAATCAGTGTTCCAACGTTTTTTTTACTGTGTAGTTCTAATTCTAGCAAAGGAGATGGATGCCCTTGTTTTCCACCTATGCTTCCATCTGGAAGACTGTTACCACTGAGAGAGAGAACAACTACTTTCTAAGCATGTGGACGGTCTCGGGTGGCTTTCAGTGTCTTTGGAGTTCTTCCCTTACTCTCTGCAAGGATAACTTTGCCAGAACAACCTCAAGAATAGCTAGCTTCTGAGGCTGGCCTCTTTAGTAATGGCTCAACTGTAATCGCTAACAACAAAAGTTGGACTTCTTCACATCTCCCTTTTGAAAGATATGTACTCATGGAAATTCAGAACTCCTTGTTGCTTATCATCCAGTGGACAGCTCTGAACATTTGTAAAAATGTGTGTGTGTATTCTGTGTTATTGTAATTGTTTTTGTTTTGTTTTGTTTTAAAATAAATGTTTATTTATAATAATAAAAAAAGAAAAACATTCCATGAGAAAAAAGAAAATCAAGAATTCACCGGCTCTTGCTTTTTAGTCCTCATTCTTCATTCTGTGACATGAAGATTATTTCAAGAAGAGTTTTGATGCTGTGCTGCTGTTAGGAAGGGGATAAACAACAAGAGCAGATGAACAAGTTTAGGCAGAAGTCTTTCAGGAATCCAAGAGTCTCAGCTGTTCCTCATTTAAGCAGCCAGATTTGGGGAAGTTAGAACTTCAGGGTTAAAGTTACCATAGGTGGATTCTTTAATGTGCATATATACATGGGGCTAGTCATGGAAATTATGTACATGGAACAGTTCAATTGTTTCCTTTCTTCTCTGACTTTCTCACAAAGTTGAGCAAATACTACAGGAAGTGTTTTGGTCATGAATTCTTCTCATGACAAAAGCAAAGCTCATTGGGGAAGCATGTAGCCTGCTGCAGCCTCAAATTTTGTTCCTTCAGCAGAACATTACTCTGGTTCTTATGAATTAACCTGAAACTAGTGGTTATTGGGGGGGGGGGGGGTTCAGGTCAATGTGTGAAGTGTTAAAACCAACAGTTGAATAGTTGTTGTTGTTTTTTTAATCCTTCTCTCAGTTTGTAGAGCAGCCTTTCCCAACCTGGTGTCCTCCAGAGATTTTTGATGCTAACTCCCAGCATTCCTGAGTATTGACTCAAACCAATGAGAGATGAAATTCAAATGAAATTCAAAGAACCCTGACAATGAAGTATGATAATACATTCTAATTTTTTTCTTTCTACTGGTCAAATTGTGCACATACTTGCAATAGATCTAGTTGGCAGATTCACGGGGCATGACAAGCAACAATGTTTTTTACTTTTGTTGGTCTGCTGTGGTTGCTCTGTTGCATTGTCCAAACTCCATCCTGGTGTTTCACTGTGTTTTAGTCTGTTCTGTTGTTTCTCTGTAGCACGGTTGAGTCCTCTGTCATCTGAACCAGAAAGCAACTTGTGGTACCGAGACGAGGCCCATAGAGCCACTGTGGGAAGAGTGGCTCATTGGTGCTTTGTGAAACAGCTAACCAGGGGGCACCACTGACAGCTACCATTTGGTGCAACTGTCAGGGGTACTGGTGCTCCTTCTGCCTTAAAGACCCTCTTCAGGACAGGAGCAGGCATCAGTACTAGGAATAGAGCAGTGCTGTGCAGTTAATTCTCATGCCACTGCTCCCAAGTGAGCAGGAGCAGCGAGAATCCACTGTGTGACAGGCTGTGCGCTGCAGCATGTGAGCAGTTGGGCAGTGGCAGCAGTGCCTGGTAGGGGGCAGCAAGTCACAGTGGATTCCTCTGTGCTCCCCTTCTCTCTTGAAAGAGCAAAGCACCTTGCAACGCCCCTTGTGAGCCAGTGACAGAGGTGAGAAGCAGCTGGGCCATGGCAATGATGGGAAGGTGGCACTGCTCCCCACTTTCTCTTGCCAAAGAGCTGTCCCCAGCCTTTGTAGACACCAGCTTAGGAACATGGCTGAGGGAATCTTCTTTGGTGTACAGCTGCTTCCTTCCCCTGGCTTGTTTGTGTGCATATGGAGTTTTGTTCTGGCCTGTGCAGTGGAGGCAGAGGGGGAATCAGCTGAGTGAGACTGCTGCTTTCCACAGAGCTGCTCACTGAATTCTTGCAAAAAGCAGCTCATGAGAAGCAGTGCTCTGATACAGGCAGAAAGGACACCGAGGAAATGAGTTGAGTAGAACAGTGCTTCCCAGCTTCTTTCTGCAGGCCCAGCTGATTCCCCCCCCCCCTTTTGCATGGACATGGATTAAGTGGTTCCCTCTGGAGCACAAGGGGAGGGTGCCTGAACAGCTTCACATCATCTGTGCTGCACTTCAGCGCACAAGCCCTGTTTGCACAGCAGAGGCTGTTTGACAGCTGTAGTGAGTCAAACTCAGCTCATGATCTCATTTGTCAAAGTGAGGATCCTCATTCCTCCTAGTAATGCCTGCCTGGCAGACTGTGAAGGAAGAGAATGGCAGATGGCAGGAGGGACACAATGTTGAACCTGATTGTCTTTCAAGCATAACCGGGCAAAATGCCACAAACAATGGAAACACATTTGTTGTGACTTGTGAACCCAGCCAGTGACAGATTCTTGCTGGTGATTTGTAATTTTTCCTGGAACACAAGAAGCTGCCTTATAAAAAACTGAAGGTTACCACGCCAGGGTAACTTGGGGCTCTCCAGATGTTTTGGTCTACAGCTCCCATGACCCCACACCAGTGGCTATGTTGACTTCAGCTTACAGGAGTTGTGGGTCAAATTATTGAAATGGCCACAAATTTCCTACCCATCCCTGCTCTAGGCTTCCCTCCAGACATACCTGGAGATGCTGGGACCTGTTGCATACAGGGTCTCTGCTTTGTTTTGTGTGGGGGTTTTTTAAGCCAGGTTTTAGTGTATTTTTGATAGGCAGCACTTTACCATCACTGGTATCCTTTCTATGGATGCAACAACAATATTGGGGCCAAGCCTAAGGGTTTGGGCCACATTCACAGGAATGGCTGAACTTGTTGATTTCCATTTTCCAAGATTTACTCATCTCTAGACCACACTGTTTCTGACTACATGCAGGAAGTTGGAGACAAGAGCTTTGTCTGCCTGTCTTGCTTTGCTAGCTGTACAAAATCTGAGCTGTGGCCTGCCTTGCTTGAATTGCTGTGTACTGTGTTGTTTCCTCTCTTCCACCCCATTCTCCCCAGTACCAATCCAGCCTATGGGGACAATGTGTCTGCATGCAATGCACTAGAACATAAGACCTGATTCTGATTGCATGTGTGTCAGGGCCTGCATTTAAATGACATCTGCTGCTGAGAGGTATTTTGAATAAAGGATTTCTAGCTTCAAGCCCAAGGCATTTTAACTGTGACTGTGTCCCTGCCACCCCAGTCTGTTGAGTTCCATTGGCTTAGCACCACTCCTTTGCCTTAGAGGATTTGGCAACATACAGGTATGTGAGGGGATGTCACATGGAAATGGGTAGAGACATGTTCTCCCCTGCAGAGGAAGGCAGGACACGCCTCAATGGAGCAAAGCTCAGGGAGCCAAGGTTCGATTTGGATGCCAGGAAGCACTTCCTGACAGTCAGGACCCCGAGGGTGTGGAATGGGCTTCCACGGGAGGTCATTGAGGCCCCATCGGTGAGGGTATTCAAAGACAGGCTGGACATGCACATGGTGGGCATGTCGTGAGCGGAGCCAGCTGGTGCCGGAGGTCAGACTAGATGGCCCAGGAGGCCCCTTCTGACTCGCTCTGTTTCTATGTTTCTATGATTTTTTGGGGGGAGTTGCTACCTGTTTCAACCTCAGGCAAAGAACAAGGACAAGGACATAGGCTGCTGCCAGAGTATTTCTCATTCCATCAACATGTAATTTTGTCTTCTTATCTTACAGTTGAATGTAAATTTCTTTTATGAATCTTCTATAAGTCTCTTGAAAAGCCTCATAGACTCTAAAATGGGAATATAGATATTCTAAAGAAAGTATTGGATATGAGGACATTGGCAGGCCATGTTTAGGCTGGTGGGTGCAGGGAGAATATGCTGCTGGTGCCCCAGTACATGTGCACCATGTTTGGCTTCCTCCACTGTCTTCTATGAGCACCTTTCCTTTCAGTCAAGGAGCAGGGAGAAGCTTTAGAAGGTAGCAAGTGTAGGAGTTGCTGCACACATCATATGCGTGCATGAGAGAGGGTAGGCAAAGCAGACATCCCTGTAAATGTGTGTCTAGTCTTGTTTGCGGTTTCACTCTAGAGTACATGCAAGGTGCCTGATCCTCAGACACTGAGGTCCTAATCTGGGCCAGGGTCCCTGCACACTGTTATAATGAACAACTTTAAGACACAACTGCAAGATACACATTTAAACTCATATCTGATTTGGCTCACAGAGGGCGTATGACTAGAATCTGGCAAAGCCAAGCCATGTGGCAGCACTGTTCAGTGATAACTCCAGGAAATCACAGAATATGGCAGTGGGTGAAACCCTTGCTGAATATTTCAGCTTTTCTTTTTTCTTAGTTTTTAAAGCAAAACATTAGAAGTTTCAAGTACAAAGATATACTTGTCAGTGTGCATGCAGTGTTTCGTGAAATCTCAAGTGCCAGAGTTTTGTATCACTTCAGACTGAATGTATAGGATCTATTTCCTCCACATAAAATTCTAGCTTATTCAGATGAATTAGGAAGAAAACTAGACCAACATCCTTGGGACTAGTAGTTTTCTATGCAGAGAAAGGATGTTGTTGTTATTGTTTGTTTTTGAAGGGTGGGACATTTGGCCATGAGAATCTCCACCTGCAGTACCATCCAGTTACCAGCTTTTGTAGGAACTTACTTGTTGTTTGTAGGAACTAAGATATCAGAGGCCAAGTTATTTATGATGTGCGTACCCACTAATTAGTGCAACTGAAATACACTTTGGCAAAGAGTAAACATTTCAAACTTGCTTATGTAAAATCAAAGAAAATGGACAAATATATTCAATGCACATAATTTATATGAGTTTATTTATTTATTTATTTATTTATTTGGAAATTTATAGGCCGCCCCTTGCCACAAGCCTCGGGGCGGCTCACAACAATAATACAAACAATTTCTAATACATTAAAATTTCCAAATGCTAAAAATTACATACATTAAAAACTGGCCCATCTCCAGGTCTAAATTAAAACCATCCAAATATCAATAAATTAACATTTAAAATATTGTTTGAATAAAAAGGTCTTCGCCTGGCGCCGAAAAGCAAATAAAGACGGCGCCAGGCGAGCCTCTCTGGGGAGCGCATTCCATAAATGGGGCGCCACCGCAGAAAAAGCCCTCCTCCGGGTACTCACCCTCCGAATGTCTCTCACAGAGGGTTCCCGGAGGAGGGCATCAGCAGCAGAACGTAAGGGGCGGGAGGGTATATATGGTCGCAGGCGCTCCTTTAGGTAACCGGGACCCAAGCCGTTAAGGGCTTTATAGGTAAGAACCAACACCTTGAATTGGGCCCGGACTTCAATGGGGAGCCAGTGAAGCTGACGGAGAACTGGGGTGATATGAGACCCACGCCCAGTCCCCGTCAGCACCCTGGCAGCTCTATTCTGCACCAATTGAAGTATCCGGACCGTCTTCAGGGGTAGCCCACGTAGAGCGCATTACAGTAATCTAACCGGGAAGTCACCAACGCGTGAGTCACCGTCGCCAAGCAGTCGAATTCCAGAAAGGGACGCAGCTGATGGATCAGCCGAAGCTGATGGAAGGCACTCCTCGCCACTGCTGACACTTGAGCTATCAAGGTCAGCTCCGGGTCGAGGAGGACCCCCAAGCTGCGGACCCTGTCCTTCAGAGGGAGTGCAACCCCATCCAAGACTAGGGTCAGGTCCCCCATTCCGAAGTCCGAACCACCTACCAACAGGACCTCCGTCTTGTCAGGATTGAGCCTCAGTTTATTGGCCCTCATCCAGCCCATTACCTCGGCCAGGCACCGGTTCAGCACAGCCACCGCCTCACCTGGATCAGTAGAAAACGAGAGGTAGAGCTGGGTATCATCAGCATACTGATGATTCCGCAGCCCACACCTCCTGATGACCTCTCCCAGTGGTTTCATGTAAATGTTAAACAGCAAAGGGGACAAAATGGAACCCTGCGGAACCCCATGGTATAGCTGCCATGGCGCAGAGCCATAGTCCCCCAGTACCACCTTCTGGAATCGGCCATTAAGATAGGAGCGGAACCACTGCAAAGCAGTGCCTCCAACTCCCAATCCCGCCAGCCTATCCAGAAGGATACCATGGTCGATGGTATCGAAAGCCGCCGAGAGGTCCAGGAGAATTAACAGGGACGCACTCCCCCTGTCTTTCTCCCTGCATAGGTCATCATACAGGGCGACCAAGGCAGATTCAGTGCCAAAGCCGGGTCTGAAACCGGACTGAAATGGGTCCAGATAATCAGTTTCATCCAAGAGTGCTTGGAGTTGTCCCGCCACCACCCGCTCCAGCACCTTGCCCAAAAACGGGATATTGGCTACCGGTCTATAATTGGCAACCACCTCTGGATCCAAGGAAGCCTTCTTGAGGACTGGCCGGACTACCGCCTCCTTTAAAGGGGCAGGCACCCGGCCGTCTCTCAAGGAGGCATTTACCACCTCCAAGATCCAGGGCACAATCCCGACCTCGGCACTCTTTAATAGCCAGGATGGGCACGGGTCCAGTAAACAGGTGGTTGAGCGTACCAATCCAAGCACCTTGTCCACATCATCAGGCCGCAACAACTGAAAATCATCCATTAACGAGGGACAAGCACGTACGGTCTGTCCCTCCCCGAGAGAAACTGTATCAAGGGTGGAGTCCAGTTCGTGACGAATCAGAGCAACTTTCTCCCTAAAATGCGTGGCGAAATCGTCACAGCGGGCTTTCGAGGGTGGCATAAAATCTTTTTCGGGGCCAGGTTTAATCAGCCCCTGAACCACCCGAAAAATCTCCGCCGGACGGCATTGCGAGGAGGCAATGGACGCGGAGAAGAATCGCTTCTTCGCCGCCCTCACCGCCACAGCATAGGCTCGATAGTGTGCTCTAAGATGTGTTCGGTCAGACTCGTCACGAGATTTCCTCCACTTGCGCTCTAGCCGTCTCCCAACCCGCTTCATCACCCGTAACTCTGGAGTGTACCAGGGAGACGATCGAGCTCTGCCTGGTTGGAGAGGGCGCTTAGGAGCGATCGTGTCGATGGCCCTGGACATCTCCCCATTCCATATATCAACCAGGGCCTCGACAGGAGCACCAGCCTTGTCAGCCGGAAAATCCCCCAAGGCCCTCAGGAATCCATCAGGATCCATCCGACTCCGGGGGCAGACCATCACAATCTGGTCCGCACCCTTACAGAGGGAGAAGCCACTCTCGAGCTCAAACCTCACGAGGAAGTGATCTGACCATGACAAGGGCGTCAAACATAGATTCTTCACCCTCAGATCACCCTCTTCCTGTCCCGTCGAGAAAACCAGGTCCAGAGTGTGTCCACCTTCATGGGTTGGGCCAATGACATGTTGAGACAGCCCCATGGCCGTCATGGAAGCCATGAAGTCCTGAGCCGCCCCGGACAAGTCTGTCTCGGCATGGAGATTGAAGTCCCCCAGAACCAACATCCTGGGGGTCTTCAACACCAGGTCCGAGACGACCTCCGTCAGCTCAGGCAGGGAGTCTGTTGGGCAGAAGGGTGCTCGGTACACCAACAGAATCCCCAATCTGTCTCGGTCGCCCAATACCAAGTGGAGGCACTCCAGCCCCGGCCTCGAAGGGACAGGAAGCCCCGTGAGGGAAAAAGAAGCCCGATAAACTAAAGCGACCCCCCCTCCCCTCCCCTCCGGGCGTGGACGGTGCTGAACTAAGTACCCGGGCGGGCATAATTCTGAGAGGGCAACATCCCCCCCCTCTCCCGCCCAGGTCTCGGTGATGCAGGCCAGGTCGGCCCTCTCATCCATGATCAGGTCATGGATGGTGTTGGCTTTATTGCGGACCGACCTGGCATTAAGTAACAGCACCGTCAATCCCGTGGGGCAGCTGACAAGACTTCCAGGCACCCGCCGGCTGGGGGAATAACCAGAAGAAGGAACAGGTATTAACCATCTGTCCCGCCTTCTCCTAGGCGGGACCGTTAAACCCCCAATGCAGCCATAGCGACCATTCCCCATCACCACCCCAATGGTGGCGCCCACGCGCTCCCCAGGTAACATAATTAACCTGACCTGAGATGGGCCCTTAAAACACTTAAAAGATTAAAACGTTAAAAAGTCCTACGCCCCGGAAAGCCCAGCCACGGTCCAAAGGTCAAATAAGAGGCCCACTGACATAGTCCCGGGCCAGCCCAGCCCCCAAACGGCCCCAACGGCCCAAACGGCGACGACCGCCCTTGGGCCGTTGCCCTTCGGCCGCCGGCCCGAGGCCGCCGGCCCCAGGTGTGGCCGGCGCCTTATGGGCCCCGCGGCCTCCACTTCCGGCCCGACTTCCGGCCACCGGTCCCGGCCTCGCCCCGCCCCGCCCTCCTCGGCGTGCCTGCCACTCACGACACGAGGGCGGCGGGCTCGGAGCAGGGGCCTGGGTGCCGGCGAGTGCCGGCAGGTGCCGGTGGGGGCCGCGGCGACCGCCCGGTGGGTCCGCGGCGCGAGGGGGGCGCGAGGGTACCGGCAGGCCATCCGGGACGTTGTTCCGGCGTAGCGCGGCGCGGTCTCCGGAGCTCCCGCGGCGATGTTGTGGCGTGGCTCCGGGCTCCGGCGTGGCGCGGCTCGGCCCTCCGACGGCGGTGGACGGCGTCGGAGCGGAGCAGCGGTGTCAGGGCCGCTCCGGCTGCCTCCCCCAGGTGTGGCCGGCGCCTTATGGGCCCCGCGGCCTCCACTTCCGGCCCGACTTCCGGCCACCGGTCCCGGCCTCGCCCCGCCCCACCCTCCTCGGCGTGCCTGCCACTCACGACACGAGGGCGGCGGGCTCGGAGCAGGGGCCTGGGTGCCGGCGGGTGCCGGCAGGTGCCGGTGGGGGCCGCGGCGACCGCCCGGTGGGTCCACGGCGCAAGGGGGGCGCGAGGGTACCGGCAGGCCGTCCGGGACGTTGTTCCGGCGCAGCGCGGCGCGGTCTCCGGAGCTCCCGCGGCGATGTTGTGGCGCGGCTCCGGGCTCCGGCGTGGCGCGGCTCGGCCCTCCGACGGCGGTGGACGGCGTCGGAGCGGAGCAGCGGTGTCAGGGTTAAAGAATTCTGCTTTTAGGGTGAGATGCCTTAAAGGGAATGTAATGTTTTTAGAAAGCAACTGAAAAGCATCCATCAAATAAGCCAGCCCAATATATGTGTGCTGCAGTCTGTGGTGACCTACAGTTCCTTGGCATGCTACATGCAGCAATTTTTGTTCCCCTCGCTTTGCAAAGGAAGAGACAACATGAGAATTTAGAGGGCATCAGGAATGTAGAATGACTAGAGGCAGACCAAGTTTTCCCCAAAATGTCTAAGGAAGCTTCTAAAGAATTCAACATGAATCAAATCCAGCCTGGTGCTGTGTGTCAGAACAATACAGGATTTGTCACTAAGCCTAAATATAGCTTCACAAAAGCACTGCTGAGTGAGAAATATCCAGAACTTGGTAGAGAGGATAATGAATGAGAGGCTACTGAGACATTTTAAATTGGGCGGGGGGGGGGTTATAAATCAGTTTTGGAAGGGTCTTCCAAGATTATCTCATGTGGGGCAGGCTATTTTTTGAGGCTCATGGCCACATTTGACTATTTTGGAAGGGGGACATTGATGCATTTTACATTTTTGTCCCAATTCCAGGGTTCCCACTTTCCTTGTCCCACCTTCCTCCTGTTCACTTCTTTCTTATTTCTGCCCCTGCTACCCACCACTCAAACCCCTCTGCTGCTTCTGCCTCCTGTTGTGCATCTTCTCTCTATTTGTTAGACATCAATTAAAAACATTCCTTTTTTGCGACCATTTTGACAGGTGAGATAATTGGCTTTATGGTTTTAATCATTTTTACATTGTTACTTGCTATTGTTATATTATGATTTCAGTGCCTGAGAATTTTGGTTAATTTTATTATGTATAATTTTATTTTATTCTATTTGACTTTTAGGCTATTTTAAAGAGCTTAATATATTGAATGTTTAATTTAATGTCCCCCTTCTCATATTACATTACATTATTTTATTCATTTTTAGCTTTATGGATTTTCTACAATCAATGGATTGTATTTTCTACCATTATTCATCACATTTTATTGTGATATGTGTTTGAATTCATTGTTTTAACTGTTGTGAACTGCCCAGAGAGCCTATGACTAAGGGGGAAGAATACAAATCAAACCATTAAAAATAAATAAATAAATAATGAAGCTTAGCGACAAATAAGCAGAAAGCCAGCAGAACGAATAAGTCCCTTGACTTCCTGCTTCCTGACTCCTGAACTCAGCAAGAGGCAGAAGTGGCAGTGCAGGTGAGTGGCATTCATAGACACCCAGTTGCTGCTCTCTGAACTAGTCCAACCCCTCACAGCATAGGGTGCACCTACATGTGGCCATCCATCTTCTGCTTAAACACCTTCAGCAAACCATTTTTAGAAGTAGCCTGCTCAATGAGATTTTAATTATTATTTTATTTGGCTTTCTGGCATTACAAAGGGCACATGTGTGGAGTTCACTTGCATTACTAATCATTTGCATGTTTTCATTAATGAAAGTCCTTGGACAACCCAAGCCACAGAAAATGTGAGCCAAAGGGGTTTGGGACCTTGAGCCACTGAGAGTCATCATAGAACTAGTTTTATGTGTTCCTATGTACCCTAAAACTGCCACAACATGATGAAGTGGCTGAAAAGCATGACTCAGCACTAAGAAAAGTGAGTAGCTAATAATAATTTTGACAGTCAGGACATTTGAAATGTTTATAGCAAAGGCTTCTTGATAGAATGGACTTAAATAAGCCTTTTCCTGAACAACTCATATGAAAGTTGCATACTTCAACTTCATTGCAGATCTACTCTCAAGTTTTTAAGACCTCCTTTGACTTGGGATGCTGCCCTTCTCTGTCATTTAGGACCTGGGTTACTTCATTGCCTCGCTTCTAACTCCAAGATAAATTTAGGTGGATGTCTGAGTTGGGTTGAGGGATGCAAAGTCCTTTGGAAGGGGAAAGGAGAATTTTCCCTCCAAGTAATACTTAACATTTACAGTAAAGTGCTTTAAGTGGTATGGCTAGAGAACACTGAAATTTAAAAATAATTTTAAAAATACATGGGTGATCAAATACAGCCAACTTCCCAGTGAATCAACCTTTTGGAATCAATGTGTGCTTTCTTCATGCAGGGATTTGAGGCGTCTTGGAGTCACACTTGTTGGGCACCAGAAGAAGATAATGAACAGCCTTCAAGAAATGAAGGTCCAGCTGCCAAATGGAATGGTGCCATTGTAACTTTTTAATTATTATTTTTAAACTGTCACTTCTTCAAGTGATTAACCTTGCACTTTGTAAACATAGCGCTGAAAAAAGTGGAATTTGTTAATTGTGGAACAGAAATTCCAGCCACATAACTTATGCACAGTGAACTTACCTTCTGATGACTTCATCATGAAGTTAGCTCAATGGGCATCAGCTGTAGACATGGGGATGCACCACATCAGATATTTAATCATTTTGGCTTTAAGCAAGAAAACCCTTTGCAGGGTACCTTGTCTGTACATGGCATAAATAGCTCTCTCATGTATATGCATATGTATATGCATATGTATATATGCACACACACATAGAGCACCTCAAACCGCCCTGAAAATGAAAATGAAAAACCCTGTAAAACCCCATGGATTTACTTGAACTGAAATATTTTCCAGCCATCTGTGGGCTGAGTGAAACTGACAGTTTACTCAAGTTTGCTTCAGATCTTCAGCATTAAGGGAAGACTGTCAAAGAGCAATATTAGACTATTTCTTTGTGGAGATTTCTTGTTTTGTACATTTTTAAAAATGTAATGCTGTTACACAGTAGCTGATCCCTAGAAATCACTGTACAAACATTTCTTGATCAATGTCCAATGCAATACAGGGTGTGTTTTGTTCTCCCTTTTCCTAATGAATTTCTTTTTATAGTTGGGATTGGGAGACTGACACATGTACAATATGCATATCAAATTTTGTCCAGTTTAGTACACAGACAAAACTTGTGCTTTTGTTGGTGATAATGCAGGCATATTTCACAGGAGCACAATATTTGGTATTGGTTCCAGAATTCAGCTTCCTGAAGGATATCTGTTTCAATTGTGGGCTGGGGGAAAACACATGTTGTAAAACTATACTTGGAAATATACTGTGAATTCTCAGGAGCAGAAAGAGGTAGCTCCACAAAGTTTCCCAGAGTCAGCTTCCTATGCAGTGCCCCGCAAAGCTTCTTGCCCCAACCAAAAGCAGGACTTGTTGTGCAAAATTATGCAAATGTGCATCATTTCTCTAGGCTACTGAATTATGTATTTTTGAGCACAGAGTACATGACTTCAGTAATACCAGAAACATTCAGAATGCTATGTTAGGGAAGGAAGAGTTATTATTTGCATCTTTATCATTTTTGAAAGGGAATACTGGTCAAGTCCACCTTTACCCTTTCTTCCAGAAGTATCATCTGAAATAAGTCTTCTTGCCTAGAAGTGGAAATTCACTCCATGCTAAATAGACCTGGAAAATGCAGCAATGTTGTAATGGCCATAATCAACTGCAAGGAAATGGTAGCTTTCTCTTTAATTTTGCATACAAAAATTTATTCCTATCTACCCTCTTTACTTGGATTGAACCAAGCTAATAAAATTATCAAGAGCACGGTACAAAATCTGAACTAAGGATCTTCTCCTTTATGTAGTTGGGGCTAGTCCTGATACAACAATTTCTTGATTATAGTATGATTTCTAAAGCCATGTTTGGCCAGTTACTCATTGAGACACATTGTCCATGGCTTACCAGTACTCCATTTATTTCCATAAGTCATTGTATAAATAAATATAGGCAGATCCCATGCTGTCATGGTTCATGGGATCATCTGGAAGCAACCTTTTATTTTCCAGTCACATGCATTGCTGCAAGACTCACTGAGTAGCTGGTTATGGTTATGGAAGAAGAAAGTTGCTGAGATGATGCTGTCATGAGAAGTAGCTATGTTGGTGGTGGCCCTTTCCTTTAGCTTGCCAACCACAAAGGCATGGGATGGAGCCATACAGCAGATCCTAATTTGCTCTGATAAACTTAGAAGCCATTCTTAATTCCCAAAACAAGCTCATCACCAAGCAAAGCTTCTATAAAGCTCAAAATAAAAGACGCAATGGATGAGGAGCCCCGCTGACACAGGAGTCATCAGCATCCTCATCTTACTTTTCTGTTTTTCAGGCTGCAGCCAAATAAACTATCAAAGCAAGTGGAGCTAACTTCAGAATGAATGCATGCATAATCAGGATGCGTGTAAGATGTTGATTTTAAAAGGTGTTGGTAGGTCCACCCAAATCTGCTCTAGTTTTAATTCAGAATATCATATGAATGTCCCAGAATTTCCTGGAGATGATTGAAACATTGGTTGGGATTCTGGACTAGCAAAACAGACCTCCAGGTCCTTTTGCAGAATGATGCTGACATTAATACACATCAGATCCTAAGAACCTCAGACTCTCTAGTGCTGCTTCCTATGTACATACACCAGTTTGTAGAACATACAAGGGATGAGGAAGCCACAAAGAGAGCTTCAGGGAATGTAATTTCAGGGCCTGAGGCTGGTATTATTCTGTTTCTAATTGAACTGAAACCTCTATTGGAAGAATGTCCCACCCACTTCTGGTTAAAAATAGCATCAGAATGGACAGTAGGTCAAACAGCATGCAGGTCAGTAGATCCTAGTCTTTCACACTGTAGTGAGATGCACTGCATTTCTGTTCCTATCAGTTATAGTTATTCCTTTTAAATTTGCATCTCTAGATTGATAGACATGAACTGGTATCTTCATTTGTCCTCTTTTCTTTGATGATACATTTCCTCTTTTCCAGCACAATAAAGTGGTCAGCCAAAAGCCTAGCAAGACCAATGCCCGATCTAAAACTATGTTCATACTTCAGAGTTTGCCATAGGGGAATTAAGAGAGTAGTGATGGTCTTTGAAACATATGTCTAGATGACTCCAGGGCAAATTTACATTTCTACATTCCATTCAGGCTTGGGAAGCGGTGGGAAGCAGTTCTTCCGCAAAGTGTTCCTTCCAAACCATTTCCATGGTCATGATCAGAAAATGGAGGCCTTCACAGGAAATCAGATGGCTTTGAAAAGAAACATGGAGAAATGCCTTTGCTTCTCCATCTCTTCTCCCTGGTATCTATCATCCCTTAACAAGTTGTCAAGCTCATCTACAAACAATAGAAAATGGTCTGGGAGAGAAAAGGCCACTTGCATTGGAAGCTTTCATAATACACAATACAGCGACAAGGGTGCTGGATACATTGGTTTTATGTCCCTTCATATTTAATTTTGTTAGCTGGTGAACCAGAAAAAAAAGGCAGTGTGTCTGTGTGAAGGAACTCATCAACAGAACAATTTCAGCATGATGCTGATTTTTCACATAATAAACTATATTATTGGAATTGTCAAGATCCTTATCCTGTGTTTATTTGTACCTTCTTGCCTTCATTGTTTTCTAAAGTAATACACAGGATGTACAGCTCTTTCCCCAGGAGAAATCATATATGTATTTTTTGCCTTGTAAAGCTTTTCTACTTGGAGATGATTTTATTAATAGACTAACCTTAGCACTTTTCTTTCTAATCTCATCAGTACCAGATACCAACTGGTGGGCAGTGGATTTCAGTGCAAAAAACCTCTTTGCTTTACCTCTTTCTCTCCCTCTACATAAAAGTTCATACTGTTATGATTTAACTCACTCCAAGGGTGATCATTATGTTCACACTGCACATGGATGAACTGCACATTGCGCCCAGCTTTTACATTCATTCAGTTGTGAACAAATAAGAGTATCATAAAAATAGTTCACCTTTGCTAATACACAGAGCTGCTCTTCCTAAGGCAAAATTTAAAATTCCTTTTTCCTTTTAATTCCAGAATTATGGCATTGAACAATCAAACAAAAACAAGCCACTGCTTTTAGTAGATGCATTAGCAACAGTCAATGGGCACAATCTACCCAAAGTTAAATATTTTGAATTCCCAAAGACCTGAAGAGCAGAAAGTTAAGCAGATGTGTTTTCACTGAAATAACAGGATGGAAAAGTGTTTGGCACTGGTTGCATTGCTCCCAATATCTTATGGAAGGGGGGTTGCTCACATGATTAGGGGACTGTTATTGATAATAAGCACTTGCTACACACCACGTCACATCGCTTGATAAGACTGGACTTTTATTGGAACAGATCAGATGGCTGGAGATTACAGAACTGAATTGTCTGCTAGTGTGCATACATTTTGTGCACACAGAACATCTAATAGTTTTTTTTTTTAATTTTTGCTTTATGAGTGTGCATTTATACCCAATTCCACCAGCCTAGTAAAACTGCAGGGCAAGAGGATGGGGAGCCAGAGGCTGCCCCCCCCACTGCTCCTGCTCTGAATTTGGAGACTTACATGCATCACCATAGGATAGGCCCCTCAATCTTCCTAATCATGCATTAGGTAAGTTACTATCATTCATTCCTTTTCAAATCACAATTCAGTTATACTGTTTTCTGTTAAAATCCTGAAAAGAGACAGTTAAGAAAAAGAAAAAAAAGCAGTATTAGAGAAATTTGCTTCAAGGTTGTCATTGTGTTTAAACAAGGTTTATTTTATATGAATATGAACACACAGTGCATACATTCCTTATTTTGCCAGCAGTAGCCTGCTTTGCTCTACATGGGGCAAACAGGACGTAGGTTATTAGCCAGGATAATAGATTGTTGTGCAGTAAAATGAGTCCACTTAAGGCCAATTCTAGGTACAGTGTCTCCTTTCTGGGCAATGTGTAATAGAGAGTTTATTCCAAAAAACATCAAGGTTTTTGCCATGTGCAGGACATCAAAGTTCAATGAACAGTTCCACTCTAGTCATAGTGCAATCTTCCATAAGTTGTGATAGAAGGTAACAGGAAGTACAGCAAGAATAGGAATACAGGCAAGAATCCTGGATAGCCTTCCTCCAATATTTCCACAAAATTGTGTTGGCTGGCCTACTTACACATATCAGGCCTCCTATCTAAGGAGAATCAATTGGCAGTTTACCACTATGATCATGGCCCTGGGTGATACAAAGGTGCCCGGTCCAAATGATTTACACCCTAGAGTACTTGGGGAATTGCCAGGCATCCATCCTGAATCCACTGGAGAATCAGCATGATGGCAGCCAGTGATGAGCAGAGTCCCCCAGGGCTCAGTTCTGGAATTGATACTATTCAATCTCTTTATCAAGGAGGAGACCAAATTTGCCAAAATGGGAGCAGTGGCCACAACTGGGGAGCAGGTACTTCAGATCCAAAAGGATCTGGACAGCCTGTGGAAGCGGGCAGGGGACAACAGGTATGCAGATAAGTGCGAGGTCTTGCACTTGGAACACAAGAATAGGTGCTATAGGTGCAGGATAGGGGACAAGTGGCTGGAGAGCAGCATTTATGAAAGGGAGCTTGGGGTGCTTGCCAGCAGCAGATTAAACATGAGCCAGCAATGTAGTGCAGCAGTTAAGAAGGCAAATGCCACCCTTGAGTAGATAGGCAGATTGAGAGAGGTGTTGGTACCACCCTATAGGACTGCACGCACAACTCAAGTACTGTGTCCAGTTCTGGCCTCCACATTATAAGAGTGTCAAGGGGCCGGGGGCCCGGTCGCTCTGGTCGTAATTAACCACACTTGCAAGAGCAATAAAACTAAATCTATTTATTGCTAGTTATCTACAAGATTTACCATTCTACTGACGAGCTTCTTAATGATAATCTTTGATGAACAGATGTTCACCTCTGAATGGCGATAGCCTCTCCCCCCATCATTCGTTCCTCCCTCCTTTCTTGTTCTCTTTTTGTCTTCACCTCATAGGCTTTCAGAATCCTCCTGTTTTTGGAAGTTTTAAAATCCACATATCCCATGATCCCTTCAGCTTCTGGTCCTGTCAGCTCCGCTTCAGAAGAGGAGGAGGCATCTTGTTCTTTCTCTTTCCTGGCAGCCCTCTCATTCTCGTGGTCTGGCTGACTTAAAGGGCCAAGCATCTGTTCAGTGGGTTGTAGACCAGAGGAGCTCTCAGCAACAGGCTGGTTTGTGTCTATGTCGAGCCGTGGTGAGGTCTCTTGAACTTCAACTGTCAAGATCAGGTCCTCCTCATGAGTAGTAGCTCCTGTCGTGGCTTCATGCACGACACTACCCCCCCCCCCCCGACCTCCCTCTTCTTGGTGGGAACGGGTGTAAAAGTGTCTGGGTTTGTGAGGGAAGCGGGCATGAAATCGTCTGAAGAGGGCCGGTGCATGGATGTTGTAGGCTGGTTCCCAACTCCGGTCTTCAGGTGGGTAGCCTTTCCAGTGGATGAGATATTGGAGGTGTTCTCTGCAAAATCTGGAGTCGAGGATATCTTCAATTTCGAATTCTTCTTCTCCATCTACTATTACTCGAGGGGGTGGAGGCAGTTGAGTGTGTAGCGGGTGTTGAGGAGGGGCTGGAGAGAGTAATGATCGGTGAAAGACTGGGTGAATCTTCATGGATGGAGGTAGGCGTAAGTGGAAAGCGACAGGGTTGATTTGGGCAGCGATCTGAAAAGGTCCAGTCCGCCTGTGGGCCAGTTTCTGAGAGGGTACGGACATAGGAAGGTGCTCAGTGGACAACCAGACCCAGTCGCCCACATGTAGGGTCTTTCCTTGTCTTCGTCGATCAGTGACCTCCTTGTATGTCGACTTGGCTTTGTCTAATTGTTGTTTGAGGACAGACTGCACCAATGCTAAATCATTGAGAAAATTCCCAGCGGCTGGGACCGACGATGAAGGCAGTGACGTCGGAAATGCTTGGGGATGGTAGCCGAGATTCACGAAGAACAGTGTTTGATGAGTCAAGGCATGAACTGAGTTGTTATAGGCTAATTCTGCTAGTGGAAGGAAAGAGAGCCAATCATCTTGTTGGTAGTTTACAAAGCATTGGAGATACTGTTCAAGTGTGGCATTGAGAAGTTCAGTTTGTCTATCAGTTTGAGGGTGATGAGCAGATGATAGGCGTAAATCAACTTTGAGGAGTGTCAAGAGTTCCCACCAGAACCGAGACGTGAATTGACTGCCTCTGTCTGAAATTACAGCAAGGGGCCACCCATGTGTTTTATAAATATGATGAATAAAGAGGGATGCTGTGGTTTTGGCAGATGGTAATCCTGTGCAGGGAATAAAGTGAGCTATCTTCGTAAAAAGATCTGTCACCACAAGGATAGTAGTGAAGCCACTGGATCTGGGCAAATCAGTGATGAAGTCCATGGAAACCGTGTGCCAGGGTCCAGGTGGGGTATCTACAGGTTGGAGTAGACCTGGCGGCTTTCCTTGTTGCCGTTTGGCACAGTGGCATGTGGGGCATGAGAGTACGTATGTCTTGACGTCATGGTACATACGAGGCCACCAATAGTCTCTGGAAAGAGTATGCATTGTTTTGTAAACCCCAAAGTGACCAGTGGATGGAGAGTCATGGCATCACTGTAGTATTTGTTCATGAAGTGACACTGGTATGTAAGGAACATGGTTGAATAGCAATATGTCATCTTCAAATGAGAAGTGGTTCGGAAGGGTATTATTCTGTCTTTGGTCTTTTTTCACGCATATGAAGGGATCAGTCTGTTGCGCATGTTGGATGTCATTGCTGTATGCCAATGAGATGGAAGTAATGGCGGCAATAGTCGGTTGCAAGATCAGAGCAGGTTCTGGGTGTTCTTCGTTATCGGGGAAATACTCAGGCTTCCTGGATAGTGCATTGGCCAGGAGGTTCTGCGACGGTGGAATATATTCGATGAAAAAGTTGAAGCGGGAGAAGAACAGGGCCCATCGTGCCTGTCTTTGGTTGAGAATTTTTGCTGAAGTGAAGTGTGTTAAATTTTTGTGATCAGTTTGGATGAGTATCTTGTGCGGGGATCCTTCAAGTAAATGACGCCTTGATCGCTAGCAGTTCTTTTTCCCAGATAGTGTAGTTTCGTTCTGAGTTGGACAGTTTGCGTGAATAAAAGGCTATTGGTCTGAGATTGTCAGAGGGTTGGTGTGTGGATTGTAAGAGGACGGCTCCTATGGCCTTGTCGGAGGCATCAGTCTGAAGTGTGAATGGTGCTGACGTATCTGGATGCAATAGGTGATGTTTTGAAGTAAATTGGTGTTTTAATAAGATAAACACTGCTGCTGTGCTGGGCGGCCACTTGAGACATCGTCCCTTGTCTTTTAGGAGATCAGTTAAAGGTGCTGTCAGGTGAGAGAAATTAGGGATGAAACGACGGTAGAAGTTCGCAAAACCCAGGAACTTTTGGAGTTCTTTCTTCGTACAGCGGGGTTGCCACAATAGTACTGCTTGTATCTTATCTGGGCCCATTTGTAGACCATCTGGGGAAATGCGGTAGCCCAGGTACATCAAGGAAGTCATGTGGAATTCACATTTCTCTAGCTTGGCTGAGAGGTGGTGTTCTCGCATTCATTGTAGGACAGTTCGTACGTGTTGGACGTGTGATTCAGGGTCATTGGAGAATATGAGCAAATCATTCAGGTAAGCTATCATGAAGACATCAAGGAAATCATGGAAGATCTCGTTTATCATTCTGCAGAAATATTGTCCTGAATTTAGTAGTCCAAACAGCATCACGCAGAACTCGTAGCTCCCATACTGTGTTAGGAAGGCTGTCAAATGTTCAAATCCAGGACGTATGTGGAGTAAATTGTATGTGTTGCATAGGTCCAGCTTGGTAAATATGCGTGCTTGACCTAATCATTCCAAAATTTCGGAGATGAGAGGCATGGTGTGCCTATTTGGGATTGTAATCGCATTCAAGCGGCGATGATCAATGCAGACCCTGGGTTCTTCAGAATTCTTCTGTGGTACGATGATTGGCATTGCTGAAGAGGGAGATGAGGATGGGCATATGAAGCCTTTTTCCAGGTTGGAGGATATAAAGTCTTTAATGACTTGGAGTTCTTTGGGAGACATGGGTCATAGTTTGCCAGTTGGAAGTGTAGCTCTGGGCTGTATGTGGATCTCCATGTCACATGAGTGATGAGGCAGTAATTTGTCAGCCTCTTGTGGATCAAATACGTCCCAAAAATCCTGGTATTGCGGTGGGAGGGCAGTGGTAGAGGGTGGTGAAGAGTTTGAGGTTGTCTGGGGTGTGGTGTCATTGCAGTGTTGTGAACAAAAGGTGGAGTTAAATTGTATTTGTCCTGAACCCCAAGATATTTCAGGTTTGTGTTTGATTAACTAGTTCATGCCCAGGACAATGGGATATTAGAGATCTTTCACTAGTAAGAATGTCGTTTGTTCATGATGTTTCCCAATTTGTAGGGTGAGTGGTGAAGATTGGAGAAGGGAGGGGCCACCTTGCAGGGGTAGTTTTTGTATGGAGTCTTCATACCTCATAGGCTTTCAGAATCCTCCTGTTTTTGGAAGTTTTAAAATCCACATATCCCATGATCCCTTCAGCTTCTAGTCCTGTCCGCTCCACTTCAGAAGAGGAGGAGGCATCTTGTTCTTTCTCTTTCCTGGCAGCCCCCTCCTTCTTGCGGTCTGGCTGACTTAAAGGGCCAGGCATCTGTTCAGTGGGTTGTAGACCAGAGGAGCTCTCAACAACAGGCCGGTTTGTGTTTATGTCGAGCTGTGGCAAGGTCTCTTGAACTTCGACTGTCAAGATCAGGTCCTCCTCACGAGTAGTAGCTCCTGTCATGGCTTCATGCACGACAAAGAGAGACATAACTAGGTTGAAATCAGTTCAGCACAGGGTCACAAGAATGATAGCTGGATTGGGCAGGATGACATATGAGATGAGATTGAAGAAGCTGGGTCTTTTCTGCCTGGAGAAGAGGAGATTCAGAGGGGATCTTATAGTGACATATAGGTATGTGAAGGGCTGTCACATGTTAAAGGGTCCGGTTATCCCCTGAGCTGAGGGAAAGGATGTGGTTCAATAGGGCAAAGCTCAAGGAACTGGGCTTCAGGTTGGATGTCAGGAACTACTTCATGATAGGACCTCTAGGATATGGAATGGGCTTCCACTGGAGGTGGTGGGGGCCCCATAAGTAAGGCTGTAAAAGGAAAGATTGGACAAGCATATGTTGGGGATTACTTGAGTGGAGCCAGTTGGGTCAGACTAGATGGCCCAGGAGACCCCTTCTGACTCATTATGTTTCTATGTACCGTATTTTTTGCTCTATAAGACTCACTTTTTTCCCCCTCAAAAGTCAGGGGAAATGTCTGTGCGTCTTATAGAGCGAATATGTGTGTGCAGTAAGTCTGTCAGATGTGCAGCCCATGGGGAAGTGATGGGGAATGTGCCTGTGATGATGTGCCCATTGGATTCAGAATATTTTTTTTCTTGTTTTCCTCCTCTAAAAACTAGGTGCGTCTTATGGTCAGGCGCGTCTTATAGAGCGAAAAATACGGTATTTTTGCTTGGATTTTGGCAAGCATCTATAGCAAGTGTGAGATTTACCAAATAGCACAAAATTATTGGTGGTAATCAGAAGTTTTATGACAAATTCTAAGCTGGTTTGCCTGTCTGATATGCAGCATTGTTGCATACCTAGATAGTTTTTTGAGTGAAGAAACTTTAAAAGTCTGAAAGTGTTTCACAGAGATAAAAGTTGCTTGTGTATTTTTTGAATATTGTTTTTCATTAGTGATTTTATAAAAACATTTTTAAAGATTGTTTCTTGACAAAACCAAACAAGGGTACATCCTGTGATGAATATAACTTGTAGAGGTTTCAATGGCTAAGAAAAGTTGAATACACTGGCAACTGTCATCCCAATTTTATATGTGAATGAAATGATTAATGATGAATTCCAATACTTAACTTTGCTGTTCAGCCAAGGTCAGGAAGGATCCTCGCATTGTCATCAGCCCTATTTCCATACCAAGAATCTGTTCCCTATAATGGAACTGTAATCCATAGAAAACTTAGTTGTCATATTTATTTCTTCTCTCTTTCTTGATGCTCATTGTGCATCCTCTTTGTGTACATATTTTAATTTTTTTGTAGTGTATGGATAAATAATTTTATATTTTTTCAGAAAAAATAAAAAAGGGATAGCAATTGATACTTCGTAAATTCTAGAATCTTCTAAGTTATTTTCTCTTTTCTTGTTATGTGTTGCAACTCTAACAGTATTTTGCATGTTGGGGCTATGCTTGCCTGCTGTTCTGCAAGGTGTGTGCCAGGATACAAGCTGAGGGATCACCTGATTACCAATAGTGACATAGGGCTTATGTGACATCATTCATGTCAAAGCTGATCAAAGAAAGTGGCCCTGATTTTTGAGATGTGGCAAATTTATTGATTGGGAAGAAAATATGCAGATCTGCATCATTCCAGTCATAGACAGTAATGGACAAATATGCCAGTTTCACTTTATTCCACATATTTTTAGATCTCCTTTCCTTTCTGTTTTAACAAATGTGCATACTGGTGTACAGCCTCAGAAATGCTCACCATTCTCAAACAGACAATCGAATAGGTGCTTCTATTCCTACCATGGAGAAGACTATACTGTACTTGTCTGTCTTAGCTGTTAAAAATGAAGAGTTTATCAGTGGAAAAAGAAACTTAGCAACAAACCATGATTCAAACACAGGACTGCTACATCCCACATTCAAAATCATGGGTTTTTCTTCTTTTAATCTGTTTTCCCCATCCTATTATGAAGAAAGGTATAGATGTTAATGAGTTTACCAGGTATGAACCAAAGGAACCAAGGAAAGTCATGTCATGAGTGGATCCAGCTGGAGCCAGGGGTCAGACTAGATGGCCCAGGAGACCCATTCTGACTTGGTCTGTTTTTATGTTTCTAAATTCTCATGCATCCCCAGCCAGAGGTGCAGAATCTGTTCTATGAAGTTTTTGCCTACTGTCTGCATCCAGAATGCCTTGAATGATAGTTTCATTCATGTTCATAACTACTTCAGCCCTATAATAATCTTAATTTGTATATAGAATTAAGACATCTCTGCACACAAGAAACTTTTAGCTTTGGAGTATTGCTGTGATCCTTAAGTAAGATTAAATACTTAACTCTGAGTAAGTTCTATTGTAATCAGTAAAATTTACTTCTGAGTAGAGTTGCATAGGATTGTACTGACTGATACTGGATTTTTAACTGATTATTCCACTAATATTGTGCATGCCAATTCATCAGGCTCTATTCAGCAACAGTAAACATGCGTATATTTAGACTATTCATTCAAATAAATTTGCATAGTAACATAACCTTTAGTGCCATGTTTGAGCTAGTGAAAAGAGGAGAACTTACAATTTCATGCACAAAACATCAGTGGTGAACACTCAAGCCAACTAATTTGTAATTCACCATGTTCCTCCAGATTTTCTCCTATTCTGGTAGGATATGCGGAGAAAAACTTCTTTCATTTCTCATTCTCATCTTAAAATTTTATAAAGGGGCTTGTCATTTTATCAATGAAAAATCTCTGATAGGCAATTGGCAAGAATAGCAAGCCTTGTTTCATTTCTCTCCCTTTCATATCTTCTCCAACAGCTGTGTTGTTGACCACACACAGAAACAAAAGCAGGATCACAAAGAAAATGGAATCTGTCAACCAATTTTGTCTCTTGTTGCAGAGAGAAGGGAAAAATATATTTTGCCTGGTTTCCAAGCCTTTGCTGGTAGCTATTTTCCCCTACTTTTTCAGCAAAATAAAAGGCTGAGAGAAGGGACAGTTTTTCCACAACACTTCAGTATCTTTGTTTCCAGGATTATGTGGCCATGTATATGGATGATCTTTCCAGCTGATCTGTGATGGCCATTCTGCTAAGTGGACAGAGGCACAATGCTCTGCTTGGAGGAAAATCCTAGTGATTATGTGGCTTGACTGGAATGGACTGCAGTACAAATGCTTACTTATTAAGCTTATTTATTTATTTATTTAAAACATTTGTACCCCATCCTATACATAAAAGTCTCAGGACAGTCCAACAACAAAGGCACAGCATAATATCTATGATAAAAGCCTGACTAAAATAAAAATTAAATCTTAATGAGAAAATAAAAAGGGTTTGGACTTGGACTAAAAAGAATAATGTGTCAGTGCCAGGTGCACCTCTCTGAGGAGCATGTTCCACAGCCGGGCTGCCACCACAGAGAAGGCCCTGCATGTGTAAGGAAAACTGGGTCCAAATCCTGGCATCAAACTTATGCCCAATCATTGCAGCAGTGTTATTCAACCAAGGCTCTCAGGGCTGAAGCACAATGAATTTCTGATTAGCAGGGAATAGCCTGGCATCTGCCACCAACCTCAGTCTTCCCAGTTTCTTCTGAACTTAGCTGCAATCCTCAGAGAAGCCTGGTAAAATTGGATTTTCCCTAGCAACAACAATTCCCTAGCAATTTTCCCAAGCTGTTGTGAGTTATCCCTGTTGGAAAGCAAACTATTTCAGGGTTGCTCAGTTTTGAGTGGGCAATCAAAGTCCATTAGCTTACAAAAGACCCACCTCTGATGGGAATGAAAATTGTTCTTTAAAAAGCCTGCTGGTAAAATGGCTCTCCCTGGGGCTTGGAAAGAAACTCCTGGTGATCTTTTGTCCTTCTGTTTCTCTTCCACATGCAATTCCAAGTTTCTCCACCGAAATCCAACAAGTTGACCTTTGCCAAATAACTTTTCTTTTATCATCAGCTGAGGCTGATAAAGTGCATTTTATAAACTGCATATTATGCTACATGCTGCTGCTCTTTGGTGAGTATGTGTTGTGCTGGCCACCAACTTGAACAGTTTACAAGTGGGGAATAGATGGATCGGTTATTGGATAAATGCATGTGCATACAGAGCAAAGTAAGGATCTGCCATTATGAAGTCTTCACAGTTAACCAATACATCACTGCCTCCTTCACAGGAATCTTGAGGCACTTCATAGAACCTTTAAGGAAATAATATGACCCAACACTTCGCACCATACAATTCACATTGACTTAGTTTGTACACTATGTTAAGCCACGGTGGGTTTTTACCATGGATGGTTGCACGGTAACTTAGTGTGATGTCTGCAGCTGGAGTTTGTTTTCCATCACAATTTCTTTTCTTTCCTTTTTTTGCAAACAAGCCACCCTGAGAACCTATGGCATGTAGTACATCCAAAAGGAAGGATGCTGCTAAAAGGGAAAGAGCAGTATGCTTGCCTAAACAGCAGACAGACAGCCTTGTGTGCTTGTACAAGATGACAAAAGAACAGCAACAGCAATGGCAACAGCAACAATAAAGGCTCCAAAAATTATATACTTTTAGCAATCTGATGTGTCTGTGTGGGTAGTGAGGGTGGACAAGTTTTGCTCTGGAAACTCAAATGCAGGATAAAACTGAGAACTTTGGGTAGGTGATCTTGGAGTATTACATAAGACTCTGGGGAAAACATGACCACAAATTATGAATGTTTTCCCTTATTTATAAGGACCCAAAAACTTAAAACCCTTTGATCACTGTATGTGGAGGGATTTTCTTTCCTGGGCCAGCAATCCCAACAGACAAGTTGCAGAAAGGGTGCTAAAATAGGCAGTGAGGAAATGAAGATTTCTTCCGCAAAGGCTCTGGGAGTGTATGCCAGCAGCACCCAGGAGATGAAGGAATGCAGAGGAGTCATGCCATAGCAAGCTTCTGAGTGGGAAAACATATTTGGGGAATAATGGAAAAGCCTCTGTGCAGTGTAGCTTATTCCTAGGGTTGCTTAGAACCCTAGTACACGAGGACAATTACAATCTTATAGTAATAATGGAAACTTGGTGGGATGACTCACATGACTGGAACTCTACCATTGATGGATACTACCTGTTCAAGAAAAATGGAAAGCACAAAAAGGGAGGTGATGTAAGAGACACATATATCTGCACAGAAATACAAGAAGAGGAACTTAGTGGCTCCATCAAAAGCATCTTGCTTAATTCAAGGGGAGCAAAACTAAGAAAAGCATAGTTGTTGGCATATATTACCATCCACCCAGTCAAAAAGAGGACAAGGATGCAACCTTTGAGAAGCAACTTGCCAGCATTTCCAAGAAGAATGATGGACTCATCATAGGGAACTTTACTTTCTTTGATGTATGCTGTGAGTCAAATTTCTGCCAAGCATGGCCCTCTCCAAGAGATTCCTGACATGTGTTGCAAGCAGATTATTCCAGCAGAAGGTAGAGGAAGGAACAAGAGGATCAGGTGTCCTTGAGGGATGGAGCGGTGGACAAAATAGCAACCATGGGAACTCTGGGAAAACGTGGCTGTGCAATACTTGAATTCTCAATTTGAAGGAGTCAAAGGTTCACTACAGCCAAACACGTACCTGGACTTCAGCAAAGCCAACTTTAACAAACTCAGAACAACAATACGTGAATGTGAGAAGGTAGACAGGCTCACCCATTTTCCTGGAAGATTCAACAAAGTGAAGGAACAGCTGGCTTGGGTGGAGTAGTGTGTGAGAGGAGGATATACAGAGGAAGGGAGTGGGGGAGAGAAACATAGAGACAGACAGACAGACAGACAGACAGACAGACAGACGGATGGAGGAGAGGGATGAAGGAAGAGATGTGCATGGAGATTGTGGTGCGCTGGCTTGGCCGCTGCTCACAGGCAAGCAGACACAAGCAGCGAGGGGAAACCCTGTGGTGAAATCTTGATATTCTAATATACCCCATATTATCTTATCTGACTATAGTATAATATCTGGTATATGCCTCATTTGATTAGCTATATAATAAATTTCACATTGGGAATAACTATACCCCCTGTTTTCTGGGGCATATACCATTTTTAATTTAGCCTTGTTTTTTTATTCCCATTACAAAATGTATTGATCATGTTTTGCCACTCTTTCAAATCTTTCTCTGTTAACTTAATTGGCAACATCATAAGCAAGAAATTAATCTTAGGTAAAATCTTCATTTTAAATGCAGCTGTTCTACCAAACCATGATAAACCAATCTTCCAAAATTCATTAATTTTCTCTTTCATTTCATATTTTAACATATCAAATTATTGTCTTTTAAACACTGCAATTTTTTGTAACTTATATATAAGTTCAGGTAGCAGGGAATGGGGAAAAAATTCTGCCAGAGACCTTAGAAAGCTGCTGGTAGGTAGAATGGATAGTCATGGACTAGATGAAATAAGGCAGTAAGCGCTATACCTGAGGATTTCAGGTAGTTCAACTGGGACAGACATTCTTGGAACTTAGAGAGTGACTATCAGTTAGAATAGATATATGTAGAGATAAATGGCTGTAACATGGGGCCTTGGATAGATACTGTATTTTCCTAAGTGCAGAATATAATGTCTATTCTTAATGCTTCCTGCAGAAAAATTCTCAGCTTCCAGTTAATGCCCATAATTACCATCACAATGTGAAAGCAAGCATGGCATAACATTCAGATTCTGAATAAAATAGGCATTACAAAGCCAAATTTTTTCAAAACCACTTTGCAATAAATCTTGGGAAAAGCAGTCTCTTCTTTTTCTCTGTGCATGTGGGCTCATTTTCAACCAAGCATTAAATTATAAGTTTTCAGGAGCTGTAGCAGTAGAATAACCCAATTTGTTCTTCAATTGTCTTTTTTTTTCTTTCTTAAAAATCAGAAGCCTATTAGAAGAATATGTTTAATAGTACTACATTTTATGAGATACAAACTGGCTCTGAGTAATGTGAGTGAAAAAACATAAGCTACTTTAGAAACAGTCCAAAGTGCATGATATGCTTTGGAAATGGATTACTTCAGATTTGAAAATGTTTTACTTTTGAAATGTTCAAATTAATGGATTACTTTCATTTTTATAATATTTGTGAGGACTTCACATTACAAATGGGTCCTTCCCTGCAACCTGACCTTATGAAAATAGATGGAAGAGGTTTATACTTCTCTGTGGCCCAGGAGTACAAACCAAGACATTAGGGGTACAGGGAAAACCTGAATAATGGTGGAAATAACAGTAACTATATTAATTGCTGTTTTGCTAATTTGCAGTGCACAATTTATGGAAATGGGCTGCCAAGGGTTACTTAAGTAAAAAGGAGATATAGACCAATGTTGCTACATGTTTTAAGCTTTTAATTTATGTTTTATATTTTAATGTCTTTAATTATATGGTTTTAGTTTTTGTGAACTGTCTAGAGAGTTTTGGCTCTTGGTGGTACAAAAATGTAATGCAAATGTAGAAACATAGCAAGTCAGAAGCCATCTAGTCTGACCCCCCAACTCCAACCACCTCTGTTTATGTAATATCCAACATGTGGTTGTACAATCTTTCCTTGAACACCCTCCTTGATGTGGCCTCCACTACCTCCCATGGAAGCCCATTCCATACCCTAGGGGTCATAACCATCAGGAAGTACTTCCTGACATCCAACCTGAAACCTGGTTCCTTGAGCTTTGCCCCATTGGATTTCATCCTGCCCTCCACCACAGGGGAGAACAGGTCACAACCCTCTACAATGTGACCCCCTTCACATATCTATATATCAGTATAAGATACAGACACAGAAAAATAGGGGAAAAAAAGGGGGGGGGCTCTCAGGCCATCTAGTCTGACACCCTGCTCCAGCTGGCTCTACTGTTGTAATCCCCAACAGATCCCCTCTGAGTCTCCTCTTCTCCAGGCTGAAAAGACCCAGCTTCTTTAGTCTCATCTCATATGTCATCCCCTCCAACCCCTCAATCCAACGACCATTCTTGTTACCCTGGGCTAAACTGATCCCAACCTAGCTATGTCTCTCTTATAATGAGGAGCCCAGAATTTGGCACAATACTTCAGTTGTGAGTGCACCAGAGTCTTATAGAGCTTATACTAACACCTCTCTCGATCTGGAAGCCATGCTTCTGGCTATACATCCCAGGATGGCAATTGCCTTCTTAACAGCCACATCACATTGCTGGTTCATGTTCAGCCTGCTGTCAACAAGTGCCCCAAGATCCTTTTCACAAGTGCTAGTTTCCAGCCACTTGTCCCCCATCCTGTACCTGTGACACCTAGTCCTGTGTCCCAAGTCCCAGTGTCCCAGGATGGCTTTCAATGGCTTATCCTCATTGAATGCCATCCTGTTGTCCCCTGACCACTTTCTCAGTCTGTCCACATGCTTTTGGATCTGGAGTACCTGCTCCCCAGTTGTGGCCACTGCCCCCACTTTGGTATCATCTGCAAATTTGGTCAGCAGACTGGTTACTCCCCCTCCTCCAGGTCATTGATAAAGAGGTTGAACAGAATCAGTTCCAGAAGAGAGCCCTGGGGGATTCTCCTCATCACCAGCTGCCATCCTGATGATTCCCCATAGGCAGTCACCTATTGCTTGTGGTCAGTCATCCATGCCCTAATCCATTGCACAGTGTATCGATCCACCCCAAAGCTCATCAATTTCACAATAGGGCAGGGTTTGGAAACCCTGTCCTACGAGGAGAGACTAAGAGAACTGGGCATGTTCAGCCTTGAGAAGAGAAGACTGAGGGGGGAACATGCTATCTCTCTATAAGTACCTCAAAGGCTGTCACAAAGAGGAAGGTATCACTGATACTAGAGTGTAGGGCACAGAATAAGCCATTCAAGTTGCAACAACCCAGATTCAGGCTGAATATCAGGAAAAGAATCCTCACTGTCTGAGCAATATGACAGTGGAACCAATTGCCCAGAGAGGTGGTGGGCTCTCCCACATTAGAGATGTTCAAGGTAAAGCTGGACAGTTGGGAGTGGGATGGTATAAACTGGTGTCTTCCAATAGCAGGAGGTTAGACCCAATGGCCTTCATGTCCCCTTCCAACTCTACTATTCTATGATTCTATGATTTCTCGCATCAGTCCCAGTCAGTGGAGCTGGTGGTGCCAGTGGTGCTGGCCTCCAACTCCTGCAGGTGACATTCCTCCATGTCCCCAGTGGTCTTCTTGCTGTTTGGAAGGGGGTGTTCTCATTTGGCCTGGAGGACCTCCTGGGCAATGTCCAGGAACTGCTCTCCCTCCTTTAGCTCCCAGAAGGAGTTGATGGCATCCTAGATCATTCCACTTCTTCTTGAGATGGGATACTATCTTGTACTTAGCACAAATATATCCTGGCTTCTCATGGGGGAGGTAGACAAACATAGCACAGGTGCTGCAGTTAACTGCAACACCTGCCACTCCTGCCATAGCCTTCTTCGGGTTAGGCATAGGCCACTCCACAGTGAGCCTAATATCTACTCCTCCCACATGGCTTATCTCGCTTACACTGCCCCCACTTGAGACTGGATACCTTTTTCCCTCAGGGAAGGCAAGGTCTCTGAGGAAGCAAGTCCCTAGGCAACCTGGGTCACAACTAAGGGATGCAAATGAGGGACAACACCTGTTGTTAATGCATTGCTCATTGGTGCCATATCACCCACACTGTGAACAGTGGTGCTGGGCCTTCCCTGGTTCCTTCCCTGGTTCCCTCACTGCTGTTGGGAAATTCCAAATAAATCCTTAAATAAAGTGATATGCATGTCCTTTAATATAAAAACTGACAGCAGTGCCCTTACATCGCAGAGTTTTTCCTTTCTCATTCCTTCCACAAGAAAAAAGAAAAACAGCTCCAGACTAGGCAAATGATCAACCCTCTCTCAGCAACTGTTTCCCTAGCCAAAACATAATTGAAACAATGTTGCAATTTGGGCAGCTCTGCTTCCTTTGCAATGTAAAAATACCTAGCCAGCTCATGCTTTCTTTTAAGGGATTTTGTATCTCTGATTGTAAAAACCACAAGCCTTCGATGTGTCATGATGTTTTTCCTGATGTTTATAATGATTTTTCAATGTTTCTATGTTATGATTTTGTGCTTCCCCATTGTTCTCGTCTTCTTACCCATTCAGAATTTCATTCTCCACTCTGCCCTGTGTATGTGACCCAGAACTTATAAAAAATGTGTATGTTCTGGAGCCCCTGTAGTTGGTTCTCTATATTGACTACCCATCAGAGCTAGTGTTTTCTCTGTCAGAGGTGTACATGGTTGTTTCCCAATGAACTGCTGAGACTGAGCATAGTGCTTCCATATGAATCTGAACATTCATTCTCTCTGGTCCTCAGAATGAGATTTCCTGACACTTGTTTCTTCCTTTGCCTCTGGCCCTTTTGAATTCCACTAAAATCTCCATCACCCCTAGTCCTGGTGCTCCAGCCATAAACACCATGATCTATCAAACACCTGGTTGCAAGAACAGGAAAAAGTACAACAATCAAATCTCCCTGTGACAGGGTCCCAGTGTGCAGAAATGTTTGGAAACTAAATGAAAAAACAGCAGAGAAGAAAATTGTCTCTACACCCATACTCAGAAGGAAAATGTTGGATTAGGGTTAGGGTTCTGGTTGTAGGTAGTACATACTACCATAAAAAATGGTTAAATCTCAGAAAAATCCACCACCAATTCAGATGAATTCACATTTCCACAAGTCCAACCAGCCAATTTGGTAGTGAAGTTGCTTTCTCTGAGTCATGTGGATTCCGCAGAATTATAGAGTTTCCTTTTTTCTATTTTCATTTGGGCTAATTTGTATTCAGGCTCACTTGGACTACTGTGCTAATTCACAGTCCTGCTAGTGCAAGTTAGCACAAGTAGAACAAACTTCCAGTTTACAATATCCAGTTCAATCAATGAGAAAATGACAGAATGAAAGACACTTGAGAACTCTTGAAGCACAGGGGATTTAACATGTCTAACTGGCTGAGCTGGAACTGCAAATTTCTTCCTCCAAGATTCACCTCAGAGGTGAAGGAAGACTGAGCTCTCCCTTTATGCATCAACATCCTGTCTTCTTCTGCTGACAGGATTTAAAGAATTGTCTGTGAATTAGTGTAAATCCATCTGCTCCCTAATGTTTTACATAATGATCCCCCTCACTTTTACTTCATCTTACTGCTCAGAAAGATGATGGAGAGGCTTATAACAGGGAGAGATTTAGAAACCCTGGATAACGAAAGGAGGCTGGTGGCCACGCAACATGACTTTCACTAAAACAGGTCTTGCCAGACTAACCTTGTGGAATTCTATGACAAGGTTTTGAGGAGGCTAGATGGAGGGGATGCAGTGGATGTGGTTTACCTGGATTTCAGCAAGGCCTTTGACAAAGTGCCACATGACATCCTGGTTGAGAAACTGAGGCGTTTTGGAAACTGGGGTAGTTCAGGACTTCATGGACACCATGACAACCATGGGGGTGTCTCAACATGTCACCAGCCCAACACATGAAAGGGCTCACACTCTTGACTTGTTCTTTTTGGTGAGGCAGGAAGATGGTTAACCCCTTTGTCATAGTCAGATTACTTCCTTGTGAGGTTCAAGCTTGGGGCCAGTTTTCCTCTCTGTAGGGGTGCAGACCCTATTAAATTGGTCTGCCCCCCATAATCTTATGGATCCTGACAGATTCCTGAGGGCTCTGAGTGATTCCCAGTTGATATGACTGGTGCTCCTGTCAACATCCTGGTTGATCTGTGGAATAGGGAATTGACCCAGGCAATTGACACAATCACTCCTAAGCATGTTCTCCTGCCATGCAGAGCCTGCACAGTGCCTTGGTACATGCCCAAATTGTGAGCAACAAAACAGACTGGCAGACAACTAGAGCATAGGTAGAGAAAATCCCATGCTGAAACTGACCGAACACAGCTGAAAGCTCATTATCAAGCCTATGCTGTGGCAGTGAGGCTGGTGAAGAAGGAATTCTTCTCAGCTCCCATTGCATCCTCACGGTGCCATCCAGCTGAGCTCTTGCATGTGGTGCAGGGCCTATTACATTCCAGGTCTAAGATAGAAGCCATCATACCATTCTGGTTCCTGACTCCTGGCAGAGCAGAGCACATCAGAGCAAGTGGTCCCAGCTGATCTAGCACCTCTGGGATATAAGCAGCCAAGCTCCCAGTGAGTGAGCAAACAGGGAGAGCAAATAGGAGTTTGGCTGAAGAGTTCAGTGGAGGAGGTCACAAACAATGCACCAAGCAGAATCCACAGTGGTGGCCTGAAACAACTGCAACATCTGCACACTAGTACCTCTATTACAGGACAAGGTGAGAGCACTGGAGCAGTGAGTGTCCACCATCCAGACAATAAAAGAAAACGAAGAGGTTATAGACAGAGCAGAGAGCTGCAACAGGTAAGAGTAGTCCAGAACCAAGAAAAACATCAGCAAGCTGAGGCAGCAGAAGAGAACCCCAAGAGAAGGGAAAATGAGGACACTTGCTGGAACAGGGTGACGGTTAGATGCAGAAGACCTAGAAAACACTCTGCACCAGTGGAAGCAGTAGAAATCTCAAACCGTTTGATTTGCTTGAGGAAGAGACATGTGAGTGACCTAATGTGAAAGAACTACATGACACACTGGGTAACTCTGAAAAAGAGACAAAAGGCCAATCTAGCAAGGAAAGGGATAACAAACTTTGCAACAAAAGGAGAAGAGTGCTAGTTGTTGAAGATTCCCTCTTGCACAGTATGGAAAAATATGTATGCCATGATCACCCAGAGAATCACCAAGTATGCTTTCTCCCTGGCACCAGCAAGTTCACACAACTCATATGGCCCACTGTCAAATATTCTTTCCTTCTCTTCCACAAGGGAACTAATGACACTGCCATAAAAAGCTTTGCTGAAGCTCTACGGGGAGATCAAGGGGGAGGTCCCTGGCATTTTTCCCCCTTTTGTGTCGCTCCCTTATTTCACCTTAATTCCCCTGCTGCATGTGGTGGCACAAACAATGCACCAAGAAGACTCTACTGTGGTGGCCTGCAACAAGTGCAACTGGTCCACACTACTACTCCAACTGCAACTGGTCCACACTACTACTCCTATTACAGGAAAAAGTGAGAGCACTGGAGCAGCGAGTGTCCACCCTCCGCTCAATAAAAGAAAACAAAGAGTTTTCTAGACAGAGCAGAGGAGCTGCAGCAGGTAAGTATGGTCCAGAGGGAGATTCCCTCTTGCACGGAATGGAAAGATATGTATGTGATGATGACCCAGAGAATTGTCAAGTATGTTGTCTCCCTGGCACCAAGGTTAAAGTTATAACTAGCAAGTTCACACAACTCATACGACTCACTGACAAATGCCCCTTCTTTCTCTTCCACGTGAGAACTAATGACACTGCCGTAAGACTTCAAAGTTCTAGGGAGGAAAATAAAAAACACTGGGACCCAGATAGCCTTCTCCTCAATCTACCAGTACATGGAAGAGGAACTGTTAGGGAAAGAAGAATCCTTCAAATGAATGACTGGCTGTGATGGTGGTGCTTTAAAGAGTGATTTGGATTCTGGGACCACGGGCTAAGGTTCCTGGAAGCAGATGTTTGGCCACTACATGAAAAACTTTATTAGGAATGCTTTAAACTAAAACCTGCAGGAGAGGGAGATGTGCATCATGGTATACCATCACCTAGCAAACACTTATACATTACAACCTCAAGCAGGGCCCAACACCTAAAAACCAAAGAAAGAAAAACAGGGTGCAGCAAGAATGAACTTTGATGTCTCTGCACCAATGCCCAGAGTATGAGAAACAAACAACATGAACTTGCACTCATAGTACATGAGGGCAATTATGATCTTACAGGAATAATGGAAACTTGGTGGGATGACTCACATGACTGGAACTCTACAACTGAGGGAACTGTTCAAGAAAAATAGAAAGGATCAAAAGGGAGGTGGAGTTGCACTATAGATAAGAGACACATATATCTGCACAGAAATACAAGAAAAGAAACTAGTAGCCCCATTGAAAGCACCAGGACCGCTTAATAACGAGGAGGGGGATTCAGTGACTGATGTGAGGGAACAGGCAAGAATGCTAAATGACTATTTTGCCTCTGTGTTCTCCCCAAAACAAGGACAGGGGAGAGCTGCATGGGAGATCAAATGAGGCCAGGGACTTAGGGGCACACATTAGAGTCACCCACCTAGAAGTTGAGGAGCTCCTCAAGACTCTGGACGCCGGACCCTGAGAGGTTACACCCGAAAGTACTTCAGGAGTTGGCTGGCCTCCATTTTTGAGGCCTCGAGGAGAACCGCTCAGGACTGGAGGTTGGTGTCAGTGGTCTCAATTTTCAGAAAGGGTGGTAGAGGGGACATGGGGAATTACAGACCAGTTAGCCTTATGTCCATTGTAGGGGGGGGGGGGGAACAAAACAATGGAAAGTCTCATAATAGAGAGAGATCTAGTGATGTTAGATAGGGAAGGGAGGCTGGCAGCCACACAACACAGCTTCCACAAAAACAGGTCCTGCCAGGCAAACCTTGTAGAATTCTCTGAAAATGTTTCAAGGTGGCTAGAAGGAGGGGATGCAATGGATGTGGTTTACCTGGATTTCAGCAAGGCCTTTGACAAAGTGTCCCATGATATCCAGGTTGAGAAATTGAGGAGTTTTGGGATAGATCAATGCGCCGTCTGATGGATTAGGGAAGGGGTCCTCAAACTCTTTGAATAGGGGGCCATTTGAAAGGCACCAGGGATGGGTGCAGGCTGCCAAGGCAGTGCAGGCAGGGAGCACAGGACGGGCAGGGGAGGGGGCATGCACGTGCAAGTGCAGCAAGGCAGGGGCATGCGTGCGCAGAGATCATTTTCTCCCAATGAGTTCGAAAGCACCTCGCCATGCATGCGCATGTGCACATGCACGTATGGTGAGCTATGGTGGGCCAGATCCAGCCCACGGGCCATAGTTTGAGGACCCATGGATTGGGGCATGGTTGACTGACCAAAAGCAGAGGGCTACTATTAGTGGGGAATCATCAGGATGGTGGCCAGTGACAAGCGGGGTCCCCCAGGGCTCTGTCCTGGGACCAATCCTGTTCAATCTTTTTATCAATGATATGGAAGAAGGGGTGACCAGTCTGCTGATCAGAATTGCAGACAATACTAAAACGGGGGCAAAAAGATGGATCTTCACAGCCTTTAAAAAAATGGATCTTCACAGCCTTTCTGAAATCCTGGAGAGATGGGGTGAATGGTAGTTCTCGAGTGAGTGCATTCCAAGTTTGGGAGTGAAATAACAGAAAGCTCTTTTGCACATGTCAAACCAACTGTGGAAAATAGTGCATTCAAAAGTGCCTTTGCAGCTGAACCTTCCTGGGCAGGTTCATAGTGAGACAGGCAGTCCTAAGCCATTTGGGACTTTAAAGGTTAAAATGAAGACCTGAAATTGAACACAGAAAGCAAACTGTGCCAGATTGTTTCATTCTAATTTTCTTTCAAGAGGAAGAAGCAGGAGAAAGGAGTTGGGGCTCCTTTATGTGAGCACTGTGAAACATGATTGTTCCCTTAGGACACAGTCAGATGTATGGACCCTCTCAAATCAAAGGCTTTTATGCATCCGATGGCTGGAGTGAGGTGTGGTGGCAGCAATTTCTTTTGCCCCTTAAGCCTTGCCCCCCCCACCCTTTAAAAATCTAGGTGGCTGTTATCATTGGTCTAGAGAAAATGCTGGGGAGGCAAGAAGAAGGGAGGGGATGCTGGTTGCCATTTGGAATTGGCAGGTGGCTCCTGGCCTCCTTCCCTCCCTCATTAGTCCCCCCACCCCACCCCACCTCAGGGTGCATGTCTGCTCTTGGAGAGGCAGCCAGTGCAGTTCCTTCAATACTGGCTGTGAGGGGAAGAAGGTGCGGGGTTTGGCCACAGAGTCTGAGCACTGAGGACTTTGATGCTGATTCTCAGAAGAATCTTATGCTTCCTGTCCCCACCCCCAGGCAATCCTGGGAGCCCATAACATTGTGCTTAGTTTTTTGAAAGCCACTGGTTACAGATGGAATACAGAATCCTGCTAATTTTGTCACTGGCATTCACATGCTGGTCAAGGTGGGGTCACACAAAAATGTAGCTTGGGCTCTTTACTTTCTTTACTACAAGAATCCACTCCAAACAGTATGCTTGTTGTTGTTGTTGTTAGTCACGAAGTCGAGTCCGACCCATCGCGACCCCATGGACAACATTCCTCCAGGCCCTCCTGTCCTCCACCATCCCCCGGAGTCCACTCAAGCTCACACCAACCACCTCAGTGACTCCATCCAGCCACCTCATCCTCTGCCGTCCCCTTCTTCTTTTGCCATCTATTGTTCCCAGCATTAGACTCTTCTCCAGGGAGTCCTTCCTTCTCATTAGGTGGCCAAAGTATTTGAGTTTCATCTTCACTATCTGGCCTTCTAAAGAGCAGTCAGGGTTGATCTCCTCTAGGACTGACTGGTTTGATCGCCTTGCGGTCTAAGGGACTCGCAGGAGTCTTCTCCAGCACCACAACTCAAAGGCCTCAATCCTTTTGCGCTCAGCCTTCCTTATTGTCCAGCTTTCACAGCCATACATTGCAACTGGGAAAACCATAGCCTTGACTATACGCACTTTTGTTGGCAGGGTGATGTCTCTGCTTTTCAGTATGCTATCTAGATTTGCCATAGCTTTCCTCCCCAGAAACAAGCGTCTTTTAATTTCTTGGCTGCAGTCCCTGTCTGCGGTGATCTTGGAGCCCAGGAAAATAAAATCTCTCACTACCTCCATTTCTTCCCCATCTATTTGCCAGGAAGTGAGAGGACCAGATGCCATGATCTTAGTTTTCTTACTGTTGAGTTTCAAGCCAACTTTTGCACTCTCCTCCTTCACCCGCATCAAGAGGCTCTTTAGTTCCTCTTCACTTTCTGCCATGAGAGTGGTATCATCTGCATATCTGAGGTTGTTGATATAACAGTATGCTAACTCTTCCTTTTCCCAAGAATTGAAAAATAAATGTAAACAAACTGCTGTTGGTGTTTTATTGCCTAAATCACTCCTTTTGCTTAATAAAGATTCCAATAAGTGGGAGAAAAAACAATGTGTATATTTGTATTGCCAGAAAGTGCTTCTAGTTTTAAGCTTTGTTCATTCACCTTGGGCAAATTTGACACTGACAAATGGTCCATACATCAGGAAATACCCTGAATGGGAGAGGTTAGACTATCACACTCTGTATACATAGTGCCCTACAAAGGTGACTATAATGATGGTAATATATCAAGAGCCAATGCTGCTGCAGAAAACCAAAGTGTTCCGCATTCCATGAGCAAAGGTTATTTATTTCTGTTTTTATAGGAACTGCTGGAAACATTTTTTCCCTTAATGGGCTTAATGTGTCTCTGAAGGCTTTGCTTCTTATCATAGTTCATTCTCCATCTAAAAATAAAAGTTAGTATTCATGTGGCTATGCAATGAGATAAATAGATCAAAAACTACTTTGAAACACTTGTTTTCCCCTTGAATAGACATCAACATGTACTAAAATACTGTCAAGGGTTAACTTGATAGTACCATAATGGCCTAATTCTCACTGTCATGGTAAATCTGTGTGGCTGGTTTGGACTAGCTTTGAACCCAGCTCTAGGTCAGAGGACTCAGAGTGGGAGGAGGCATCATTTAGTAACTTCTCATCTGCTCCTCCAGAAACTTCCTGGCTAGAGGACATGGAGCAGCTCTTGAATACAGCACGATTCACTGCCTCCATGCTGTTGGAGCCAATGTATGCAAAATCAGATGATGGTCCTGTAAAAGTAGACAACTCCTCAGAAGGGGTGGAGCTACTGCCTTCAGAGGGCTTAGTCATGTTGCTGAGACAACTGCTCTTCATGGGTGAGTATCCCTCAGTGATCCATTGAAGATCCTAACAAGACTTGCTTCATTTGTTGGGACTTTGCAGTACCTGATCTGACCTTGCCTTAGCAGATGCATCTTTGTGTTACTGGATAGGACCTTGCTGTGCCAGATGTGAGCCAGGCAGCAGCACCACTGCAATCCAGCTTCCCCTGAGAGCCTTGTACCAGAATGCAGTGGGTCTCAATACAGAGACACAGCAGAACCTCCCATCCCTGGATGAAGCTCCTTGTAGTTTATCTACATGAGCTACTGCTCTGGAGCTGCCTTTCTCCAATAAGAAACAAGGGAACTGGCTCCTTGAAGGATAATTATGTCTTGTTTTTAAGTCTCTACAAGCAAATGTTTTTAAGGAATATGTGTTACCAATTTTAATTGATAAAAAGTGTGCTTGGGTTACAAGGAGCTTTGGGAAAAGTGAATCTAGATGCATTGTGGTGTCTGATGGTTAGTGTGCAGCTTAGAATGTGAGCAAGAAGGTCATCAGGTTCCACAAAATACTCAGGAGAGCCAGTGTTGTCTAGTGGTTAGAGTGCAGGACTAGGACTCAGGAGATCTGCTAAGCCAGAGAGCTCACTGGGACATTCACAGATTCTCAGTGTTGTTATGAGGATACAGTGGAAAGGAGGTGGGCTTTGTAAGCCATTCTGGGTTCCTTAGAAAAGGAAACAAGGCAGAATATAAATGTAATAAAAATAATGCCCTAACAGATAGGACGAATAAGGAATAAATGAGGGACAGACTTACTTTATGTCCATGCTCAGGGCCACTTTGCCTTTGAGTTTTTTTTAAAAAGATTATTTCCCCTTGCAGGGAAAAGAATTCTAGAGTCATTCCAGAAACAAGCCATCATTTTCACAGCATTTCCTCCAGTACTTGGAAGCAATTTGAGATTTGCATTGTTTCCTGGGATGTAGCCTTTCTTTTATTTACTTCACAGGTGACTGCTACATTTTCCCATGGGTTTTTGGTGACTGTTTCTTTGCTTATAGATTTCATTGCTTTAGATGGGTGATGCCCCTGTCATTATTTATGTTCAGTTTGAGGATGGTTATTTCTGATCGTTGCCCCTGGATCTCGGCTCCAGGTAAACAGCACAGCTGCCATCTCTCAGGGTTGGTTCTGCTTATGTAGCTTTGCATTCCTCCTTGTAGGAAGTCTCCTATTTTTCTCTCTTCTTTTTGTTGTTGTAAGCTTTGGTTTGGAACTTCAAAGGGAAGATGAGGACATTACCTTTGGAAAAAAATTAACCAATGTGGTAACTGTCATTTCAACTTCCCTGATATTTTTCTGGGAGACACATTTAGCCAAACACAGTGCCTCCAAGTGATTCCTCACATGAAGCCAATAACTTCCTCCAGCAGAAAGTTCAGGAGAACAGTCCCAGCAGATGAGGGGAACAGCTGCAATAGACTTAATACTAATCAACAAAGGTGATGTGGTAGATAGCACAGCAACCACAGGTTCCTTATAAAAAGGGTGGCAAAAGTCTGCTTCACCCAACTTCAGAAGGACCAATATTAAGAAATTCAAGTCAGTGATAAGCAAATCCCTGGCAACTGACCCTAAAGGAGAAAGGACTCCACAAGAAATGGGAATTTATTTATTTATTTTTTAAAGACATTCTTAAAGCACAACAAAAACTCATCCCAACAAAGAAAAAGAATAGGAGACTGCAAAGGAAACCCTCATGGCTCCATAAACAGTTAAGAGACAACTTAAAAGCCAAGAAGAACATGTACAGTAACTGGAGGGGAGGTCAGACCTCAAAAGAAAAGTATGAACAGACAGCAAAGACTTGCAGGGATGGAGTCAGGAAGGCTAAAGTGAGCTATGAACTGAAACTAGTGAGGCATTCTAAAAAAGAAAGAAAAGAAAGGAAACCTTCTACAGCCACATACAAAATAAAAGACAAAGGAGAGGGGCATAGGGCAGATCATGAAGGATGGCAAAAAGACAAGAGATGATAAGGAAAAGGCAGAGGTGATAATCTCCTACTCTGGCTCAGTCTCACACAAAAAAATGTGACCTACCTACAAAAGAGAAAATGCAAAATGAAAGGGAAGGATAGTAGCCTAAGAGCAACAGATAAATTGTCAAGGAATACCTTGACGAGCTAGATACATTCAGATCTCCAAGACAGACTCCTTCCTACAATATTAAAGGAACTGGTAGAAGAGCTCTCTGAGCCACTATATATAGTATTTGAGAAACCTTCGAGAACAGGGGAAGTGTCAGATGATTGGAGGAGAGCTGATGTGGTTCCCCATCTACAAGAAAGGGAAGAAAGACAGATCAAGAAACTATAGACTAGTCAGTTTGACATCAATACTTGAGAGAATACTGAGCAAAACATTTAAAAAATCACTATGTGTCATGCTGTCGTCCTGCGGGATCGCAAGCCCACCTGCACCAGGCAACATAACAGCGTCTACACACGGGGAATCAGCCACAGACGCCTTTATTTCAGGTGCGCACAGCCCCCGCCGCTCCGCGAAGCGCTTGTCCCTGTCCCTACGGCTGCCTGTTCCAGGGCTCACGGCACGGACCCGCGGCGTCCTCTCCAGCTCAGCGCCGGCTCTTGCTACGTTCTCCAACATGCACCCTCTGATGCTCCTCGCCAATCACACCTCTACTCCGTCTCTTCTCCGCCCCCTATTCCCACCGTCCCGGCCGCTTTTATTCTGTCTACCTGACCCTGCCCTCCCCCCCCCCGACGCCAGGTGCGCCCGAGCGCCTTCCAGTTTGTTCTATGCTTTTAAAGTGCCCGCG
This sequence comes from Varanus salvator macromaculatus, assembly GCA_023646645.1. Taxonomy (NCBI): domain Eukaryota; kingdom Metazoa; phylum Chordata; class Lepidosauria; order Squamata; family Varanidae; genus Varanus; species Varanus salvator. Next base: position 3,377,370 of record JAIXND010000774.1, on the reverse strand, counting down.
CTCCATTGTGACCGGCTCTGATTGGACGTCCGGGCCGCCGCCATTAAGCGCTCGGCGACGCATCCCCTCTGCCTCCTCACACTGTGTATATGCATTGAAGAACACGTAGTGATAAAAAGAAACCAACATGGATTTCTTAAGACTAAGTCATGCCAAACTAGCCTAATCTCATTACCCAAATGGACAGAGGAAATGCAGTGGACATAATTTACCTAGACTTTAGTAAAGCCTTTTACAAAGTGCATTATGGCTTCCTAATGAATACATTAGCAAAATTTGGACTTGACGTAACTACTATTAGGTGGATCCACAATTGGCTTCAAAATAGGTCACAGTGACCAACCATTAACAGTAATTTCTCAGCCTGGGGATAAGTTACTTTTGTGGTACCACAGAACTCAGTCCTGGAATCAGTACTCTTCAACATCTTTATTAATGATGAGGAAATCCAGACAACAACAATTAAATTTTCAGAAAATACTAAACTGGGTGGAATAGCTAACACGCTGGATGACAAAAAGAAGTTCTGGGGAGACCTAGACAAGCTTGAATGTTGAATGCTGGGCAGAAAACAAAGAACAAAATTCAACAAGGATACATGCCAAGTTCTCTATGTGGCAATAACAACAACAACAACAATAATACCTGCATCAGTACAAGTTGAGGAACACTTGGCTCAACAGTACTGAAAAAGAAAAATACCTTGTAATTATTCTAGACAACAAGCTAAATATGAGCCAGCAATGTGATGCAGCTGCAAAAAGGGCAAAGGCTGTTTTGGGAAGTACTCCTTCCCCTCTATTCTGCATTAGTCAGAACTCACCTGGAATATGGCATTCACTTTTGGGCATCCAGGTATAAAAAGGATGCTGATAATCTGGAGAGGGTTCAGAGAAGTGCAACAAAGATGATACAGGACCTGGAAAATGTGTCTTATAATGAAAGAATTGGGCCTGCTCAATCTTGAGAAAAGAAGACTACAAGATGACATGATAGCACTCTACAGGTACTTCAAAGCCTGTCACAAAGAAGATGGTCAAGACATCTTCTCACTCATCCCAGATTGTAAGACACAGACCTTCAGCTACAGTATACCAGGTACCAGGCTAGACGCAAAATAGAATTTCCTGACTGTGAGAGTAGTACAAGAAAACAAGCTACCAAAAGAGGTTGTGTGCTCTTCCACACTAGAGTAATTGGACAGTTATGGGGATGATAAAACTGGCATCCTGAACTAGCAGGGGGTTGCACTCAATGGCCTTCTTGGCCTCTTCTGACCCAACAATTCTGTGATTCTGTGCAACTGGATGGGAAGTGTTCCTAGGGAAACTAATCAATGCATGGCATCAAGCCTTGATCACTCAATAGCAGATACATAGCAAATAAACTAGATCAATTATAACAACAAAAAAAACCCCTTACTGCCCAATTAAGCCAGACTAGTGAGGGGGTTCTTTAAAAAAAAAAAAAGCAATTAACAGAGCCCAGTACACTGTAGCACTACAAAGCATCAGTTGGCAATATTTAAACAGGTCAAGGGAAGTTGGACTTTAGATACTCCATGTCACAGATGCACAAAACTATAGTGTGAAGTCGGGAGAAAAAACATGGCGTCAGGACAAGACAGACATGCCTAACGGGGCTCCGTTAGCACGCTGGTATCTTCCTGGTCGCGGGCAGGAGGTCCCGTCTAAGCCCTGTAGGGGTGAAGATAGATTGCTTGGCAAATTCCCAGTGGGTGTCTGAACAGCAATTCTGTACTTACTGGGGAAAATTCAAGCTTTTCTCAGCCGGAAGAATACAGGAGGGAGTTTGCCCTCTACAAGTCCTCGACATACAGAAATAGACTATCTTAGTTATTACCATCGGATCTACTGGAAACTATTTTTCTTTTCTTTTTTTCTTTTTTTTTTGCAATAATACCAGTGGAAAAAGCCACATTGTTTGACAACTGATTTAAAAAGAAGAAACTGAAAGCCCTTTGGGTGAAGGACGGGAAGGAATTCTTCCCCCCCCCCCCCTCCACAGAATTGGAAGGCGACATCTTACATGAGTGAGAGATAAAATTGTTTGCAAGTAATTAAAAGTTTCTCTTTTCTTTAATCTCTCCAAGGGCAAGACTTGAACTAATAAATTAATGCTTAATTATATGACAGACGCAATCTTCTAGTTTATTGGACGGGTACCAGATACCGACCATTTTTCTTCTTTGTTTCTTGAAACGCTTGGACCTCTGCCAAGGCTGTAAAATCACTGCTAATATGGAAGCGTTTAATACAGAAACCAAAAACTTTTCAAAGATAATTTTGGAATTACATAATTCCTTAAAAGCCATACAAAGTTTCCAGGAGAATGTCTTAATTAAGCAACTTGACTGTTTACTAATGGAATCAAAAGCTGGTTTTAACAAGATTGACTTTTCTATTAATCAAACTCTGACCAAACAATTCGTATCTGAGCAGAATAAGCAAAATATCCAGCAAACAGAAGGAAAATTTGAAGCTGAGAAGACAACAAATGAACTATTACAGGACTATAAATAGACAACTTAAGTTGGAGAAGAAGACAATTGGAGTACAAGAAATAATGAGCAGATACGATCTAACACATGATTTATTACAGGCATGTCTTTTTGTGCGAATGGAGAAGCTGGCACAATCAGAGGAGTTAAGCTTGCTTGCTATGCTGGAGAAAAAGAAAAGTTAACCATTTAAGGCGATTTTATAACCTGAAGACAGATATATTTGGTAGAGGTGTAAAGAAGAAATTTAAAGGGGAGATAGGAGAACTCTGTTCTTGTTGTTTCAAAAAGGGGTGATGCATTGAGGTTGGCGTGCTCATTTGTAACATAGAAAAACCGTGCTATTGTTTTTGGTGAAGCATTATACTTTTGATTTCATCGGTACTTGAAAATAAGGGAATTTATTATAGGTATTAATGGTCACTAAATAGAGGATGCTCTCGAGGCTATTCCTAACTGTAAGGAGTTATCTCTCCCTTTTTCTTTGTTTCTCTTTCTATTTTTTTTTTTTAAGGGATGATGTAAATAGACTGCTATGTAGTTTTAAGCTAAGATGAAATATAAAGCTATTACCAAACAGGGTATAGTGACCAAATAGAGTTGTTAAGCTGTTATTAGAGAGGATAAATGGATGTTTTGGATGTTATTTGTAATCGTAAGGAGTTATTTTTCTCTTTCTCTTTTTTCCTCTTTCTATTTTAAAAAGGGATGATTTAAATAGACTGGTATGTAGATATGAGATAAAGAAAGGCTGATTTGATAACTTAGCTTAATGAAACAGTGTTAAATGGGTATCCCTAACTATATCTGAAATTGAAAATAGGAGAACCTATTTTATAATTAAAAACTATATGGAGTTCACTATATTTGTTTAAATGGATTTTAAGCTATGATGAAATATTTGTGAGTTTAAAGAGGATTGGTTTAAAGATATCACCAAGCAGGGTAGTTAGGGTGCTCATTGAGATGTTAAATAGATTTTTTTGAGGTTACTACTAATTTTGGTAGCGAGGAAGTTATTTTGTATAAAAATAAAAATAATAAGTTTTTGAAGTGTTTAGAAATGTCTAGAGGAAATTTATTATTGAAGGAGAAAAAAGATGTAATTTCACCCAACTTGGAGAAGCTCCCCTTGAATAATGGACAAGAGAAGCAGGACTTTTCACGAAAGAAAGATGGGATTGATGCTATGGAAGAAGGAAGATTGTGACTTCTATCAAATTTGAAAATATACCATGAATTGGCTGGAAAGACGGGACTGGGTTCTAAAGAAGTTTTTATATTGTTATAAAAAGGAGTATAATAAGATTATAGTATGTTAAAAGACATGTTGTAGGGGCTGATCCAGTAGATCTGATGTGTGTGTGTGATGATGGATATGTGTGGTCTGTAGTTTAAAAACTCCAATAAAATTTATTTTAGAAAAAACAAAAACTATAGTGTGAAGTCTAATGACCAGTGTCTCCAGTCCACCACTCTACATTAAGGTGGTGATGAAAGCAGAAGAATGTTCAGAGAGGGAAACTGTGGGCTGTATACTCTCCATTGCAGATGCCACTTGAGGTGAAAACAGTGCCTATCTCAAAATACTCACACACATTTGAACTGAATTAGCTTAGTTCGGGGTGTTTTGTGTGAAGAGTTTTTTATTGTGAGATTTCAAATGGAAAGCACATCATATGCTACAAAAACAAAACAGTCAGAAGTGTGTAATCCTGTCAGACCAAATAAATCAAATGGAAAAATGCTGCTGCAGCTGTTGGAGTCCCCCAATGCTTCAAAAATTATAAAAAGAGTTGTTGTTGTTTAGTTGCATCACAACCCCATGGACACCTTCCTCCAGGCGCTTCTGTGTGCCACCATCCCCTGGATTCCCCCTGAAGCCCACACCAACTGCCTGAGTGACCCCATCCAGCCACCTTAACCTCTGCCATCCCATTCTTCTTTTGCCATCAATTGTTCCCAACATCAGGATCTTCTGTGAGTCCTTCCTTCTCATTAGGTGGCCAAAGTATTTGAGATTCCTCTGACCTTCTAAAGAAGAGTCAGGGTTGATTTTATTTATTTATTTACAATCTTTTTACTCCATCTTTTACAAATGTCCCAGGATGGCTTGATTACCTTTAAGATTGACTGATTTCATAGAATCATAGAATAGTAGAGTTGGAAGGGCCATGAAGGCCATCGAGTCCAACCTCCTGCTGTTGCAGGACACCACATTACAACATCCCACTCAGATGGCTGTCCAATTTCTTTTTGAATGCCTCTAGTGTGGGAGAGCCCACCACCTCTCTAGGCAGCTGGTTCCACTGTCATACTGCTCTGACAGTGAGGAAGCTTTTCTGATGTCCAGCCTGAATTGGGTTGTCGCAACTTGACATGATTATTCCGTGTCCTACACTCTAGCACCGACAAGAAGAGATCTTGAGATTCCTCTTTGTGACAGCCTTTGAGGAGCTTATAAAGGGATATCATGTTCCCTCTCAGTCTTCTCTACTCAAGGCTGAACATGCCCAGTTCTCTCAGTCTCTGCTCATAGGGCAGTGTTTCCAAACCCTGGATCTTTTTTGTTGCCCTCCTCTGGACACTTTCTAATTTACTTGCATCTCTCTTAAATCTTGGTGCCCAGAACTGGACACAGTATTCCAGGTGAGGTCTGACTAGTGAGGAGTATAGAAGAACTACTACTACTTGTGATTTGGAAGTAATACTTCTGTTAATGCATCCCAAAATAGCATTTGCCCTTATGGTGGCTGCATCGCATTGTTGGTTCATGTTTAACCAATTGTCCACAATTACTCCAAGTTCTTTTTCTTTTTCAGTTGTGTTGAGCCACATATTTCCCATCTTGTATTGATGCATTTGCTTTCTTTTTCCTAGGTGGAGAACTCGGCATTTGTCCTGTAAAGAGATTTGATATATTTGCAGTCCAAGAGACTTTCAGGAGTCTTCTCCAGCACCACAATTCACAGGCCTCAGTTCTTAGGAGCTCAGCCTTCCTTATGGTCTAACTCTCACAGCCCTACATTACAACTGGGAAAACCATAGCTTTGTCTATACACACTTTTGTCGGCAGGGTGATGTCTCTGGTTTTCAGTATACTCGCTAGATTTCCCTTAGCTGCCCTCCCAAGGAGCAAGCGTCTTTTAACTTCTTGGCTGCAGTCACCATCTGCAGTGCTGTTGGAGCCCAAGAAAATAAAATCTCTCACTACCACCATTTCTTCCCTATTTGCCAA
>JAIXND010000774.1:3335585-3371074 GCA_023646645.1 Varanus salvator macromaculatus | reverse complement strand
CCGAGGGCGTGGAATGGGCTTCCACGGGAGGTCGTTGAGGCCCCATCGGTGAGGGTGTTCAAAGATAGGCTGGACATGCACATGGTGGGCATGTCATGAGCGGAGCCGGCTGGTGCCGGAGGTCAGACTAGATGGCCCAGGAGGCCCCTTCTGACTCGCTCTGTTTCTATGTTTCTATGTTTCTATGTTTCTATCCAGCTTACCTTGATTTATTGATCTTACATTCCAGGTTCCTATGCTGTAATATTCTTTACAGCATTGGACTTTCCTTTCACCACCAGATACATCCACAACTGAGTGTCCTTCCAGCTTTGACCCAGTTACTTCGTTCTTTCTGGCGCCACTAGTACTAGCCCTCTGCTATTCTTCAGTAGCACACTGGACACCTTCCGACCTCAGGGGCTCATCTTCTGGCATCATATTTTTTGGCTTTATTTAATCAATAAATGCTCAAATCAAAAAGATTAGTAAAGGTACTAAGAATTCCTTTTGCGCTACTAAGATGAAATGGAGATGAAATATCTGTTCAGTCTGTTTAAAACAATACTGTCGGTACAAGCACTGTTTGGAGAAGTTGTGGTGATTCACTTCAATAGGAAGACCACCTTCCCTTCTTCACTGTACATAATAAAAAATGAAACCCATTTGGGGTGTTACAGATTATCTCTTGCAAGTAGCTATACTGGAAAGCACTAATGCCAGTAGATGGCACTGCAGAATTTATAATATTATATAAGCCTTTGGTTAGCATAATGTCATGTTTTCCATGGAAAATGAACAAAAGACTCAAAAGCCATTCCCAACAGAGTTGCTTGGAAAAATCTGTCTTCACTTACTGGTTCTGACTGCTTGGCAAACTTGATCTACAAAAGGTCAAACTTGAAGCTGCTTCTCCAGGTTAATGCTCTTCAACAAAGATAATTTGCATTTCCAAATCTGAATACCTCAGCATTTTACTGTCAGATAATGTCAGTTAAAAATGCCAATTACGTTCATTTAAAGCATAATTTCAGTTTTTTGAAAATGTGAACTGGACATTATTCTACACACAGTAGTAGAAAATAAACACACAGAGATACATATATCCTTATATTCTTGATTCATTAAATTTATTTTCAGAGTTAAACCATCATATCTAATGCTGAGCAGCACAAGAAGAATCCTGATGGCTCAAGAGAAAGACGTAGTCCAGCATCTTGTGACTCAGTGGCTGGCAGTCAGATGCCTCTGGAAAGCATTTGAAAAGGGCCTAAAAACTGATACTAACCGAACCCTTCCCTATACAAACTTCATGCACAAACATGGGCTCATTGTTAGAATTGGGGACTTCTAACCCATTAGTACCTCCCTCACAATTTCTCCTATAAGTTGTTTTTTATCCTCAATTCAGTATTTAAAACCCAGTGCCCCTGTATTTTTGGCCATTATTGTGTGAATGCATCATAACAGATGATTTTCAGATAAGATAGCTCACACCTTCAGTGTCCAGTCATCCAAGACTCATTCACAGGACTAGTTCACAAATGTGTGTTCATATCTGTGTACATGCATTTGTGAAAGACCCCTCACAGCTGTAATACCATCAATAGAAGCACATGATTTCTATAATATCATAATTGCAGATGGATATGCCTCCAGTAAAGTCAGCTCACACATTTACACCCTAGAAACTCTTACAGAACCCTCCCCTGCCAAACGTCACCCTAGGTTTGGGGATTTTGTGAATTATTGATTAAATAAAGTGCTAAATAAATAAATAAAATAAACATCAGCTCCCAGCAAGCATAGTCAATGGTCAGGTATTCCAGAAGTTGTAGTACAAAACATCCGGAAAGCACCAGCTTGGGGAAGTCTGGACTAAATGAACAGGTAAATTGATTTTGTTGAAAAGCCCCTGGCACCTGCAAATACTAGCTGAGTTGCTTTCCATGCAGAGAGAGGCATGCCTCCGTGCCTCTTTCTGCATGGGAAAATGTAGGTGGGGTGGCATCAATGAAATCAGAGGAGGGAGCAGGGCTATAGGGCAGAGTCCTGCTCCTTGACATTATCTGGCTCACCAGGCTTAGCCTGGGGTGCAACCCACATTATACTATCATAAACAATGAATAGGAGAATATGTTATTTATTTTTATCTGTACTATCCATAGCAGAAGCTTTCCGAGTGGTATAAAACAAAATATAAAAACAATAAAAATGCAATAAATCAAAGCAGTAAGAATTAAAATTAAAAAAAAAAATAGAAGAACATTAAAAGAGCCAGCTAGGATTAAAAAAACACCTGGCTAATTGTATTGGGCTTCTGAATGACCAGGGAGGTCTTTAAAGGTCTCCACAAAGAAGACTGTCTTAACCTGGTGCAGAAAAGATAACACTTTTGACACCAGGCTGGCCACAGCCGGGAGGTTGTTCCAAGGAGTGGGGGGCATCACAAAAAAACCCTCTTTGCCACCCAGAGGACGGCCCCAGAGGCTGAGCAGTGTCCAGGTAGATTGGGGTTGGCAGAGATGCTCCAACAGGTATTATGGTCCTAAACTGTGTAGAGCACCTTGAATTGAGACTGGAAGCATACAGCCAGCCAATGCAGACTGGTCAGAAATGGTTCAGACCTCTGCATTAATCTGGCTGCCATGTTCTGCACCAGCTGCAGATTCTGTACTATCTTTAAGGATAACTCCACGTACAGTGTTTTTCAGTAATCTAATCTAGAGATTACCAGAGCATAGATTACTGAAGCAGGGCTATACCTGTTCAGGTAGGAGCACAGTCATGTCACCAGGTGAAGTTGGTAGAAGGGACTCTGAGACACCAAGGCTACCTGAGCTTCAGGTGACAAAGATGGATCAAGGAGCACCCCCAAGCTACAAACCTGCTCCCTCAGAGGGAGCGGGACCCCATCTAGAACTATTTTATTTTATTTTATTTTATTTTATTTTATTTTATTTTATTTTATTTTGAACATTTCTACGCTGTCCTCTTACCAAATATCTCTGAACGATTTTACAATAAAGCACAGCATCGTTTCTGTACAATAAAACTCCAATTAAAATAGCAATTTAAACATTAAAATACAGGAAAAATAAAAAGAGATTTGCCTAGCACCAAAAAGAATAAAGTGTTGACACCAGGCACACCTCTCTGGAGAGCATATTCCATAACCTGGATACCACCGCAGAGAAGGCCCTTCTCTGGGCAGCCACTATCCTAATCTCCTTCAAGGAGGGCTCCCAAAGAAGCACCTCCCACCCAGATCTTAAGGGATGGGCAGGCACATAGTAAAAGAGAAGCTCCTTCAGATACAGAAACATAGAAGCAGAATGAGTCAGAAGGGAGCTCTCCAGCCATCTAGTCTGACCCACGGCTCCAGCCAGCTCTGCTCATGACATGCCTACCATGTGCATGTCCAGTCTATCCTTGAAAACCCTCCCTGATGGGGCTTAAACCACCTCATGTGGAAGCCCATTCCAAACCCAGGTCCTAAGCCATTTAGGGTTTTGTAGGTCATCACCACCACCTTAAATTGGGCCAAGGACTTCAATTGGTAGCCAGTGTAGATGGTAATGGATTGGTGTTATACATGCATATCTGCCAGTCCCTGTTAACATCCTGGCTGCTCTGTTCTGAACCAACTGAAGTATCCGGCAGCCCCACATAAAGCATGTTACAATAGTCCAATTGGGAGGTTACCAGAGCATGGGTCACAATTACTAGACTCTGCTCATCCAGGTAAGGGTGCAGTTGATGAATCATCCAAAGCTGAAGCAATTTTTTCCTTGCCACAACAGCCACTTGAAACTCCAGGGACAGCTCTGCGTCGAGGCGCACTCCCAAACTGCACACCCTACCCTTTAGGGAGAGTGAAATCTCATCCAGAACAGGGCTGAAATAACTTATCCAGAAGGCCAAACCACCAACCAACAGGACCTCCATCTTGCCTGGATTAAGCCTCAATGGCCCTCATCCTGCCCAACACCAGTTAAGGACAGTCACTGCCATGCCACACCTGGATTAGATGTAAAAGAGAGGTAGAGCTGGGTGTCATCAGCGTACTGGTGACTCTGCAGCCCAAACCCTCAGATTACCTCTCCCAGTGGTTTCACGTAGATGTTGAAAAGCATGGAGGGTAAAATGGAACCCTGTGGAACTCCATGGCAAAGCTCCCATGGCTCAGAACCATAAACCCCCAGAACCACCTTCTGTACCAGCCAAGTAGGAGCAGAACCACTGCAAGGTAGTGCCTCTAACCTCCAACCCACCCATCAGGTAGATGGTATCAAAAGTTGTTGAGAGGTCCAGGAGAACCAACAGGGGCATACTCCCTCTGTCCCTCTCCCTACAGGGTCATCATACATTTCAGGCCTGAAACCAGACTGCAATGGGTCCAGATGTTCAGTTTCCTCCAAGAGAGCCTGGAGTTGCCCAGCCACCCCCCACTCAAGCACCTTGCCCAAAAACAGGTTGTTAGCCATGGTCTATAATTGGTGGCCAGCTCTGGGTCCAGGTTCACCCTCTTCAGGATGGGCCTGATCACGGCCTCCTTCAAGGGGGTGTTTACCTCAGGGAAGCATTAACAACCTCCTGGACCCAGGTACACATCTCATCCTTGGCTTCGGTGAGCAGCCATAAAGGGTAAGGGTCAAGTAAACAGGTGATAAGTCAGACTTGTCCAGGCACCTTGTCCACATCCTCAGCCTGTAGTGGTTGAAACTCATCTAACAAGAATGGACCAGACGGTGCTCTGAACACTTCCCATTCTAGAACCACATCAACTGTGGAGTCCTTCTGGTGGCAAATCTGAGCAATTTTATCCCTAAAGTGCAGGCCAAGATCATCACAGCAAGCTGCTGATGGTGCGATAGGGTCTATTTTAGACCCAGAAAGTAATAGGCCCTGCACCACCCAAAAAAGCTCAGCTGGACAGCACTGTGAGGATGCAATGGAAGCAGAGAATTACTTCTTTGCCCCCATCACTGCCACAACATAGGCTCAATAATGAGCTCTAAGTAGTGTTTAGTCAGATTCAGCATGGGATTTCCTCCACCTATGCTCGAGTCATCTCCCAGCCTGTTTCATCACCCACATACACCCATGATAAACACACACACACACATCCAGTCAAAGGAATCACCCACCAACAGCATCTCAGTCTTGTCAGCACTGAGTTTCAGTTTGTTAGTCTATTACCATAGCCAGTAACTGGTTGAGCACCTCCACAGCCTCACCTGCCAACAATGAAAAGGTGATATAGAGCTGCTTGTCATAGAAACAGAGAAACATACAGAGTCAGAAGGGATCTCCTGGGCCATCTAGTCTGACCCCCGGCTCCAGCAGGCTCTGCTCATGACATGCCTAACATACAGAATACAACTCTAGATGACCCCACTCAGTGCTCTCCCATAGATGTTAAATACCATGGGGTGGGACCAAAGCAGACCCCTGAGGAACAACATGCTGCAGAATCAACAAGGCTGAACAATGATCCCCAAGTATCACCTTATGAAGACGGCCCTCCAAGTAGGAGCAGAAGCACTACAATGCAATACTCCCCTCACTCCCACTTCAACCAGCAGCTCCAGAAGGATACCATGGTCAATGGTATCAAAAACAACTGAGAGGCCCAGCAGTATCAAAGGTGTCTCACTCCCCCATCTTTCTCCCCAGCATAGGACATCAGAAAGAGCAACCAAGGCTGTTTCCATGCCAAAACCAGTCCTGAGCCCTGCCTGAAATGGATCCAAATAATCAGTTTCATCCAAGAGTGCCTGGAGCTGACTGGCAACCACTGTCTCTAGAACCTTGCCCAGGAAAGATATTTGCTACTGGCCTGTAGTAGTTCGAATTTTCTGAGTGAAGGGAGAGTTTTTTAAGAAACGGTCTCACCACTGCCTCTTTAAGACAGCATGGGACCTCTCCCTCCTGAAAAGAGGTGCTGATGAACTCCCCAGCCCAGTCAATTATTCCTTCCTTGCTGGCTTTTAGAGGTGCAAGGATCCAAACACCTTGTCCACATCCTCTAGCTGTACTGACTGAAACTCATCCAATAAAAAGGACCAAACTGTGCTCTGGATAGCTCCACTGATTCATCTGCTGTAACCCTGGAGTTTAAGTCCCATCAAATACAAGAGATTTTTTTTCCATGGAAGTGCCCAGCAAGTGGGTTACAGACAGCACCTGTAGCACAGCTCAATTAACAAGTTGCACTGATGTATTCTGTGGGTCCCAAACAGAGATGGGTGAGAATTTAGTCTTTCTTTGGGAGTAAAAATTTACCCAAACTCACAAAGAAAAAAAACTTAATATGGGTGAAACTGACCAATTCATCCAGAGTTTTGCAGAGTTTGGGCATGGATACCTATGCATTCAACCATGCTTGATACTGAATTTAGGGCTGCCACCTCTTTTTCCTGAGAGGCTCCTCATATTTAGCAGGTACAAGGCAGACAGGCACATCGTACTGCATTAGATGTACCTATGGAATTAGGCCAGTGCACATGGATAAGAATGTTGTTTCAAATCAATTCTGAACAGAATTTACCAAATGTGCAGATGTCTACATGTGCAAAATGCAAAGATCATAAGTTATACAAACAGATCTAGGAGAAAGTGAAATGAACAGACCTGAACCTGAATCCCAAGTAGTAATGTGAGATGTGAGTAATGTGAGAAACTCTATGGTGAAATGTTGCTGATCTTATCAAAGGAGTTTAACTTCCCTCAAAGTTTCTCTAATGTTTGGCTTTAGCCACTGCTTTTGGAAAAAGTGGACAACAACTCAAAGGCCTATAGCTAGAGATAGGTTGATTTCAGTCAGGACATGCTGCATTCAAGTGCCTTTTACCTGTTGCTTCACATATGCAAGGAAGAAGGGGGTCATTTTATTCCAAAGAATAGGTTCCCCTGAAGTGACAACAGATGGATTGGAGCAAGGAATAATATTGTAATGCTATTTCTTATCCTGTACTGTTTGATACAGTAATAAATCCTGCACTGTTTGATACAGATATTATAGTAATAAATCAGCTGCAATTAAGTATTTAATGGTACACTAACTGTGGATTTTAGAAACATAGAAACAGAGCGAGTCAGAAGGGGCCTCCCGGGCCATCTAGTCTGACCTCCGGCACCAGTCGGCTCCGCTCATGACATGCCCACCATGTGCATGTCCAGCCTATCTTTGAACACCCTCACCGATGGGGCCTCAACAACCTCCCGTGGAAGCCCATTCCATGCCCTCAGGGTCCTAACTGTCAGGAAGTGCTTCCTGGCATCCAAATTGAACCTTGGCTCCCTGAGCTTTGCTCCATTGGAGCGCATCCTGCCTTCCTCTGCAGGGGAGAACATGCCTCTCCCCATCTCCATGTGACACCCCCTCACATACCTGTATGTTGCCAACATATCCCCTCTGAGTCTCCTCTTCTCCAAGCTGAAGAGACCCAGTTCCCTCAGTCTTGCCTCATACGGCATCCCCTGCAAACCAGCCACCATCCTTGTGGCCCTACACTGCACTGACTCCAACCTGGCTATATCCTTCCTGTAATGAGGGGCCCAAAACTGAACACAATACTCCAGTTGCGGGCGCACCAGAGTCATGTAGAGTGGTAGTAATACCTCTCTTGATCTAGAAGCCACACTTCTGGCTATGCAACCAAGGGTGGCATTCGCCCTCTTGACCACCGCATCACACTGCTGACTCATGTTTAGCCTGCAGTCATCCAGTACCCCGAGGTCCCTTTCACAAGTGCAGCTCTCCAGCCACTTGTCACCTAACCTGTACTTATGACAGCTATTCCTATGCCCCAAGTGCAAGACCTTGCACTTATCCACATTGAACGCCATCCTGTTGTCCCCTGCCCACTTCCATAGTCTGTCCAGATCCTTTTGGGTCTGGTGTATCTGCTCCTCAGTTGTGGCCACTGCTCCAGTTTTAGTGTCGTCTGCGAATTTGATCAGCAGACTGTTCACCCCTTCTTCCATGTCGTTAATGAAAAGATTATACAGGATTGGCCCCAGGACAGAGCCCTGGGGGACTCCGCTTGTCACTGGCCGCCATCCCGACGATTCCCCACTAATGGTTACCTTCTGCTTTCGGTCAGTCAACCATGCCCTAATCCACCGGACAGTGCTTTGGTGTATCCCAAAACTCCTCAGTTTCTCCACCAGGATATCATGGGGCACTTTGTCAAAGGCCTTGCTGAAATCCAGGTATACCACATCCACTGCATCCCCTCCATCTAGCCATCTTGAAACCTTGTCATAGAATTCCACAAGGTTTGTCTGGCAGGACCTGTTTTTGCGGAAGCCGTGTTGTGTGGCTGTCAACCTCCCTTCCCTATCTAGCATCACTAGATCTCTCTCTATTATGAGCCTTTCCATTGTTTTTCCTACAATGGCCTCAAAAATGGAGGCCAGCGGGCGTGAGAGAACCCCTGCCAACTCTCTAAGTACTCTTGGGTGTAACCCGTCAGGGCCTGGCGCCTTTGTAATGTCCAATGCCCTGAGGAGCCCCTCGACTTCAAGGGGGGGTGACTCTAATCTCTGCCCCTAAATCCCCAGCCTGATCTAATCTCCTATACGGATATCCCCCGTCATGCTTTGGGGAGAACACAGAGGCAAAATAGTCATTTAGCATCTGTGCCTGTTCCCTCATGTCAGTCACTGGATCTCCTTCCTCCTTATTTAGTGGTCCCACCACTTCTCTCCCCTTCCTTTTCCTATTTACATGCTGAAAGAAGCCCTTTTTGTTGCTCTTGATATTCTTGGCAAGTCTCAGCTCATAATCAGCCTTAGCCTTGCGAAGAATCCTTCTGCAACGGGCCTCCTCCTCCTGGTATACCCTTTTGTCTATTTCCCCCAGTACCCATTTCCTATGGAGGCTCCTCTTTCGTCTAATTCTCCTAACCACCTCCTTTTGTGTCCATGGCGGCACTCTCCTCCGCCTCCCCACCTTACTGACTTTTCACAAATATTATAATTCTTTAGTCAGCACAGAATGTATTTTTTCAGTCGCTTCATATATCCTGAAAGAATGTCAGCAGAGCCATTGGAACAAGCAAAGTTTGTGTGTGTTTTTTATTATTATATTAAAACTCTCGATCTATATGCACAGCGCTAAATAAAATGTCCCCAAGGGTATTCTTTATGCACCATTCGCAACCCTCAGCACAGGCCCTGCAGGACTTATCAGTGTCTTCCCATCCTTATCTTTCTGCAGAAAAGAAGCAAGTTCATCTTACGCAACGCAAAATAGGGAGACTTACCTCTGAGTGTTTATGAACTTGCCTCAAGTTGTATACCATCTGCACTATGACACTGTTTGAGGTCTTTCCCCATGCTAATTCAGAGGATCGGCTTACACCAAAGTTGCAGAAGCTCAGGCCTGCAGGCAAAATCTGGCCAGCCAAGGTCCCACACATGGCCATGGTCCTTTCTGCCAGCCCCACACCCACTGTGGCTTTCTGGCTTTTGCATAGTCCTTTCCCCATTTCAGTTGAAATTCCTCTCCTGAAGCTTTGTTTCTGTCAGTAAGAGCTTGAAGCTTAAATATGATGGCATTTTCAAGATTTGTTTTTGTCCCTTTGGCCCTGCCACTACTTGAATGCAGTCTGAGAGCTTCTCTGAAATTTGGTCCTTCAGTCGAAAGAGATTCCCCAGCTCTGGCTTTGAGTTAACACCTAGTGGCTGAACTTTGGATCAAAAGTAGCAAATGCTCAGGGTCCTTCTAGAAAGATCTACCCACAAGGCATTAAACTCCGAGAGCGGTAGTTATTCCATGTCAATAGTGCTGTCATGCTGGTTCCTTCAGAATCTGAGATTGTCAGAGATTTGAGTATCGCTATCACCACCACCACCACCACCACCACCACATAACAATAAATGCTTTATAGCTTCTCCTACTCCAGCCCACAAAGGCTGGTTCCATAATCACTTCTTGATCTTTTAGATGTTCCACCATTGCTGTTTTTGTTTCAGTGAACTTTCATGGCTTCCTCTCTGGTTTCCCTCCAGTATATTATGTATGAGTTGGGTCCATCACACAATTAATTTCCTTGCCTCCACAGTCTACCAACATTGATGTCAATCCTGGGCAGGGAGAAGCACTGAAAGCAGGTTGGAGTGGTAATGCACACTGCAGAAACCATACAGCTGCTGCCTTATGTGACATTGGCAAGTCTATATCTCTGCTGCTGCAAAATGTGTGAACATTTATCTTATGTCATGACATCATTATTCTTTAGCATTTCCGCACTTTGCACTTCTAGCAGGAGCAGCTGTAGTGGAGCCAGGGGACATAGGAATGCAGTGCCAGCAGGAGAGTGTCAGGGAGGGGAGAGACAGTTCAAAACCACTGATCTAAGTGACCTGCAAGTCATTAGTATTCTGCAAATATCTGAGCTGTAACTCCCTGAGCTGCTGGGTGAGGGTGGGCAGGTAGGAAAAATGACCAGTGGAAAATGAATTGTTAAAACAGTTACAAAGAAGGATTGATGCAACTGATTTTTCATTATATGCAGTGTCTGTAGATTGTAATTAGTTTGGATTGTTCCTCCTTTATGACACAAGTAAAATGCAAATTGGCTGGGAATGAAAGGAAATAGTATTTTATGATTCAAGGTACTATTTGGGGCTGTGGAGAACAAAGTCAAATCAATAGGACTGGTGACAAATATTGTATTAATGTATGCATAAGTGAATCGGATGTGGGTTGCATACAGATGAGCAAGATGTAGCCTTCCAGGCCACAGAGGATAGAGTAGAAGTGAAGAGTAGTTCAGGCTGAGCCAGAGTACAAAGAGGAGCCAGTTTCTGATGAATAAAGGAAGAATCATAGAATAGTAGAGTTGGAGGGGGCCAGAAGGCAATTGGGTCCAACCCCTGCTATTGCAGGACACTAAGTTACACCATCCTTTAACTAAAGTCCATTATTCTGTGTCCTGAGCTCTGGAATGAACAAATAGGGATCTTGTCCTTCCTCTTTGTGACAGCCTTTGAGGTACTTGTATACTGCTATCATATCTCCCCTCAGTCACAGTATCATAGAATAGTAGAGTTGGAAGTGGCCATGAAGGCCATCGAGTCCAACCTCCTGCTGTTGCAGGACACCAAGTTAGACACCATCTATGGCTGTCCAATTTCTTTTTGAATGCCTCTAGTGTGGGAGAGCCCACCACCTCTCTAGGCAGCTGGTTCCACTGTCATACTGCTCTGACAGTGAGGAAGCTTTTCCTGATGTCCAGCCTGAATTGGGTTGTCGCAACTTGACATGATTATTCCATGTCCTACACTCTGGCACCGACAAGAAGAGATCTTGACCTTCCTCTTTGTGACAGCCTTTGAGGAGCTTATAAAGGGATATCATATTCCCCCTCAGTCTTCTCTGCTCAAGGCTGAGCATGCCCAGTTCCCTCAGTCTCTGCTCATAGGGCAGTGTTTCCAAACCCTGGATCTTTTTTGTTGCCCTCCTCTGGACACTTTCTAATTTACTTGCATCTCTCTTAAATCTTGGTGCCCAGAACTGGACACAGTATTCCAGGTGAGGTCTGACTAGTGAGAAGTATAGAGAAACTACTACTACTTGTGATTTGGAAGTAATACTTCTGTTAATGCATCCCAAAATAGCATTTGCCCTTTTAGCAGCTGCATCAAATTGTTGGGTCATGTTTAGCCTATTTCTCCAAGATCTTTTTCTTTTTCAGTTTTGTTGAGCCACGTATTACCCATCTTGTATTAATGCATTTGGTTTCTTTTTTCTAGGTGAGAAAGTGTTCCAAAAAATGCTGACCACCTCCCCACCCCCAGTCCCCAGGTTATGGATGAGTTCCATTCTTGAGAACATCCTTAAGTCAAAATTGTATGTAAGTTGGATCACATGAGTAAGCCAAATATTTGTCTTAGTATGTGTATACATTTTACCTTTCTACTTAAGAAAAACTTCCATATTCACTAAAAACATCTTAAGCAAAATACAAATTATTACTGAATAATAATAATTC
This sequence comes from Varanus salvator macromaculatus, assembly GCA_023646645.1. NCBI lineage: Eukaryota > Metazoa > Chordata > Lepidosauria > Squamata > Varanidae > Varanus > Varanus salvator. Next base: position 3,359,087 of record JAIXND010000774.1, on the reverse strand, counting down.
AGTAATAATAAATTAACTTCAGATACTGGAGAGAGAGAGAGAGAGAGAGAGAGAGAATCTGTATGTATGTGACTAGTACAATACTAGGTATCCAGTATTGTTTAAAAAAACACACACACATGAACGTTCTTAAAATAGACCATCTTTCAAATCAGTGTCCTTAAAGAGTTAGGCTAGCTAACTATCATTCTTGCATAAATTATAATATGATCATGAATATGAAGCATTTTGAGCACTTTAATATACTTTATGTTGTTTGTTCTTTTGGTTTGTTCATTTTCTGAATCTACTTCTGAGTTGTTCTGCTAATTTACAATAAACCATAAGAATAATAAAATACTACCATTTCAAACAAAACCAATCCTAAAACAAAACAGAGAAAGTAATCAGAACACTCTTTTTCTCTTTTTATAGAACTGGGTAATATATGAAGGCCTGTTGGCCACTTTGGAGGGGATAAGCATGCCAAATTCTACTTAGACATGTTCTCTCTCCCTGTGTTGCCAATTTGGCATCATTTTCCCAGCCTTAGTACAGGCATACTAATACTGATCTAGTTCCCCTTTAGCATTTGCCCTTGTATCCAGGTTCTCAGCTGTTAGAAGGACATTTATGATGAGAAACAGAAAATGGCTGTACATAGAAACATAGAAACATAGAAAAAGAGTGAGTCAGAAGGAACCTCCCAGGCCATCCAGTCTGACCCCCAGATCCAGCCAGCTCTCCTCATGACATGCTTACCATGTGCATGTCCAGCATATCCTTGAACACCCTCACCAATGGGGCTTCAACCGCCTCCCATGAAAGTCCATTCCATACCCTTGGGGTCCTAACTATCAGGAAGTACTTTCTGGCATCCAAATTGAACCTTGGTTCCCTGAGGTTTGCTCCATTGGAACACGTCCTGCCCTCCTCTGCAGGGGAGAACAGGTCTCAACCGTGTGACACCCCCTCACATACCTATATGTTGCCAACAGATCCCCTCGGAGTCTCCTCTTCTCCAGGCTGAAAAGACCCAGCTCCCTTACTCTCATCTCATACAGCTTTCCATGAAATCCAGCTTTCCCTGGTAGTCCAAGTGTTGTGGGTACCTAACCTGAGTACTACCTGTATAGAAACCCCCTCCACCTTACTCCATCCTCTTCTTCCTCCTGCCTACTGACTTCCTTGTGACAAAAAGCAACTCGGTCATAAAAACAATAGAAATCTTGAGTTGAGTCACTCCCTCATTGCTCCTAGTAAAGTCCAAGTCAAGTTGCTCACCCAACTTGAGTCCCCAACACTGGTAATCATGATGTCATGGGGCATTTTGTTGAAAGTGTTGCCAAAGTCTAGATTGATTATGAAATAACTTCTCTTTCTTTCTCGTCAATCCACAAGAAGGCTGTGCAGACAATGCCTAGATCAAGGTCAGAGTTAACACCAAGGGCAGTCATGGTGGTAAGAAAGAGATGTCATGGCCTACTTGCTCCCTGGCTCTCTGTCTACCAAGCAAGAAGGGGTGGCAATTATGGGGGGGGGGGGGGCAACGGCAGCTGGTGATAATGTGTGTGTGAAGATGTGTGCAACTCATCTGGGAAGGGGCCCAGTTGAGGATGTCTTTCTTCCTAGTCCCCAAAGACTGGAGCCAACCCTGGTCAGTACCATTATGGTAAATGGCCTAAGCAAAGGACTTTTGTCACCAGCAAGTTTGAAGACTCTATTTAGTAACCCCATTTTAGTGGAAAGGTGAAAAAGGTATTCTCCAAATGAACTGGATATATCTTACTTTTCACAGGACAACTGGCCAGAATACTGGTCTTGTTCAGGAACAAGAAGGAAAGGACACTTGTTTGGCTCAGAAGAAAAAAACAGACTTGACTAGTCAAAGGATGGAGGGAAGCTGATACAGGACTGTTGTAGTGAAAGTAGGATCCATCCAAGCTCGGGGTAGGAGAGCTGTATGGGAGGGAGCAAAGGTTGGAGACTAACTTGAGAGCAAAATTTGTCTGATACGGCAAATGGGATCTGCACAAGCCTGGGAGGTTGGAATGTCTTTAACAGCATTCAACTAAGTGAAAATGCTGCGAAACAGTAAAAAAATGGCAAGGCAGAGAATTTTTTTTTAAGACCAAATTTTTCCCCATAGGCTGCTAGCAGGGCAACCAGAACTAAAACATGTTAGTGCAAGCAATGGATCAGTGGCAAAAAGGCTTTTGCTGAAGTAACTTTGGGCGAGCGCAAGAAGATTCCCAGAGTGGTGTGCCATGAAGGCTTTGGGCAGGTGCTGCAGGAGTGAATGGGGTTTGTGGAGGGCAGAGCAAGCTGCAACAAGCTGCTGTGTGCCAGATCTGCTGGGACTAGCATGAGGCACCCAACCATGGTGGCTTGTTCTCAGGGTCACCTGACATTACTTGTGAACACACCCAGAAGGTAAGGGAAATCAGCTGACTAGGGTAAGTTGTGACATTGGGAGGTAACTGATGGGAGAGAGGAAGGAACCCCATAGATTAGGTGGAGGCATCTTCCATGAGCAAAGTTCTGTTCCTGGAAGGTGTTTTGCTCAGTAGTGTAGTGATAACTTGCAGTGTAGGTGCTCATCTTGGCAGGCCCCATAGCTATCTAAAGCTTAACGCAGCTATGTTGAACCACATCAGCAAAGCAACTGTGCAAGCTTTCATCTCCACTAGAAGCAAGTCTTTTGTAAACCAATTTGGTCTCAATTCCCCATCCATGACCAAGCCACCCCATAATACTTTGCACTGTGACATGGAATAAAATACTGTTGCTGAAAATGTCATCCCCCCACCCCCAGTTTAAGTTGCTGTGAGGTTCCAGTCAAACTAAGAGAGAACAAGGAGCTGCTGGGCAGATAGCCAATGGCAACTGCATTCCTGCTAAGCAACAGATACCTTTGCAATAGCTCCATGAGCCTTGGCTTCACTGCAGCACTGCTTCTAACATTGCTTGAGCATCTCCCTTACCTGCTGATTGCTCTGGTAGCAACTTTACCTGTAAAAGGGCCAGTGTAGGTGGTAGGCTCTGTCAAATGTGGCATGTCCTTTTATTTCCTTTCATTTGTGATGTTCCTATGTTGTCAAGTAGTCACAGCTCTCTGAGCCATTTATGAAGTCTCTGGAATGCTCACATCTTACTATGGCCCATGTAGTGTCTGTTCCACCTCTAAACATTAGACTCTCAAGCAACAGAGTCTGCTTATTCTTGGCAGAGAGGAAATGGAGTGATCTCAAATGATATCCCAATTTTAGATTGGGCTTATTTGACAGATGCTGGGGGTGAAGGTAAGTACAGTTGCCATATTGTAGTATAATCATTATGCTCTTTTATGCTAAGCTCATGTCTTTTAAGAATGATAAAAACTTTTCCCTATGATGACAATAATTAGTAGATATTAATTCATAGCAAAGATAACAAGCCAGCACGTACCATGAAAGGCTTCCTTGTGAAATTAATCACTCAAACTGGGGTCAACGTGTGAGGTGAGGTTTGCACAGAGTTTAAGGAACAATTGTTTTTTACTGTTATTCCACAGCCAAAGATGTGAAATCTGGAATATGTGTTTTGCATTTATTGGCCCCTGTGTTGCATTCATATGCTAAGTCTGATAAACACCACTTGTCTAAAAGAAAATTGAAATCACTGAATTAAAGCAGATCTGGATAAAGAGGTATTATAGATATATTCAGTAAATGTTCCAACTATTCCTTAGAACTTCCACTGAAATAAACAGAAGTGGCAGCAAAAGAGAAGTGGGGATTTTATGAAGTCAGTTTTAATCTTTCAGTGGCAGTTATTCTTGTCCCTCTTCCCCCTTACTTGCCATGGATGAAGCTTGATTATCATTCTTGTTATGATTTTAGGACTGCTATTTTTGTTTTCTATTTGGCGTTCTACTCTCTTGTGGAGATTGTTGTTCCTCTTTGTAGCAGACACCTGCTTCCAATTCAATGCCTCTAAATAGATCTTAATGTGGTTTTATGGTGCAGTGGCTTCAGTGTTTAGCACTTCTTGCCCAACAACTGCTGACTACATAAAATGGAGTAATGTTGTGGGGTGGGAAGGGGGAAAGAATGGTCTCAGAAATGCTGCTTGTGCAGACAGGATGTTACAAAGGTTTGAAGGCTGATTTAGCTATGCCTTTACCTTCAGTGGTATCTGCTCAAGAGAGAAGTTCTACCATTTTGGATCCTAGCATCATGCAATAGTGCAACGAAGGGCCACTAGGATGGTGAACGGTTTGCAAGGTAAGTCATATGAGAAGAGACTGAGGGAGCTGGGTCTTTCCAGCATGGAGAGGAGAAGATTCAGAGGGGGCCTATTAGCAACATACAGGTAGGTAGGTGAAGGGGTGCCACGCAGAGGTGGCTCATGACCATTTTTCCCCTGCAGTGGAGGGCAGTATGTGCTTCAATGGAGCCAAGCTCAAGGAACCAAGGTTCAATTTGGATGCCAGGAAATACTTCCTGACAATTAGGACCCCAAGGGTATGGAATGGGCTTCCACAGGAGGTGGTTGAAGCCCTATCAGTGAGGGTGTTCAAGGATAGGCTGGACATGCACATGATAGGCATGGCATGAGTGGAGCTGGTTGGAGCCAGGGTGGCCCCTTCTGACTCACTCTGTTTCTATGCTTCTATTAGCCAGGCCTAGGTAGGGCTTATGAGAATTTCATTTTGTTCACAAATTTTGTGAATGTTTCTCCCTCACAAACCTGAACATGATTGTCAGTAGCACTGTAATTTTTGACAAATGTTTGCAGTATCCTGACCTTGTACACATATTCAGAACTTCCAAAAATGTGCATCACTCCATGCATTTTTATGCTTGAGTCAGTAGGGGAAGTTGTACTTTTGGGGTGCATCTTGGGGAAAAAATAGATGTTTGAGTTTGGTAACAAGAATGTAGTGAGATGAGCATGGAGGACTATTCTTTCACTCAGAAAAATGCTAGAATGGGGTGGCATTTCCCCTTGATCCCACTGGGACACTAACAGCAACAAAACCAGCAAGAATGAAGGGGAGATTATACATTATTCTTTCCTTAGTACACCCATCAGACATCACTGTGAGTTCCAAGTGCTGCTGAAAATCAACTACTTGATGAGGTCAACAAGATGATGAGGGCTGCCTGCCCATGCCAGATCTCTGTGTCAGCCGCTGCAGCTTGTTTGTTGGCATGAGAGGAAAATAATACCACAACAGCCAGAACTGAGGTATAGTAGCATTATTTTATTATTTTACTATTTTAATTATGTCTTTGGGACATTTTGGGGAGCGATGAGGTGCCTTCATTACTGTGATAATGAGAAGGGGGAAGTATTCCATTGGAGGATTAATTAGCCAGCAAAGGAGAAGAGGGGTGAGATATCTGACCATGGTCCCTCTTCTGGTTACTCTTCCAACCTGACACTTCCTGGCATCCATGCCAGCCTACCCTCAGGCCAGTTCAAAATAAAATCTCCTTCATTTACATTTTGATTATGGATGGGGTGGCGGGGGGTGGGGGAGACCTGGCTTGTATAACAGAGATATGGGTGGGTGAAATGGGATGGCTTGCCCTCTCACAGTTGTGCCCACCTGGGTACACTGTGCAGCACCAACACCACTCAGCAAGTCAGGGTTTGGCGGTGGCTGTGATCTATAGAAATGCAACCTCCTTCTCTAGGCTTCCTGTACACTTGAAGGCAGGTCTTGATTCTTTGTAGCTTGTGCTGGGTGCTCAAGACAGCTTAGAGATTCTGCTGGAGGATGCCTGCCCTGCTGCTTATCAGGCTCCCTAGCTGAGCTGACAGAGATGGGTCTTGGACCTGCTGTTAAGAACACCCCAGGGTAATGATTCTAGGGGATCTCAATCTCCACACTGAGGCTGCTTTGTCCTAGGCAGCTCAGGACTTCATGGCCACTGTGACAACCATAGGGCTGTCTCAGCATGCCATTGGCCCAATACATGTAAAAGGTCACACTCTGGACCTGGTTTTTTTGACCGACAGGAAGATGGTGATCTGAAAGTGGGGGGAGGGGGTTAATATTAACTTCCTTGTCATGATCAGATCCTACCTTCTCAGGTTTAGGCTTTTGGCCTCTTTTCCCCTCTGCAAGGGTGGGGGAACTATTAGCAGCATACACACAGATGGAATACAATCAAGCACACAGATAAACAGGTTACTCCCAACATTTTGGTGATCCCCCAGCATTCAATTTGCAGTTGTGCTCACAGGCCCTAAAGTCAGAAAAATCACAGGACAATATATAACCAGAACAGTGACTAAAGCATCCCCCAAACAAATGCAGACTGGAACAAAAATGTCTTCATGGAACATTTGAAAGAGAATACAGAATTCTATGTATTTAGGGAGGGATTTCCAGAGAGAGGGAACTACCACTGAAAAAGATCTCTCCTACATCGAGACTGTCAGAGAAAGAAATCCAAATAGTTTCTTGAATGAGCAAATGGCATGTTATGCATTTTGTGAAAAGATCCATATTTGGTGTCCATTTTGAAAGGGAGACAGATGCTACTAGAAGCAGACTTTCCCCATCACATCGCCTGTGTGGGCGCAGGCTGAGATCATTGGAAAATTCCAGTGTTCTATTCAGCAGCAGCCCTCAGATACAAAGAATCTTAATGGCTACAAAAGGTACTTAGGTAATCCACTCTGGAATTTGCAGCTATCATAAAAATGTATCCAGCTAATCAGGAGTGGATGCCTGGACAGAGCCTGCAGCTAATCAGAAACTAGTTCACGACAAAATAGCAACGCTCCTCCCTGCTGCTTGGAACTAGGTAGTCAGACAGTGTTTTTTGAAAGATTTCACAACATTAGCATGTTTAAACAGACACAGAGATTGGTCTGAGTTTCATAAATTCACTGAATCAAAATATAAATACACTGCAATCAGCGATCTTTACCTTTCCATTGTTACATGTTACATGAATGCTTCCATTGTTATATGAATGTCCAATCTCTTGTATTGTTTTTATATGAAGGCATCTAGCTGTTACTGCATTTTCATTATTCTATCCTCAACTACGCTGTACCTGCGTATGTGACTGGAAGGTTATAAAACACTTTGTACATATTCTGGAAATTTGTAGCGTTTGTAGAGTTGGTCACACCTCTACCCAGCAGCGCTGTTCATAAGTGGGTTCTTTGCAGAGGGTGCCTGGTTGTCTCATCTCATCGATAAACTTCTTTTTGTTCCAAGAATGGAATGAGGGCTTCTTACCTCAATAATGGGAAGAGTGGGGGAGAAATTGGAAAGAAATTATATTGGATAAATGGAGGGGAAAAAATGCAATTCAGCCCCCTGGAGTCTTTTTGGGAAATTGTGATTTTTACTAGAAAAGGAAGAGTATCTAGACAGATAGCTGGCAGATAACCAGAAAGAGAAGAATGTTCTGTAAAACAGTTTGGCCAAACTTTATATTGTGATCTGATTTTTAAAAGGAGGGCTCTAAACTTACAGTGACTTAAAAACTGTGCATTCCCCCAATAATCCCAGCAGCCCTAATTAGCTGGAGAAGATGAACATTTTTACCACATAACCTTCAAATCCTCTCTTTGATTTCATTCTTTGCTTTCAAATTGCCAGGGTTTCCCCAGTGTTTAGCTTGCCTCATTTCATACAGTTAATGAAACAACTCAATAAAAGGGATAGTGATTGTGTGTGTGTGTTGTTTAGCTTGAATTCTGGGGAGCTGATACATAAATATTGCCATATGCCAAAGGCTGTATATTTATATAGTGTTGCGCTTCTGGGTACGGTCTTTTGGGATAGCCCTCCCTCATCTTCCCAAACAGGCCCTCTGCAATAGCCAGGATTCTCCCTTGAGCTCCTTCAGAGCTTGCTTCTCCATAGATTTTGTTCTCTATCTCCACTAGCACTGCACCCTTTCTTCTCCTCCTGACATAAGTAGGACCAGGATTAGAACAGGTCCAGGGAACTCCAGTCTGGCCACCACACTGCTAAATTGTCTTTTATAATTGCAGAAAATGGTCTAAATATGGCAGCTAGAATATGCTGGTATTTTCTGTATTTTAAGCCTCGCTCCTTGGGCAAATGAGCCCAGTTCCATTTGCTTTTAGTCCCATCCATCCCTGGAATGTGGCCTCAATGATTCCTTTTAAATTGAATTCAGCTATTAGGCTGAAAGAGGGTCCACATCTTCAGACTAGAAGCTGTTGGAGCAGCTCTTATCTATATAATCTACCTCCCCAGTCATTCCATTTTTGTCTGTTGGAAGGAAACTGATCCAGTCACCAACATAATTTTTTGCCACCTACTCTCTTCTAACCTGCAAATGGGAAATGGCCATTATCTTCCATGAAGGGACATTGGTTTTAAATTGTTCTTTCTTTCCTGTGTTGTTCTCAAAGGGGAATGCTGGACAAAGTTGGACGTTAGGTCAACCCTCAGTTTCTAGTTAGGTAGAACATCAGGCCCAGAGAAAGTGGAGCCAGCATAACAATCTTTCCACAAAGTCTCTTTGAGTAAGAATGTGTCTCTTTCCAGATGGCCAGGGAACTCCTTATAAGATCAGCAGTAGTGATAAGGAGAAAAAGTGGCGGTGGAGGAGGATGTCATTACTCTGTCTTGGGGATAAGGCTATGAATTTGGTGCAAGTACCAGAATAGGAAAGGAATTTGTCCTCAGTAAATGTTTCCACTGACCTTGAAGTTCCAGCACAAGAGGATTCCCAGTTTCCAGCTCCCCTTTGGTCTGAGGAGATCAGTTTATGATTCTGGACATCACCTTGGAAATCCCAGAAGATCCAAAGTTCCTCTGTGGCATTGGAATCCATGACTGGCTTTCTTTCAGTGAAGAGGTCTTGCTCAGAGGCAGAGCTAGCTCCCAGCAGTTCAAATCAAGTCCCAGTCTGTGTTTGCTTGTCGTGAAGGTGGGAGCTTTTTTGTCTGCTTGCTCTGAAGGGCTACTTCTGTGCTTTACTGTATTAGTTTGTAGTAAGATATTTGGTTTTGTGCTTTTTTAACCCATCAGTTTAGATCTTTTATGTTCTTTTAAAATAGAAATGTGTATACATACATGTACATTTTAGGTTATTGTTTTGAGTTGTAATTCAAGGGTGGCTTTAGTTTCAGTCATCTTGTTCTTCAAGCAATGTTTATTTTGTAAATATGATTTACACAAATTAAGGACAACAACAAATACATTTTTTGTTAAAATTGATTTACATGTATATGTTTTAAGTCTGTTTCAGTGAAAATAGTTGGAACACTTCTGCTTTAATTATGGTTATCAAGAGATTATATCTTATTTGATTGTATTTTATTTTTATTTTCTGATTATTGCATTCTGTATGTGTTATATACAGTGCTTTTAAGGAAACTTCTGAAATGTTTTAGGCCTAGTAATAAATGCTTTTTGCTTTTTGAAATTTCCCTTTTCTTTTTTTTTCCCAGGTTTAAAAACTAACCATGCTATGTACCCCAAATTGGGAAATAGTTTGATATAGAAATCTAAATCTGCCCACTTTTCTTCGAGTAGCACGCTTCTGTCTTCCTTCTCTGCTTATCTGTTCATCCAGACAAAAACATTGATGGGATATGGTATGTTTCATGTGATACTTTTTATGCAATCAAATGACCTATTCCCAAATTCATATAAACAGTGAGCATAATTAAAATAGCTTCTTATACAGCATAGAGTTATCTGTTCTCTCCTTTGCCTCTCAAACACTCTGACTGTCTCTTCCTTACTTCCTGATCCTCCTATAAACTCTACCCCTTTCTTCTGTTGGTTTAACTTCTAAATTCCATAGGTATTCATAGTGGTAGATCATGGTAGCTGTTGTTCGTTTAGAGGTTTCTGCATTTACACGTAAAATTTGGAGTGTGTAATCGGGTTACCTGCAAGGGTTCTGCATTTTTAAGATCCCACCATTTTTAGATTATTGCTTCTTAGAAATGTGTAGGTTCTTCGGTGTCATGTTACAGATAATGGTTTTGGTAGAGTATGTGGCATGGGTTGAGCCAGCAGTCTGTGTGGCATGCAACACAACTGTGTGAAGCCCACTCACATACTTATGTTGCTATAAGATCCCTCTGAGTCTCCTCTTCTCCAGGCTGAAAAGACCCAGCTCCCTCAATCTCATTTTATATGTAATTCCCCAAAATCTGCTTACTATGCTTGTGACCCTGAACTGAACTGATTCTAACCTAGCTATGTCTCTCTTATAATGTGGAGCCCAGAATTGAACAGAGCATTCCAGTTGTGGCTGCACCACAGAGAATAGTACTAACACCTCTCTCAGCCTGGAAGCCACACTTCTGGTAATACATTGAAGGGTGGCATTCACCTTCTTAACAACTGTATCACAGTGCTGGCTCATGTTTAATCTATTATCAATGAGTACCCCAAGATCCCTTTCACAAGTGCTGCTCTCCAGCCACCTGTCCCCCATCCCGTACCTATAGCACCTATTCCTAAGTCCCAAGTGCAAAACTTTGCACTTATCCGCATTCAATACCATCCTATTGTCCCCCATCCACTTCCATAGTCTCTCCAGATCCTTCTGAATCTGGACTACCTGCTCCCTAGTTGTGGCTACCACCCCCACTTTGGTATCATCTGTGAATCTGGTCAGCAGACTGGCTGCCCTTTCCAGAGCCCTGGGTGGCTCTGCTTGCTATCAGCTGCCATCCTGATTATTCCCTGCTGATAGTCACCCTCTACTTATGATCCGTCAATCATGCCATGATCCCTCGGACAGTGCATTAATCTATTCCAAAGCTCATCATTATCTCAACCAGACTATCATGCAGCACCTTGTCAAAGGCCTTGCTGAAATCCAAGTAAACCACATCCACCATATTCCTCCATCAAGCATCCTCAAAACCTTGTTATACAATTCTATTTTTGGGAAACCATTTTGCAGAGCTGCAAACCCCCCTCCCTATCTAGAGTTTCTAGATCTTTCCCTATAATGAGCTTTTCCATTGTCTTTCCCAGAATGGACATTAGAGTAACTAGCCTGTAATTTCGCTTCTCTCCCCTGCTACCCTTTTTGATGATTGGTACCACTGATGCTCCCCTTCATGGATTACTGCCTTGTCGTGGTGAAGGGGCTTGAGTAGCTCAATGAAGCTATGAACTATGCCGTGCAGGGCCACCCAAGATGGACAGGTCATAGCAGAGGGCTCTGACAAAACATGATCCACTGGAGAAGGAAATGGTAATGGTAATGCCATGAAAACCCCATGGACAGTACCAAAAGACAAAAAGATATGGTGCCAGAAGATGAGCCCCTGAGGTCGGAAGGTGTCCAATATGCTACTGGGGAAGAGCAGAGGGCTAGTACTAGAAGCACCTGGAAGAATCAAGCAACTGGGTCAAAGTCGAAAGGACACTCAGTTGTGGATGTATCTGGTGGTGAAAGGAGAGTCCGATGCTGCAAAGATCTATACTCCATAGGAACCTGGAATGTAAGATCCATGAATCAAGGCAAGCTGGATGTGGTCAAACATGAGATGGAAAGACTGAACATCAAAATCTTGGGAATCAGTGAACTAAAATGGACAGCAATGGATGAATTTAATTCAGATGACCATCAGGTATACTACTGTGGGCAAGAATCCTTCAGAAGAAATGGAGTAGCCTTCATAGTCAATAAAAGAGTAGGAAAAGCAGTATTGGGATACAATCTCCAAACTGACAGAATGATCTGAGTTCAAATCCAAGGCAAACCATTCAACATCACAGTAGTCCAAGTCTATGCCCCAACCACTGGTGCTGAAGAGGCTGAAATTGACCGGTTCTATGAAGGCCTACAACACCTTCTAGAATTAACACCAAAAAAATGATGTCCTTATCATCATGGGGGATTGGAATGCTAAAGTAGGAAGACAAAAGGTAACTGGAATAACAGGCAAGTTTGGCCTTGGAATACAAAATGAAGCAGGGCACAGGCTGGCAGAGTTTTGTCAAGAGAACACGGTGGTCATAGCAAACACTCTTTTCCAACAACCTAAGAGACAACTCTACACATAGACGTCACCAGACGGTCAACACAGAAATCAGATTGACTACGTGCTCTGCAGCCAAAGATGGAGAAGCTCTATACAGTCAGTAAAAACTAGACCAGGAGCTGACTGTGGCTCAGATCATGAGCTTTTGGTGGCAAAATTTAGGCTTAAGTTGAAGAAAGTAGGGAAAAGCACTAGGCCACTCAGGTATGACCTAAATCATATCCCTGATGAATATACAGTAGAGGCGACAAATAGATTTAAGGAATTAGATCTGATAGACAGAGTGCCTAAGAACTATGGATGGAGGTTCGCAACATTGTACAAGAGGCAGCAACTAAAACCATCCCAAAGAAAAAGAAATGCAAGAAAGCAAAATGGCTGACTGAGGAAGCTTACAAATAGCTGAGGAAAGAAGGGAAGCAAAAGGCAAGGGAGAAAGAGAAAGATACAAACAATTGAATGCAGAATTCCAGGGAATAGCTAGAAGATATGAGAATGCCTTCTTAAATGAACAGTGCAAAGAAATAGAAGAAAACAGTAGAATAGGGAGGACCAGAGATCTCTTCAAGAAAATTGGAGATATGAAGGGAACGTTTCATGCAAAGATGGACATGATAAAGGACCAAAATGGCAGGGACCTAACAGAGGCAGAAGAGATTAAGAAGAGGTGGCAGGATTACACAGAAGAACTATACAAGAAAGAGCTTAACATCCCTGATAACCACGATGGGGTGGTCACTGACCATAAGCCAGACATCCTGGAATGTGAAGTCAAATGGGCTTTAGGAAGTCTGAGCAACAACAAAGCTAGTGGAGGTGACAGTATTCCAGCTGAGCTATTCAAAATCCTAAAAGACGATGCAGGAAATGTGCTACACTCAATATGCCAGCAAATTTGGAAAACTCAACAGTGGCCACAGGATCAGAAAAGGTCAGTTTACAGTCTGATCCCAAAGAACGGCAATGCCAAAGAATGTTCAAACTACCGCACCATTGCACTCATTTCACATGCTAGCAAAGTTATGCTCAAAATCCTACAAGCTAGGCTCCAGCAGTATGTGGACTGAGAACTACGAGAAGTACAGGCAGAGTTTCGAAGAGGTAAAGGAACTAGAGATCAAATTACCATCATATGCTGAAGCACGGAGAAAGCTAGGGAGTTCCAGAAAAACATCTACTTCTGCTTCATTGACTATGCTAAAGCCTTTGATTGTGTGGATCACAACAAATTGTGGCAAGTTCTTAAAGAGATGGGAGTACCTGACCATCTTATTTGTCTCTTGAGAAACCTGTATGCAGGTCAAGAAGGAACACTGAGAAGTGGACACAAAACCACTGATTGGTTCAAAATTGAGAAAGGAGTTCAGCAAGGCTGTATACTGTTGCCCTGTCTATTTAACTTATATGCAGAGCACATCATGAGAAAGGCTGGGCTAGATGAATCACCAGTTGGAATTAAGATTATTGGGAGAAATAGCAACAACCTCAGATATGCAGATGATACCACTCTCATGGCAGAAAGTGAAGAGAAACTAAACAGCCTCTTGATGCGGGTGAAGGAGGAGAACGCAAAAGTTGGCTTGAAACTCAACATTAAGAAAACTAAGATCATGGCATCTGGTCCTCTCACTTCCTGGCAAATAGATGGGGAAGAAATGGAGGTAGTGACAGATGTTATTTTCCTGGGCTCCAAGATCACTGCAGATGGGGACTGCAGCCAAGAAATTAAAAGACGGTTTCTCCTGGGGAGGAGAGCTTTGGCAAATCTAGACAGCATACTAAAAAGCAGAGACATCACCCTGCCAACAAAAGTGTGTATAGTCAAGGCGATGTTTTTCCCAGTTGCAATGTATGGCTGTGAAAGCTGGACCATAAGGAAGGCTGAGTGCTGAAGGATTGAAGCCTTTGAATTGTGGTGCTGGAGGAGACTCCTGTGAGTCCCTTGGACTGCAAGGTGATCAAACTGGTCAGTCCTAGAGGAGATCAACCCTGACTGCTCTTTAGAAGGCCAGATACTGAAGATGAAACTCAAATACTTTGGCCACCTAATGAGAAGGAAGGACTCCCTGGAGAAGAGCCTGATGCTGGGAACTATAGGTGGCAAAAGGAAAAGCGACGGCAGAGAATGAGGTGGCTAGATGGAGTCACTGAAGCAGTCGGCATGAGCTTAAGTTGACTCTGGGGGATGTTGGAGGACAGGAAGGCCTGGAGGAATGTTGTCCATGGAGTTGCAATGGGTCAGACACGACTTCGCGACTAACAACAACCACTGATGCTACCCTCCAGTCCTCCTGCACTTCTCGTGATTTCCACGAGACCTCAAAAAATTGAAGGCCAATGCATGTGAGAGTACTTCTGCCAATTCCCAAGGTACGCTCAGGTAAAACCTGTCAGGACCTGGCACTTTTTTTTTTAATAAGTTTTATTTTAAATAAGCCTAACACAAAAAAAAACCTAAAAACAACATCGATTATCAGAAACATCGGACCTACTGGGTCAGCCCTCCACATTATTTCTTTTTATGTTAAATTATAAACATATTTAAATCTATGCAAAGCCCCGTTTCTCTCGCCAATAATAAAAAAGTCCCAATTTTGATAGAAGTCTGTATCTTCTTTCTCCCTCAATGACAAAGTCAGTCTGTCCATTTCTGCACCAAGATCTTTTTTAGGATGAGTTCATCGGTAGGTGGCTCTTCACCTTTCCAGTGTTGGGCAGATGCAATCCTCGCCGTAGTGATTACATGTAGAGTCAAATACAGTGCTTGTTTGCTAACATCATCAGGTATAATGCCTAATAAGAAAACTTCAGGTTTAAATGCCAAAGATTTTTGTAACATTTCTTCAAGCCATTTATGTATTTTAATCCAGTATTTTTTCGCCTTATCACAGGTCCACCACATATGATAAAAAGTACCCAGTTTGTGTTTACATTTCCAATATCCATTTGACATATTTGGAAACATCTTAGCTAATCTATTTGGTGACAGATATCATCTATAAAACATTGTATACAGGTTTTCTTTATATGAAGTTGCTAATGTTACTTTAATATTTCTTTCCCACAGCCTTTGCCATTTTTCTAATTCAATATTATATCCAAAGTTTTATGTCTCCATTATTATAGTTTCCTTAACCTGTTCATCTTCCATGCTCTTATCTAATAAGAAGTTATATAATCTTTTAATCATTTTCTCATCTGATTTAAGAATCATGTGATCAAATGCTGTTAGTCCTTATAGAAGCCCCACATTCTATAGTCTTTAGCATATCTCGATTGTATCTGCACTTTATGCCACCAAGAGATATTAGTTCCTTGTTCTTGTATTTCTTGATTTAATTTCAATCCTCCATCATTATCCAAAAATGCCATCATATCTTACAATCGTTTTGAAATTCAATGCAATTGGATATACAAGAGCTTCCATAGGTGAAAGCCATCTTGGTAATTTATTATAGACGTTTGTCTTTACGTTTTCCCACACCAACATTAATGATCTCCTAATATAATGATTTAAAAAACAACCATGTGCCTTACACTTTTCATACCACATATTTATTTATTTATTTATTTAAAATATTTATATGCTGTCCTAATTGCAAAAAAGCCTCAGGACAGCTTACAATGTAATAGCATAATCCCGACCCACACTGGCTGCAATTAAAAACATAGAAAAAACAATATTAAAACTTATTAAAATACCACTGGAATAAAAAGTTCTTAACCTGGCACTGAAAAACAAATAACAGCTCCAGGCAGACCTCTCTGGGGAGCGCATTCCATAGGCAGGGTGCCACCACAGAGAAAGTCCTCCTCCGGGTACTTTGCCTCCTAATATCTTTCACGAAGCGTTCCCGGGGGAAAGCCTCTGCTGCCGATCTCAAGGGAAAGGAGGGCAAATATGGAAGAAGGTGTTCCTTCAGGTATCCAGGTCCCAAGCCATTTAGGGCTTTATAGGTAATAACCAGCACCTTGAATTGAGCCAAGACTTCAATGGGAAGCCAGTGAAGCTGGTAGAGGACTG
This sequence comes from Varanus salvator macromaculatus, assembly GCA_023646645.1. Classification (NCBI taxonomy): domain Eukaryota; kingdom Metazoa; phylum Chordata; class Lepidosauria; order Squamata; family Varanidae; genus Varanus; species Varanus salvator. The sequence goes on along the minus strand of JAIXND010000774.1, from coordinate 3,343,078 downwards.
GGGTTATGTGAAAATAATGCCCAGTCTCCGTCAGCAACCTGGCTGCTGTGTTTTGCACCATCTGAAGTATCCGGACTGTTCAGGGGCAGCCCCATGTAGAGCGCATTACAGAAATCCAATGGGGAAGTAACCAATGCATGTGTCACTGTCGTTAGGCAGTCTTCCTCCAGGTAGGGATGCAGCTGATTGATTAGCCGAAGCTGAAGGAAAGCGCTCCTCGCCACCGCAGTCACCTGAGCTTCCAAGGACAGCTCCGGGTCGAGGAGCACTCCCAAGCTGCAGACCCTGTCCTTTAGAGGGAGTGCTACCCCATCCAGGACAAGGTCCAAGCCACCTACACAGGAGCTTGATCCATCCACCAACAGGACTTCTGTCTTGTCTCGATTAAGTTTCAGTTTATTGGCCCTCATCTAGCCCATTACCTCAGCCAGGCACCGGTTCAGCACAGCCACTGCCTCACCTGGATCGGTTGAAAAAGAGAGGTAGAGCTGGGTTTCATCAGCATACTGATGACTCCACAGCCCACACCTCCTGATGACCTCTCCCAGTGGTTTCATGTAGATGTTGAATAGCAAGGGGGACAAGATGGAACCCTGTGGTACTCCATGGCATAGCTGTCACGGTTCAGAGCCAAAGTCCCCCAGCACCACCTTCTGGAATTGGCTGTCGAGGTAGGAGTGGAACCACTGCCGAGCAGTGCCTCCTACTCCCAATCCTGTCAGCCTATCCAGAAGAATACCATGGTCGATGGTATCAAAAGCCACTGAGAGGTCCAGGAGAACCAACAGGGAAGCACTCCCCCTGTCTCTCTCCCTGCACAGGTCATCATACAGGGCAACCAAGGCAGATTCAGTACCATACCCGGGTCTGAAGCTGGACTGAAATGGGTCCAGATAATCAGTTTCATGTAAGAGTGCTTGGAGTTGTCCCACAACCACCCGTTCCAACACCTTGCCCAAAAATGGGATGTTGGCCACCAGTCTATAATTGGCAGCCATCTCTGGATCCAGGGACACCTTCTTTAGGTCTGGCCTGATTACCGCCTCCTTTAAAGGAGTGGGCACCTGGCCGTTCCTCAGAGAGGCGTTAATAACCTCCAGGATCCAGGCACCAATCCTGTGTATGGTTTTGGTCAGCAGCCATGATGGGCAAGGGTCAAGTAAGCAGGTGGTGAGACGTACTCGTCCAAGCACTTTGTCCACATCATCAGGCCACAATAACTGAAATTCATCCATTAATACCTGACCAGACAGAGTCATTGGCACCTCCCCTGAAGGCTCTGAATCACTAGTGGAGTCCAGCTTGTGACGAATCTGAGCGATTTTCTCCTTAAAGTGCTGGGCAAAGTTATCACAGTGGGCCATCGAAGGTGGTACAGGATCTTTCTTAGGACCAGGATGTATCAGCCCATATACCACTCAAAAGAGCTCCGCTGGACGGCACTGTGAGGAGGCAATGGAAGTGGAGAAGAATTTCTTCTTCACCGCCCTCACCGCCACAGCATAGACTCAATAATGAGCTCATAGGCGTATTCAGTCCGATTCATCCTGTGATTTCCTCCACCTATGCTCTAGACATCTCCCAATCTGCTTCATCACCCGTAATTCAGATGTGTACCATGGGGATGAATGGGCTCTATCGGGCAGGAGAGGACGCTTAGGAGCGATCGTGTCAATAGCTCTGGTCATTTCCCCATTCCACAGTTCAACCAGAGCATCAACAGGAGCGCCAGCTTTATCAACCGGAAAATCCCCCAAAGCCTTCAGGGTGCCCTCCGGATCCATCTGGCTCTGAGGGTGGACCAACACAATAGGGTCCACACCCTTACAGAGGGAGAGGCTGGCATAGAGCTCAAACCGTCATTATTTGCTTTTCGGCGCCAGGCGAAGACCTTTTTATTTAAGAAATATTTTAATTGTTAACTTAATTATTAATTTATTAATTTATTAATTTTATTATTTATTAGTTTGAATTTTAGCTTTTGTTAGTTTTTAATTGGGACTATGAGATGGGCCAATTTTAATTTAATTTTAATTTTAGTTTTAGCAGTAGGTCGTTTTGTGCTTCAATTTCATGTTTGTATTTTTGTATTATATGGACCTGCTGTAAGCCGCCCCGAGGCTAGCTGGCAAGGGGCAGCATAGAAATTTTTCTAATAAATAAATAAATAAATAAATAAACCTCACAAGGAAGTGATCTGACCATGACATGGGAGTCAGACACAAATTCCTCACCCTCAGATCACCCTCTTCCTGCCCCGTCGAGAAAACCAGGTCCAGCGTGTGTCCCCGTTCATGGATCGCGCCTATGACATGTTGAGACAGCCCCATGGCTGTCATGGAGACCATGAAGCCCTGAGCTGCCCCAGTCAGAACAGTCTCGGCATGGAGATTGAAGTCCCCCAAGATGAACATCCTGGGGGTCTTCAACACCAGGTCCGAGACGATCTCCATCAGCTCAGGCATGAGTCTGATGGGCAGAAGGGCACACGGTACACCAGCAGAATCCCCAATCTATCTCGGTCACCCAACTCCAGGTATAAGCACTCTAGACCTGGCCTAGAGAGGACAAGAAGCCCCGCAAGGGAGATAGAAGCTCGATAAATTAAAGCAACCCCCCTCCCCTCCCCTCTGGGTGTGGCTGGTGCTGAACTAGATACCCGGGTGGGCACAGTTGAGCGAGAGATACATCCCCCCCCCTCCCACCCAGGTCTCTGTAATACAAGGCAGGTCGGCCTCCTCATCCACAATTAAATCATGAATGAGGGATGTTTTGTTATGGACTGACCTGGCATTGAGCAGCAGCACCATCAAGTCCGAGGGGCAGTTGATAAGCTTACCTGGAACCTTCCGGTTGGGGAAATAACCAGAAGGAGGAACAGGTGTCAACCATCTGTCCCTCCTTCTTCTATGCTGACCCGTTAGACCCCCAAAGCTATATCGACCATTGCCCAACACCACCCTGATGGTGACCCATATGAGCACCCCAGGCAACCCCATGGTAGCAGCCAAGTGTGAAGCCATTAAAAACCAAACCAAAAAATACAATTAAAACCCCACCAAACCTCCCATCACAAAACATGCATACACATGCCCAGAGTTCCTAGCCAGCCCAGCCCCACATGGTCCCGAATGGTGACACCGCCCTTAGGCAGTCCCCCTTCGGCTGTGGCCAATGAGTTAAGCTGGTGGCCCCTCCCTGCGCTCTGCCCCCAATCCGGCGCAGCTGCCACCCACGCTGGCGGGGGAGGGGGGCAAGGGCAGGGCCGCAGAGAACTCACTGGCGACGATGGAGGGCTCGCAGGCCAGCAGCGTCCCCCAGTCCTGGTCCCGCGGTGGCCGCCATCTGTCCATAGGGTAGCGGCGGTGTCAGCAGGCAGGGCGGGTCATCTTTGGTATCTGGGGACAGCAGCAGCAGTAGAGAGTGGCCCAGTCCAGTCCTGGTTCCGGCCCAGCCATGTCCAGTGAGTTAAGCTGGTGCCCCCTCCCTGCACCCCGCCCACAATCCGGCGCAGCTGCCACCCATGCTGGCAGGGGAGGGGGGCAAGGGCGGGTCAGCTTCGGTGTCATATAGGCATGCCAACCCATTTGTAAATCATGCCCTTCAAGATAGAAGATTCTCTTATTTCTTAAAGTTATCCATTCTTTTAGCCAGGTTAAAACAGAAGCTTGATAATACAACATCCAATCAGGAAGACCAAAACCCCCATTCTCTTTAGCCTCCTGAAGCATTTTTAATTTAATCCTTGGTTTCTTCTTCCTCCATATAAATCTCTAGGTTTGAGAATTTAAATCATCAAAAAAAAATTTATCAATTTTTATGGGAATCATTTGAAATAGAAACAAAAGCTTTGGTAATATATTCATTTTAACTAGCACTATTCTTCCCAGCAAAGATAATTGAAAATTTGCCCATTTTTCCAAATCACTCTTAATTTCCTTAGATAGTTTATGATAATTGTCTTCTTTCAATGTGGTACACTTAGCTGTAAGAAAAATTCCCAAATATTTAACCTTTTTAACAATTTGAAGATCTACTTGATCCACCAGTTTTTTTCTGCTTCTGTGTGAGATTTTTTACTAACAGTTTCATCTTTTCTCAGTTTATTTTCATCCCAGTAACTTCGCCATACCCTTCATTCCTTTGTAAGAGTTTAGACATTGTTATTAAAGGTTCCTCAGTTATAAAAACTAGATCATCCGCAAATGCTTGCAATTTCTAGCTTTCATCTCTAATTCTAGTGCCTTTAATCTCCATATCATCCCTGATATTTCTATTTAATACTTCTAGAATCAATATAAACAACAATGGTGATAGAGGGCATCCTTGTCTTGTACCCTTTTGTATATCTATAATATTTGTAAATTCTCCATTGATTATAATCCTAGCAGATTGCTTTTGATAGATGCTTAGTATCACATTAATAAATTTTTCACCAAACTCCATTTGAACTAGTTGTTGCTTCATAAATTGCCAATTAACATTGTCAAAGGCCTTCTGTGCATCCATGAATAGCAGTGCCATTGGTTTTTCTGAATGCATCTCATAATACTCTAAGATGTCCAAGATAATTCTAATATTCCTCATTTGTCTTTAGGTAAAAAACCATTTTGATCTGAATGTATAAAGTCTGTTAAATACTTCTTCAATCTTTCTGCCATTATGGAGGCAAAAATTTTGTAATCCACATTTAATAATGATATAGGTCTATAGTTTTGAGTCTGCATCAAGTCCGTGTCTTCTTTTGGTATTAATGTAATATTTGCCTCTGTCCAAGTATTTGGCATTTTAGCATCTAACAATGCTGCAATACATATATCCTTAAGAAGCATAGAGAAGATTCCTTCAAAGGATTTATAAAACTGCTGGTAGCTCGTCCGGGCCTGGGGTTTTGTCATTCTTTTGTCTCTAGGACCAGGCACTTTTGTAATATCCAGGAAACTGAACAGCTCCTCAATTTCTAAGGGAATGACTCCAATCTGTGCCCCCATAACCCCAGTCTCATCTAGCCCCCAGGTAGATCTCCCCCAAAACAAAAGCAAAATAATCATTTAAAATCTGTGCCTGTTCCCTTGCATCAGTTATGATAGCCCTTCCTTTGCTTTTAAGAGGTCCCACCACCTGTCTCTCTTTCATTTTACTATTTACATGGAAATAGAAGCCCCCCTTTTTTGTTCTTGACATTCTTCACAAGTCTCAGCTCATAATCAGCTTTAGCCTTGCAAAGAATCCTTCTGCAACAAGCTGCCTTCTCTGATATGCCCTTTTGTCCACTTGCCCCAGTGTCCATTTCCTTTGGATGTCCTTTTTTCTTTTAATCCCTTACTGCCTCTCTTTGCATCCATGGTGGCACCCTCCTAAATCTTTCCACTTTGATAATCAGTGGTATTGTTGAGAATTTCACCTCCATACCTTCCTTTTTAGTGCCATTTACCCCCCACCCCTGAACTCCCTTGCCTTCCAGTACCTTCTCCCAGGATACTTCTTTCAGCCTGGCCTTCAGCTGACCAGAGTTGGGCCTCATGAAGACCCATACCTTGAGTACTTGACCTACCACTCATCCCTGTTCTTCTGATCTTGATATATGGGATAGAGTGGTCACTTGCATCCAGAGCTCCCCTAAGCAGCGCATCATCCACCAGATCCTTCCTGTTTGTTAAAACCAAATCTAGGATGTTTGCCTGCCTTGTTGCCTCTCAGACACTCTGGGTGAAAAACTCTCCCTCCATATCTTCTAGGAAGCAATGAGACCTAGGTGCCACTGCCGAGTTTGTCTCCAAACTAGTATCAGGAAGGCTGAATTATTATATACCTTATTATATTATAATTATAATATTATAACCATGTCCCTCCCCTAGGATATCCTTCCAATCTGATCTATCAGGGCATTGTCCAGGGTTTCAATTGATCCAGTGGGTGATTAAACCCCCTACTCTCAGGTCCCTGCCCCATCTAAACCCATCAATCTTACTCACATCACCTCTCCTTGGTCCCCTTCTACCCCACCCCCAATCACATCACACCCTATCCCTTCCTTAACATACAAGCATTACACCCCTTCTCTCTGTCCCTTTCTGTTCTTCCTAAACAGAGCATAACCTTCTATATTGACATTCCAATCCTGCTTAACATCCCACCATCTTTCTTTGCTCCCCACCTGGTCATACCAGTCAGAAGAGCCTCAAGCAATTCCTGCTTGTTTCCCATGGTCCTAGCACTGGTGTACATACATCTCAGTTCTTCCCTGTGAACCCCACATGTTGTACAAGCAGTGTTTCTCTTCCATGCCTGGCACTGCTGTGCACTGCCACTGTCAGCACAAGTGAGCAAGGAAGAAATTTGGTTGCTGGGAATGGAGTTTGGTAAGCCCACTACAGTGTCCCTCTTCTATACCTGGCATTGCTGCCGCTGGCCACACTCAGTGGGAAAGAAGATTGGTTGCTAGGAATTAGGCTGGGACAGCTGCTCACAGCACCCCTCTTCTGCATCCTGTAGCTGCTTTTTGGGCTGCTCCTGCTAACAAACTTGCTAATTACACAACCAGGGTCTGTGAGTGTTCATGGACTTTCTTTTGGCTTGGTTTGCATTGCAATACTGAGCTAAGCATGAGAAGTCTGTGGATGGTAGAGGGATGGATTCTAAAAGTGTTCACTCCAACCCTACACACACATATACACCGCCAATATAGTAATATTCATATACAAATCTGTGGTGCAACCACCTACTACAGTGGCAGCATATTAGCAGTTATATTCCTTTAACTTTTGGCTCTGGCCTCTTGGCAGAGCGGCAGAGCAGCAGAGGCACAGGCTGGGAGAGAGCGCTGAGTGGCCAGGGGACTGGCACAGGCAAGGTAGGAGCTGGGCAGGTGGGAGCAGAGGTCCAGGAGCAGCAGAGAGGGAGGGGGTGGGCCAGAGAGCTAGAGCAGCCAGGAGGAAGCAGGGGGCGGGGCCACTGGCCGGAGGGACTGAGGAGGCCGAGCTCAGGTGCAGCGCGTCAAGGGCGGCGTCCCTTGTCTGCGTCCCTGAGCTGCGGTCCGGACGGTCCAGGGACTCCCTTCCCTGAGACACAGAGGGTTGTTTGTTTGTTTGATTGTTTGTTTGTTTTTTGTTTTGTTTGTGTGTTTTTGTTTTGTTTTGTTTTGTTTGCGCTTTGCTTTGCTTTGTTGTGCTTTGTTTTTTCTTCCAATTTAAATTTAAGTTTATTTTCTCCTTGTGTGTGTGTGCAAGTGGGGTTTTTGCCTGGGAGAACTGGGAGAGTGAGAGGAACTGCAGGACTTACAAGACAGGGGACCAAGGTAAGGTCTCGGAAGGGTTACAGATGGCAGACCAGGAGATGACCTTGGCGGGAGTCACGGGTGTTGCTGTCTGCTGCGAGAGCTGCGACATGTTCGCCCTTCTCCCCCAGGAGAGGCAGGGATACACTTGCCCTCGGTGCAAGATGGTGACCCTGCTAGAGGAGGAGGTGAGGTGCCTGAGGGCCGAGAGAGCTCT
>JAIXND010000774.1:3312103-3335185 GCA_023646645.1 Varanus salvator macromaculatus | reverse complement strand
GGTACCAGGGAGGATGGGAGGAAGGAGGATGCTGGGCACTCCAAGGAAAGGAAGTGGTGGGAAGGAGTTGAGGTGCATGTACACCAATGCTAGGAGCATGGGTAATAAGCAGGAAGAGCTTGAAGCTCTCCTGGGAATAGGAGGATAGGATCTGGTGGGAATCACAGAAACTTGGTGGGATGAAAGGCAAGTCTGGAATGTAAACATAGAAGGGTATCACCTTTTTAGAAAGGACAGGAAGGGAAAGAGAGGTGGGTGTGTGGCTTTATATGTCAGGGAAGGGATAGGATGCAGTGAGATAGAATGCAGCACAGATGGGGATTCAGTAGAGGCAGTCTGGGTGAAACTTAGGGGTTTTGACAGGGAAAGAGACCTGACAGTGGGGGTATGTTATTGTCCTCCAGGTCAACTTGAGACCCTGGATGATGTCCTGACAGGCCAGATTCTCAGGATATCTCGGGGGAGAGACACAGTAATTATGGGGGATTTCAATCTCCCAGATATTACTTGGGAGACTCACTCGGCAGTGACAGCCAGGTCACGTCGCTTCCTAGAAGCTCTAGAGGGTGGGTTTTTCACACAGAGGGTCCGAGAGGTGACGAGGGGGGGAAACATCCTGGACTTGGTCTTGACCAATAGGGAGGAGCTGATAGATGAAGTACAGATTAGGGGAGCTCTGGATGTGAGTGATCACTCCATCCTTTGCTTTGAGATCAGGGGACTGGGGCCGTGCAGCAGGGCGAGCACTAGAAGCTGGGACTTCAAGTGGGCCAACTTTGGCCAACTGAAGGCCAGACTGGGGAAAGTCTCCTGGGATAGGTTACTGGAAGGTAAGCGAGTTTGAGGAGAGGTGGATGGCACTCAAAAGGGAGGTTTTGCAGGCACAAGCCCTGACGATACCTCTAGTCAGTAAGGTGGGGAGGCAGAGGAGAGTGCCGCCGTGGATGCGAAAGGAGGTGGTTAGGGGGATTAGACGAAAGAGGAGTCTCCGTAAAAAATGGGTACTGGGGGAAATAGACAAAAGGGTATACCGGGAGGAGGCCCATTGCAGAAGGATTCTTCGCAAGGCTAAGGCTGATTATGAACTGAGACTTGCCAAGAATATCAAGAAGGGCTTCTTTCAGCATGTAAATAGGAAAAGGAAGGGGAGAGAAGTGGTGGGACCACTAAATAAGGAGGAAGGAGATCCAGTGACTGACATGAGGGAACAGGCACAGATGCTAAATGACTATTTTGCCTCTGTGTTCTCCCCAAAGCAGGACGGGGGATATCCGTATAGGAGATTAGATGAGACTGGGGACTTAGGGGCACAGATTAGAGTCACCCCCCTTGAAGTCAAGGGGCTCTTCAGGGCATTGGACATTAGAAAGGTGCCAGGCCCTGACGGGTTACACCCGAGAGTACTTAAGAGAGTTGGCAGGGGTTCTCTCACGCCCGCTGGCCTCCATTTTTGAGACCTCGTGGAGAACGGATGAAGTTCCAGAGGACTGGAGGGTGGCATCGGTGGTCCCAATTTTCAAAAAGGGTAGTAGGAAGGAGAAGGGGAATTAGAGACCTGTTAGCCTTACGTCCATTGTAGGAAAAACAATGGAAAGGCTCATAATAGAGATCTAGTGATGCTAGATGGGGAAGGGAGGCTGACAGCCACACAACACGGCTTCCACAAAAACAGGTCCTGCCAAACAAACCTTGTGGAATTCTATGACAAGGTTTCAAGATGGCTAGATGGAGGGGATGCAGTGGATGTGGTATACCTGGATTTCAGCAAGGCCTTTGACAAAGTGCCCCATGATATCCTGGTGGAGAAACTGAGGAGTTTTGGGATATACCAAAGCACTGTCCGGTGGATAAGGGCATGGTTGACTGACCGAAAGCAGAAGGTAACCATTAGTGGGGAATCGTCGGGATGGCAGCCAGTGACAAGCGGGGTCCCCCAGGGCTCTGTCCTGGGGCCGATCCTGTTTAATCTTTTCATTAACGACATGGAAGAAGGGGTGAACAGTCTGCTGATCAAATTCGCAGACGACACTAAAACTGGAGCAGTGGCCACAACTGAGGAGCAGATACACCAGACCCAAAAGGATCTGGACAGACTATGGAAGTGGGCAGGAGACAACAGGATGGCGTTCAATGTGGATAAGTGCAAGGTCTTGCACTTGGGGCATAAGAATAACTGTCATAAGTACAGGTTAGGTGACAAGTGACTGGAGAGCAGCACTTGTGAAAGGGACCTTGGGGTACTGGTTGACCGCAGGCTAAACATGAGTCAGCAGTGTGATGCGGTGGTCAAGAGGGCGAATGCCACCCTTGGTTGCATAGCCAGAAGTGTGGCTTCTAGATCAAGAGCGGTATTACTACCACTCTACACGACTCTGGTGTGCCCGCAACTGGAGTATTGTGTTCAGTTTTGGGCCCCTCATTACAGAAAGGATATAGCCAGGTTGGAGTCAGTGCAGCGTAGGGCCACAAGGATGGTGGCTGGTTTGCAGGGGATGTCGTATGAGGCAAGACTGAGGGAAATGGGTCTCTTCAGCTTGGAGAAGAGAAGACTCAGAGGGGATATGTTGGCAACATACAGGTATGTGAGGGGGTGTCACATGGAGATGGGGAGAGGCCTGTTCTCCCCTGCAGAGGAAGGCAGGACGCGCTCCAATGGAGCAAAGCTCAGGGAGCCAAGGTTCAGTTTGGATGCCAGGAAGCACTTCCTGACAGTTAGGACCCCGAGGGCGTGGAATGGGCTTCCCCGGGAGGTCGTTGAGGCCCCATCGGTGAGGGTGTTCAAAGATAGGCTGGACATGCACATAGTGGGCATGTCATGAGCGGAGCTGGCTGGTGCCGGAGGTCAGACTAGATGGCCCGGGAGACCCCTTCTGACTCGCTCTGTTTCTATGTTTCTATGTTTCTGTTTCCTTTCCTGTCTTTCATAGGGGTTTTTCAGTGTACTTGTTTTCAGACAAGTACAGCTCTTTTGTTGCTGCAACATTCTTGTAGGGGAGTATTTTATGGAAAATGAAACAGGAAGTCTGCATTGAGACTTCTGCCTTTTCATCCAACAGAACTGACTTGTTGACTTTTCACTTTTTGGGATCAATTATACAAAGATAAGGCCCTGCCAATGGGACAGGTATGGGGAAGGGGGCTGTATGGGTCCCATGGGCACTTGGTGATAAGGCTGGAGTAAGTGGATAAAGGGTGGAATGAGGTAACCCTCTCACCCCCATTCACTCACACACATCCTGTCCAGGATCAGTGGTAGGGGAAGGTGAATGAGCAGGATCACGGAGGAGATGAAAGGCTTTAACCTCCCCCACCACTCTAGTGAGCCTGACCAATTAAGATTGCTATTTGCTTGCTGCTGATAGTACAGGAAACTTTCTACCTCAACCTGTCAACCAAGTCCTGATATTCACTGCCTCCTTAGCTCCAAGCGCAAATGCTGAAACAAATTCTTCTCCATAATAATCATTTATTTTAGTCATCATGTCCAGCAATATACCCTTCTTTGTTATTGTCTCACTTGCTAGCTCTTATCTCTATGAGAAGTTGTGTGCATATGAGATGTAAGAGGAATAAAGTCCTGTTCTGAAATAAACACATTTCATTTGAAGGAGGCACATTTTAAGATTGATGCCAAGAGTATGAGCAGGCCATAATATTGTGCAGCAGCATTGCCATCTAGTGATTCTGAAAGGCATTTCAATTTCAAACTAGTCAGAGCAAGAGACAGCACTATTTTACCTAATTTCATTCCATTTTATGCTTCATTTGTTTTAAGGCAGCTATGTTAAAATAATCTTCATTCAGATAGTAAGAGTTCAAATTAATAAGACTTTAGCTAGTTGCTAGAACTGTACATAGTTACAATAATGTAAAATAGACCCAGTCTTGTAGGACAGTTTCTCTTGGAGGATCCTGCATCTGTCACCCCTGTCGCTGGAACAGAATGGCCACAAGTCTCAGGAGGAATAGCCAAAGACTGCTCTTCATTTGCTATCTCTGTGTTGATAGGAGTCTGGCACTAGGGTCTTGAGTGGCCAGCCATTGGCACCTCCTCTTCCACTAGTACTCTTCCTCAAGCTGTTGCTCAACCAGTCAGATCAGGGTGCCCTCCATGCCACAATATTGGTTTGAGTTCTGTCCATGATCCCATAGCCTGAAGGTCAGCAGCTAAGAGAGGCAGCCTACCCTCTAAGCCCTTCCTTCTTCAGGTGGCCAGCCCAACATGAACACAGGCCCTCTCTCCCCTTGCCTCACTTCAGCAGCAGGCACCTGGAGCAGGGCTTTAGATGATTAATGTAATATATGGGTAGGTTCATGTCAGGAGATGCAATCCAGCAGGTATTTTAGTCCCACATTGTTTAAAACTTCATAGACAAGTTGAATTGGGCTTGGAAGCATACAAACAGCCAGTGCAAGTAGGTTAAGATTTGTGTTATAAATTCAGACCATCTAGTCCCAATTATCCATTTGGCTGCACAAGCTCCAGAAAGTTTTGAAAGCCTGCCCAATGTAAAGCACACTGCAGTAATCTAGTTTAGTTGTTAACCACTGCAAGACCCCATATTAGGCTTAGGGCTAGGGCTGAACAACTTTCTTTATTTTCAACCCAAGTAGAAACTAAATCATTGCAACACAGTAACTTCTCTTAACTCAGACAGTCACTCCAGAAAAATACCATGATTGATGGCATTGAAAGCTGTAATGAGATCGAACCCCTACATTCGGGATTAGGGGCCAGTAGCTGTCCTCTCGTTGTGCTGGGTGCAGTCAGCCACTATTGCCAGCAACAGAAAGAGGAACCAGCCTTTATTATTGGCTATTTATCACATCATTATCACCATCATCTTTATGTTTTTATGACTCTATTGATTTAGTACAATTGTGTCTAATTCTAGAACAACATTTACCCTTTGCCTACTTTGAGAAAGATAAAATTAAGAAAGAACGGGACCAGTTTGCTTAATGAATCCATTGTATGGTATCATGAAATTGGGTCTTCCTTGTTGATAGTGGACAAGAAATGTAAGAAAATAATAGTTGAAACAGTTGGTAGAGAGAGTTAGGTTTGTTACCAATTCATATTTTGAAACTGTTTATATTCAAAGCATGCTGTCCATCATAGCTAGAAAACATATGGACTAGCTTTGTATTTTTTTATGAAAGCAGAATTACTGTACAAACCTTATTTAAATTGATAGACCACTTTTCTTCATCTACTAGGGAAACCAAGTGTGTATACTTCTTAAAAAATCGAATATAAAAACCAAAATTAGAAATTAGAAAAATAGAAATTAAAAGGCAGAAAAAGCAACAGCTCCTCAACCAGCAAACTAAATAAAATAATTGCTTTTAAAACATCAAATCAAATTTTAAATTTAAAATAGAACCCAGCAAATAAAATTCTCACTCATTCCCATGGAGCTAACATAGTACAATGCCTCAAGAACTGGTACAATATTGAGATGAACCTATCAGAATTCAGACTGCTGAATTTTATAGCATGGATTGAATGGAAGTTTCTGAATTTTTTCAACAGCAGCTCAGTGTATTACAGTAATGCAACCTATATATTTATATATAAAGAAAAGACAGTGCACAGCTGGTATAGGTGGAGACTGAGGTTGTTATGATAAAGGTAAAGGTAAAGGTTTCCCCTTGACATTACATCCAGTCATGCCTGAATCTAGGGGGCGGTGCTCATCTCCGTTTCCTAGCCGAGGGAGCCAGCGTTTGTCCGCAGACAGTCTCCGTGGTCATGTGGCCGGCATGACTAAACACCGAGGTGCACGGAACGCTGTTACCTGCCCACCAAAGTGGTACCTTTTTATCTACTTGCACTTGCATGCTTTCGAACTGCAAGGTTGGCAGGAGCTGGGACGGCGCATGGGCGCTCACCCCGTGTGCAGATTTGAACCGGCGACCTTTCGATCAACCAGCACAGCAGCACAGCGGTTTAAAGCACTGCGCCACCTGCAGTCCCGTTGTTATGATAAACCCCCTCAAAAGAAACCTGCCAGTCGATTTGTGTATCTTTCTTATCTGTTACAAGGGTTCCTTTTGGAGGGGTGGGGGTTCATTTGGATGTTTGCTCTTAGCAATAGCAGCAATGGTGATGGTCTATTTGTCCTAGTTCACGTGGTCCCATATGCTAAAGTGTAAACAACTAAAGTACGCTAAAGAATATACAAGTTAAACCACTGAACTCAAACATATGTGTAAATTTCATTATGAAGTATCTCTTTCTCTCTCTGTCTCTCAAATAAATGAAAGAGGATGTTAATGTTCACACCAGGTAAAATCCTGCATAGGACTAATTGTAAGTTCAATGTTGGATGTTACCTTTTTAGACTTTGACTGGATTTTGTTCTTTATTTCATTCTGTTTGATATAGATGTAGTATACACATTTGCTAGTTGTTTCATATGCAACTGTGGACCTCATTTTGTTTCCTCAAATAGTCCCAAATCACATATTCACCAGGGCTGGAGCCATCATCGCATAGTGATGGAATGAAATTGTCCAGTCCCTGATTAAAGCAACTGGAGCCCCTGGGCCAGGAGGCCTTGGGAGGCCCAAACTTAATAGCACCTGATCATGAGAAACAAAACCTCATTCTCATCTTTATCTGCTCAATGAAAGTAGCACATTGCTGAAATCTTAACACTGATAAAAAGATTGTTCATACATTTATAACCTTTAATAAGTTTCCAAAAGTACAGGATTAATGAAAATGTTCACACAGAACATTCCTAGGGGAATCATAGCTATGCTTATACTGTATGCAAAGTCAGAACAGTTTCTTTTGTGCTTTTTTGGATGCAAACTTATCAATTATACCATTAAAATCAGTAAGGGACAGTTACTGATTTTATATGCAGAGAATGCTTAGATCAGACAACTGATCTTGGGCCATTGTTGACCGCAGATCATTCTTTATCCTTTTTCATCTAGAAAATTACCTTTTGCCAGTACAGTTTGTAACCATTAATCACAGGAACATTCTGAAAATCATTTCCACATTTGGAAAAGCTGTCCAAAATTTCTGCAGGAATATTATTTGATACATATCTCAGTGGCTGAAGTTTTCTTCTTCAGGGTGAACTTGTTTGACATACAGGTGGAGGTGCAAGAGTTCATTAACTAGAATAAGGTTAACATCCTTTTGATACTTTTACATCAACATCTCAACTCCATTGAGAATCTGTTTGCAGGTTCACCAATGAAAAATTGCCAGCTACATTCCTATACATTGTTGCTCTTATGTCTAGGTTGGCTTCAAGACTGTCCATGACAGGGATAAATGAATTTACCCTAAACTTGTCTCTTGGAGTTCATCTAAGGCTTCAGGTACTTTCCCATTTTTGTTTTGTTTTGTTTTGTTTTTACTCTTTGCCTTCTTTTGACAGTTTTGTATGCTACATCCAGCAGGGTAAATTTTGCTTGCTGTTCAATTTAATCAAAATTAGCCTGATTGTTTGATATGACCTTCAATAAAAGGTAAAGGTTTCCCTTTGACATTAAAGTCCAGTCAAGTCTGACTCTAGGGGGCAGTGCTCATCTCTGTTTCCTAGCCGAGGGAGCCAGCGTTTGTCTCCGTGGTCATGTGGCCGGCATGTCTAAACACCGAAGTGCACAGAATGCAGTTACCTTCCCACCGAAGTGATACCTTTTTATCTACTTGCAGTTGGATGCAAGGTTGGCAGGAGCTGGGAAGGAGCAACGGGAACTCACCCTGTTGTGCAGATTCAAACCAGCGACCTTTTTATCAACCAGCCCAGCAGCACAGTAGTTTGAACCACTGAGCCACCTGCATCTTCAATATGACCTTCAATAGTGAGCTGTAAATGTGCTTAATGAAATTTGCAAACTTTGGAGTGCCTTGCTAACTTTATGAAATTGATCTAGCAAATGTGTTCAAAGGTGAGGCATGAAAATGAATTCCAATTCTTCCATTTTCTGCAGAAGATTTTCAGCCTGTCATCTAGTATCTCCCTTTCCAGTTCCATTATACTAAATATGATTGAGGGGTTCAACACTGTTAGCCTAATTTTGCTAATAGCTTCAGTAGTTTTGGCACAAACCTCCCATCTTGTGATTGATAAGAGTTTAGGAACTTTTGACTCAGGAGGCAAGAAATATTTTAGCATTGCCCATCTTTTTGTGGACGCTAACAACAAAAATAAAGCTCATTTGTTGTGCCAAAACAATTCACTACATTCAGCATGAGTCAACTGCAGCTTGTGGAACTAGATTTAGGGAATGTCCAGCACATGGAATAAACTTTGCAAATATGTTCCTTTCCTGAATCTTTTGTTGAATGCTGTTATACCTTCCAGCCATATTGGCTGCATTGTCATATGATTGTCCTCTACATTTTCTGAAATCTATTTCAAATCTACTTCAAATCTATTTCAATCTGAAATCTATTTCAAGATTACTGAAGTAGTTCAGTATCAGCTCAGCCATACTTTCAGCAGTGTTATCCTTCAGTTCAAAGAAACTCAGAAACTGTTCTATCACTAGGAGAAAGTAGTCCATTACTAAGAGAAACATATATAAAAATGACAGTAATTTGATCAACATAGGAAACATCAGAGGTTGAATCAAGTGATAAAATAAGTAAGTACTTGGAGGAGGGTTTTCTCTGCGGTGGTGCCCAATCTATGGAATGCGCTCCCCTGAGAGGTCCGCCTGGCACCGTTGTTATTTGTTTTTTGGCACAAGGTGAAGACCTTTTTAATTCAAATGTCATTTTGTTAAATTTATTTGTTTATTTGTTTATTTGTTTATTTATAATTTGACTCAAATTATATTGTTTTTATATTGTGTTTATTTATTTATTATTGTGAGCCACCCCAAGGCTTTGGTGAATGGGGTGGCATAGAAGCCTCCTAAATTAAATAAATAAAATAAAATACAATAAAATACAATAAAATAAAATAAAATAAAAAGATGTTTGTTGATGTTGCTCAGTATTGCTTCTCAAACTTTATTAACCATCAGCTGGATAGCTTCTTCACATATGGTTTTGGATAGGTATGATGGCTGACCAGAGCCTTTACCTCCATACTGATGTATTCTCCATACCTAGAGAAATGAATGGGATGTCAAGTCAAGAATGGGATGTCAAGATGAAGCATTATGCATTCCACTCGCTATGCTTTAAAGATGTGAAGGACAAGAAAACAATCCAAAAAGTTCAGGAAAAACCCTTCTCATTTTCCCGAAGGACCACCATTTCTGCTTGAAAGACAAAGTATAAAAAATTGAAGAGTGTTGAAACAGGAGCTATTCTCTTTTGCAACAGAAAGCACTCTATGGATACCTGACCATTACTCCCCCAAATTGTTGTCTAACATAACTTGTTTGTTTTGAAACAGCACAATAGCATCTTAAGGTTTTAGCAATTGCAGATTTGGCAACTCAGCCACCTGGTTGTTTTTCTCTACAAAAACCTTAATCTGACAAGTCACCCTTTTAACCATAGCTAACCATTCTAATATTTAACAATGCACCTATATAAGACCATGCACCTAAATGTGAACTCCATTTGAAGTGAACAGTCTTCTTTGTTTGTATAATTTTCTCAACTCATCTGCCTATTTTGAATGCATGACCAGAATCTGTATAACTTCTGTTTTGTTTTTTTACCAGTTCACAATATTGATTTTTATTCTCCCAGTATTTTACATACATACATACATACCTTTTAAATGTTTTTAATGCTGTTTTATGTTTTTTTTTTCTTTTAATTTCCTGTTGTTGACCTCCCAGACAGTTTTTGTTGTGAGTGGTATGGAAGTGTAATGATAATAATAACAGAATAATCATAACAATAGAAGTGAGACTTCCCCAAATCTGTTCCCCATTGAGGAACAGAGATTAGCTGTACACAGAAAGTTTTGGTTGCAAAACTGTAAGCTTCAGCTAAATGTCAGTTGTTCTGACATTGAATCCAATGTTAAAAGCTAGCTGCTTTAAACATCTTTATGCAAGGGTACTTGATATAGGAGTGCAAACTGATATAGCTGCTCTGACATCATTAAAGCATCAGTGTGCAAGACAACAACATCAATATGATGTTTGAATATGCCAATGACAATGAAAGCATTTGCCAATTCCTATGAAAATGGGATACTGGAAAGTCATTGTACACCTTCGGAAGGTTTTAACACTCTTATTTCCAGTGTTCTGCTGAATTTGTCACAAAACATTTGTTTGCTGCAACTTTTGCATTCCCTTGAGCAGTCAGGGGACTACTTCAATTGACCAGTACTGTGTTCGCCCTTGGCATCTCATGGAGTCGTACTCAAGCTCCACCATGTTTTGGTCAATGTTGAAGCTCTTGGTGCATGAGTAATGGGACATTGCACTGCTCTTGCTTAGTGTCTGCATCCTTAAATTTAGATTTTATACCAACATGCTGCTTTGAGTAAACACTTGGCATTGACTGGAAGTGCAGTTCATCACAGCAAATGGGGTTGACTATCTAAAAGTCTACATTCTCTCAGTGTTCACTAAGTGTGTTCCTTTGAATCTGGTAGAAAATGGTACAATATTATAACTACCGTATTTTTCGCTCTATAAGACGCACCTGACCATAAGACGCACCTAGTTTTTAGAGGAGGAAAACAAGAAAAAAAATATTCTGAATCAAATGGGCACATAATCACAGGCACATTCCCCATCACTTCCCCATGGGCTGCACATCTGACAGACTTACTGCACACACATATTCACTTTATAAGATGCACAGACATTTCCCCTTACTTTTGAGGGGGGGAAAAGTGAGTCTTATAGAGCAAAAAATACAGTACTACAAAGTAATACCTTCTGAAGTGACATAAGCCTGATATGAGAAGCTTAGTCAGGAACAGAGAATTTAGTCAAATACACACTAGTTCTGACAGTCAAAAGTCTTCCCTGGAATCTCCTTATGTCTGAGCTAGGAGAAACCAATGCCACTTGAGACAAACTGCTTTTGACCAAATGCAAAGAAGCACAAGCACTGTTTCAACCTAATTAGGTATGATACCCATCCTTCGTTAATTCTCAGTAGAATGTGGATTGATTTTACTCACTCTGTCTTCAGAGCTTGCTCTGACCTGTCATCAGCCAAGGTGAGCTCAGTTCAAACTGGTCTCACAGAAACCCAGGGGACTTCATTAGCATAAGGTCATGATGTAATCTCATTGCCTAACATTTAAGACTTAGAGCCAGAGTTCAGTCTGTAGGGTGAATGCCAATGTAGGTCTGACTAGGAGTAGATTCCTTGAAATGTCATGACAGAAGGTGGCACTGTAGGACTTCGATATTTTGAGACCCAAAGCTCTTTTTGCTGCACAGATTGCAGTGACAACAGTTAAAGTATTGTGGAGAAAAACCTCACAAGATTGAATTCAAATGTGCATTTGAAAAGAGACTACTGACATCCTGTGAGTTTTCATACTTTGAAATTTCACTCAGATGCAGGAGTAAAGAAGACATTCGAATTTGTAAACAGTAACTACTTAGATTGATTTGTTGTTGTCTGTGTTGTGTATGTGGCGTCTCCTTTTAACAGGGTGAAAAGACCTCACACTAAGCTAAGTCAAACACAGTGTCATGGGCCTTCTCTTTACATTGTGCACAACTGGGTGCTCATTTGGGTTTGGTTGAAAATTTGGTATTTGGTAGAAAATTGTAGTCTTTTGTGGCAAAAGGGAAGATATGTTGCAAAGGGTCTACTTGGAGTAAAATGTCCACAGGCTACTTCATTTGTGTTCTGCTTACTTTGAACCATGAAGACTTCCATTTGAATATGGTGGAAGAGGGATCAATTCAAATGACTTCAGTATTAACCTGAACAGTGTGAACAATTCAGTGTATTCATCTGAATTGAGCAGAAAGCTGACCCTTCTGGCCACCTGTGTCGGTGCATGTGGAGTCTAGCTTTCCAAACTGAAAGAAGACAATCAAGATGCCAGGCGTGAAACAGTCCATGTTCTACCACCTTACAACTGCCTGCATTCACTTCACTTTGAAACATTTGGTTGCACTGTGCAGTCGCTAACACTCAGCAGTGTACTGAAAGTTTTGTCTTACCAATTCTGTTGTCTTCGGTGAGTGCCTAAACAGGCTCTTGGTCACAGCAACAATAGTATGCTTTCCAAAGCTCTTGTAGACATGTGTGAAATCCATCATCCTTCTTTGCAGTTGCCTTTTGAAAGAGATGGGATTCAGGTCATCATGGCAATGTCCCAAAGAGTCTGCTTGGAGGAACATTTTGACATCCTTCATTTGTAACATTGGTAGAGAAGTGAATGCTTGGGAGGTCAGTGATTATGAGCAGCCTAGTTACTCACATTGAGTTCATTTTTGTGTTTGAATTTTGTTAGGCTTCTCTCGGTCAGGAAACCTGGATTTCAACTGAACATGCTCACAATGGGGCCTGCCAGTTGAACTCCTAAAGAGGCACAAAACATTGTCCATCAACATTCTCCTTAGAGAAAGCACCTGGAAACAAGTGGTTTTACCAGTCATCACACAAATGCCCTACTTTTCACAATGGCCCCTCTCTTAACAGTGTGAACTGTTTGAATTGATGGGAAAGCAGATGCTTTCGATTCTCTTATGGCCACCTGTAGCTTTGCATGTGTAATCAAACTTTCTGAAGTGAGAGAAGACAGCCAGATGCCAAGCATGAACTCAGATACAGTGCATGTTCTACCTCATTCCACTTCATTTTTCTTGAATTTGTTTGCTTGGAGTGGCAGCCTGTGATTGTTCACCTACCTCCAACTCATTGTAGCATGTCCTTTTTCTTTTTCAGATTTGGTAGAAAAATAACTGTTTCGACTGGCATCTGCGGCTTGTCTCGATAAAGATTGCAACCACCCCAGTACAGAATGCTGGTAATCAAATGCAATTGTTGTAAAGATTAATGATTTCTTTTTTCTTAAACTCTCATAGTGTTGAAAGATAGGAAGATAGATAGATTTGGGGGGCTGAATGTATAGGTTGTATTTGTATAGAATTCCCTTGGCAACTTTTTTGTGTACTTGTTTATGTTAAGAAAATATAATTTTTCAAAAAGTGGGGGAGGGGGGCAACCTTATCCTTAGAATCCTACGGAGTGCTGTGAAAAGCATTTAAGCTTCTAAAGAAGGAAGCAGAAAATTAAAGGACATACTGTGACTTGGGAGAGTCAGTTCCGCATAAGGGTGTATGAGAGAGAAGGTAACTGAAAGCTGAGTGCAGGACAGAAAGGAAGAGCCCCCACTCGAACTGAGTTCCAGGAATTTCTCTCTCAGGCTAGGATCATGGGGTGGGAAGGCTGATGCCAAGGTAAGTTTGCTTGCTTCTTTTGTTGTCTCTCCTGCTCCTCAAATTTGGTATAACAACGACCAGCATTTCCCTTCTGGATCTTTCACTGCCTCTATTTGCCTGAGGAATAATTAGCATGATACAATCTTTTGGGGGGTTGTTTTCTTTTCCAGAACAGATAAAGTGAAGGTGGTAGATTGGATGCTGTGCTGCTCCATTCCAGGGACAGTCATTAGCAAGAAGTTGCTACAATCAGCAACTTCTGATGTGTCAATCAGCAATCAGATGTGTAAGTGGTGGATATATTTCTCTAAACAGAAGTACACAGAAAGACCTTCTTGTTAAGCTGCACAATGTGGCAACTGCATGGCCACAGAACTACGTTCTGGCCCCAGTGTTGTGCTCCCTTGTTCCTACAAAGCTTGAAAGATAATGGAATACAGAGGAGAAGGGAAAAAGGCTGAGAATGGGCAAAACCCAGTTTGGTAGCTGTATCTGAGAAAAGGATATTGTCACAAGAAAAATTGCCTGAGGGATAATTAGCATAATACAGAATCTGAGATTTATGATTTATCCCAATCAACCTGTAAACCTGTTATCTCACCAAATTCCATCAAATGAGTTTTAGTCTGATCCATACCTTTGGGTGGGTTCCCAATCATTAACAATGTATCATCAGCAAATAGATTAACCTTAATTTTATTTTTAATTGTAGTACCTACCATAATATAATTTATTATACTATTTGCTAATAATTCTATAACCAAAGCAAACAATATTGGTGAAAGAGGGTATCCCTGTCTAGTGCCTCACCCTAAGGATATTCTTTCTGGTAAGCCATCATTAACTATCACTGTTGCAAAATTTTCTGAATATAATTGATTTATTACACTTTTAAATCATGAGCCAAATCCTAATGTCTCTATCAGCATCTTTATTGCTGGCCATATCCCACAATCAAAAGCTTTAAAAGTTATCTAATGATATCAGATCTTTTCTTTGATATAAATTCTATTACATTTAATATTCTTCTAGTCACGTCTGACATCCTTCTCCCTACCAGCAAGATCTATATTTATCTATAAGATTATTCAATCTTTTTGCCAGTATTGCTGTAAAACTTTTTGCATCTTGATTTATCAAAGATATCGGCCTATATGTTCCAGGAGCTGTCAAATCATTATTAGGTTTTGGTATCAAAACTATTGAAGAATCTTTCCAAGATGTTGGGATCTTTCCACCATCCAAAATGGTGTGATGACTGATAAACCCAGTTGTGTCAAGACTGTTTCAGTAAGGAGGATGTCGATGGATTGTGCTCTGTGCCAAGTGAAGCGTTGAACTAGCAGGCCCCAGTGACAGGAATGAAAGCCAAATCAAACTCACTAAAAGGGCATTGTTTTCTTCCACATTAAGATGAGTGGCATGAACTGAGGGACCTGCAAAGCTCTTACACGGAGTAGACCCATGAAGAACGTGTTTGAATGGAATGTCTGTTTGTGCCATCCATTCAATTCAACTCCCTGAAATTCAGGAAGGGACACAACAGCAAAAGCATTCTCTTTAGCACTATGTTATTCTATGTTCTTCAACGTGGATGGTGGAAAGTGCTCATCAGAGCAGTGCAGCTAACACTGACATTAAATGGAAAACGCAAGCTTTCCCCTCAGTTGAAGCGAGCACCGCTATGTTGTCTCATTGTTCAGTTCCATGGTCATACTGGGGCTTTTATGGTCATACTGGGGCTTTTATTTTATTTATCACTTTGTTTGAATTTATTTGTTTGAAGAGACTGGCAGCTTGTGATTTTGAAATTATCTCTAACTCATTTAAGTGGGTCTTCTCAAGAGTGAAATGATTGTAGCGTTCCCCTTTTCCAGACCTACAGCTGCAGTCATTTCTGTCACAGTTTCAGTAAATTGTTGGTGTGCGTCCTGTATGGGTTAGGGTTGCAGCTCATCGCTCAAGCCTTGTCTAATACCTTACAAAGGGTTAGAAAACAGCCTCTTTCTGAGTCATGTATTTTATTCATTTTTTCTGTATTTATTGAAACAGTTATCTATTGTCTCGTATTGACGAGGAGTTGACTCCTTGAAATGAATGAGTCATGACAGAAGGTGGCGCTGTAGGATAGCGGGTCTTTGCTATTTCGCCAAGCTCAGGGAACCTACGAACGAGCGCAAGCATCGAGAGCAAGCAACTCTTGGGTATGACTTCTCTCTGTACAAGAAATCCAGCTTTCAAATATACAGGCTCGCAGTAGGGTGTTCGCGTTGAACGCCTAAGGAGACGGAGAAGACAATCCGTTGACATCCTTCTTAGAAAAATCGCCAGGAAAAGAGAGAGTTCACATTGAACACCATGTGTTTTATACACCAGCTTTCTCCCTACACGTTTGGAAGATTATTATTGGGCACAATTAGAGTTGCTCTCTCTGTTGCGGTGCATAACACTTTGTTTCTAGCCCAACTGTACTTTGCCTCCTCATGCTGTGGCCAAACATATTCTTTCCAGTCCTTGTAAGGTGCACCCCATCCCTTGCCAGCAGTCCATCTTCCAGGAAGTGTAGCCCATGGTCCCAGAATCCAAATCTCTCATGTTGGCACCACCTATATAGCCAGGCATTCACTTGGAGTATTTCTCTTTCCCTGTCTATTCCTTTTCATGGATCCTTGGAAGGACTGAAGAGAACAGTATCTGGGCCCCAAAGTTATTGACTTTCTTCCCTAAGGCTTCAAAGTCTGACATGATTTTTTCAAAGCTCCACTTGGCAGTGTCATTTGTTCCCACATGTATTAGAAGGAAGGGATATGTGTCAGTGGGCTATATGAGCCTTGGCAATCTTTCAGTTATATCACTAATCTCCCTTCCAGGAAGACAAGATACCTAATGAGTCCACTGTACTTCCTGACATACATAGAAACATAGAAACATAGAAACATAGAAACAGAGCGAGTCAGAAGGGGCCTCCTGGGCCATCTAGTCTGACCTCCGGCACCAGCCGGCTCCGCTCATGACATGCCCACCATGTGCATGTCCAGCCTATCTTTGAACACCCTCACCGATGGGGCCTCAACGACCTCCCGTGGAAGCCCATTCCACGGCCTCGGGGTCCTAACCGTCAGGAAGTGCTTCCTGGCATCCAAATTGAACCTTGGCTCCCTGAGCTTTGCTCCATTGGAGCGCGTCCTGCCTTCCTCTGCAGGGGAGAACAGGCCTCTCCCCATCTCCATGTGACACCCCCTCACATACCTGTATGTTGCCAACATATCCCCTCTGAGTCTCCTCTTCTCCAGGCTGAAGAGACCCAGTTCCCTCAGTCTCGCCTCATACCCCATCCCCTGCAAACCAGCCACCATCCTTGTGGCCCTACGCTGCACTGACTCCAACCTGGCTATATCCTTTCTGTAATGAGGGGCCCAAAACTGAACACAATACTCCAGTTGAGGGCGCACCAGAGTCATGTAGAGTGGTAGTAATACCTCTCTTGATCTAGAAGCCACACTTCTGGCTATGCAACCAAGGGTGGCATTTGCCCTCTTGACCACCGCATCACACTGCTGACTCATGTTTAGCCTGCGGTCAACCAGTACCCCGAGGTCCCTTTCACAAGTGCTGCTCTCCAGCCACTTGTCCCCTAACCTGTACTTATGACAGCTATTCCTATGCCCCAAGTGCAAGACCTTGCACTTATCCACATTGAACGCCATCCTGTTGTCTCCTGCCCACTTCCATAGTCTGTCCAGATCCTTTTGGATCTGGAGTACCTGCTTCTCAGTTGTGGCCACTGCTCCAATTTTAGTGTCGTCTGCGAATTTGATCAGCAGACTGTTCACCCCTTCTTCCATGTCGTTAATGAAAAGATTAAACAGGATCGGCCCCAGGACAGAGCCCTGGGGGACCCCGCTTGTCACTGGCTGCCATCCCGACGATTCCCCGCTAATGGTTACCTTCTGCTTTCGGTCAGTCAGCCATGCCCTAATCCACCGGACAGTGCTTTGGTGTATCCCAAAACATGTGTTTCCCTGCCTTGTAACTGGGAGTTTCCACAACTAACACTCTTCCCTTCTTGTTCTTGCAAGCCTTGGTATCATTGCCACTGCTTGGTTGATCTTAGGCTTCTTCTTCAGTGTTTCATGGGATGACATGCAGTTGTTCCATTGCAGGCTACCCTCCGGTCCCAGCCTCGAGTAACTGAAAGTGGTTCAATACTTTCACTGCTTCCAGTGGTGCAGAGTGCCTTCTAGTTCTTCTGCACCTTTCACCCTTTTTCAGCAAGTTTCCTCCTCAGTTTTCCTTCCCTCTGGATTCTCCTCTTCAGTCTCAGCTCACTGCTGCCCTTCTAGCTTCTTTAGTACCCTTAGCTGTTGCAGTTCCACTGCATTG
The DNA here is from genome assembly GCA_023646645.1 of Varanus salvator macromaculatus. Lineage (NCBI taxonomy): Eukaryota > Metazoa > Chordata > Lepidosauria > Squamata > Varanidae > Varanus > Varanus salvator. The sequence goes on along the minus strand of JAIXND010000774.1, from coordinate 3,317,494 downwards.
TCTAAAGACTCTTCATCTTGTTTTCTTGAGGAAATACAGCACCTGCTCTAGTGCTCTCACCTTTTCTTCTTGACAGAGCTGCTCACTTGCATTTGTTGCACATATAGGCCATTGACCTCAGGCGAGAAAACAACCATAGCACAGATGTTGTGGGTCAACACCACTGGGGAGTCTTCCTGGTCCATTTTTGTTACTATATTTTTGATTCTAATTTGCTGGGTCTATTGTAGCAACCAGTGCTTTCTCCTGTCTTCCCTGAAGGTTACCAACACAGTCCTATCAGTACATGGGAGTATGTTATAACCAAGAAACATAGAAATAGAGCGAGTCAGAAGGGTCCTCCCAGGCCATCTAGTCTGACCTCCGGCACCAGCAAAGAAAACGGATGGAGAAACTAAGGGGGAAGGGATAAAGAAATATAAGTTAGGGACCTCCCCTTGACCTTCCCCACTGAAGGAAGGAGTAAAAATTGGCAGAAGAAACACCACTAATTTAAGCTGTGCTGATGATAGCATACTACAGGCAAAAAGCAGCAATGACTTGAAATGACTCCTGATAAAAAAATTAAGAAGGAAGTGCAAAGGCAGGACTGCAGCTGAATATTAAGAAAACAAAGATCATGTCCACAGAAAAATTATGCAACTTTACTGTCAACAATGAAGAAATTGAAATTGTGAAAGATGTTGTATAGCTGAGTCAACAATTCACAGAGAGACTGCAGCCAAGAAATTTGAAGAAGACTTAGACTTGGAAGGGCAGTAATGAAGGAACTTGTAAAGATTAGGATGTTTTACCGAAGACCAGTATGGAATGATAGATGTACAAGTGAGTCCTAGATCAAATCAAGCTAGAACTTTCCTTGGAAGTAAAAATGAGAAGGCAAGACTTACTGGAGAAGACAATCATTATAGGGAAACTCAAAGGCAGATGATGGAACGGAAGACCAAAACTACTCGTAAGATGGATTGAATCCACAGAGGAAGCTGCAGTCTTGGAAGAGCTGAATGGAGCTATCACGGACAGGACATTTGGGCATTCACTCATAGAGTCATCATTGGTAGAGGACAATTTGTTGGCATACAACAACAACAACAAATCTCTCTCATCAATTGCAGGTAAGCTGTGGACATGATACACCTTGACTTATTAACAAAGTGCAAAGTGTCCCATGACATTCTGATCAGCTAAATGGGCTAGATGGAACAGTTGTGACATGGATTCACAGTTGGCTACAAAAGTGGATTCCAAAAATGCTTTTCAATGATACCTTCTCAAACTGGGAAGAGGTAACAACCTGGGTACTGAAAGGGACCGTTGCTCTTGGTAGAATCAGTAATATCCTGGAAGGCAGAATCGAAATTCAAAGTGAACATGATAGGCTGGAATGCTGGGCTGAAGACAACAGAATGAAATTTAACAGGGACAAATGGCAATTTCTGCACCTAGGAAAAAGAAACCAAGCACAGTTAGAAGCCAAGGGATATTTGGCTCAATGGTACTACAGGTGAGAAAGTTCTAGGAATTGTTGTGGATTGCAAGCTAAATATGAGTCAACAATATGATGTGGTTGCAAAAAAGCAAATGTTATTTTGGGCAGCCTTATTAGAAGTGTAGCTTCTAAATTGTGTGGGGTATTGGTTCCCTTCTATTCAGCACTACTTAGGCCCCATCCTATATACTGAATCCAGTTCTGGGTTCCACCTTTTAAGAAAGATGCAAACTGAAAAAGTTTCAGAGACAGGCAACAAAGATGATCAGGGGACTGGAAACAAAGCCCTATGAGGAGACATAGAAAGAACTGGGCATGTTAAGCCTGGACAAGTCTAAGGGGAGATATGATAGTGCTTTTCACATTCTTGAAACACAGAGGAAGGTCAGGAATTCTTCTCAGTCATGCCAGAGTACAGGATACAGAATTGGGCTCAAGTTACAAGAAACCAGATTACATCTGGACATCAAGATGGACTTCTTGACTGTTACAGTAGTATGACAGTGGAACTGATTACCTAGGGAAGTTGTAGGTTCTCCCCCATTGGATACATTCAAGATAAAGTTGAACAGTTATCTCTCAAAGAAGCTTTAACCTGGAATCCTGCTTTGAACAGGGGGTTGGACTGGATGGCCTCTTATGTCCCTTCTAAGCCTACTATTTCATTTGTAAATTAGCATATGCAATTTTTATGCAAAAAGCATCTCCATGTTTGACAATGCAGCTCTCTTCTCTTGGCAGTCCACAAGCAGCCACCTAGTTAGCATTCAGGGGAGCATTCTAGCTGTGCTAAACCACACTGTGCCCTTACACAGGCTTGGGTAATAACACTTAAACTGAACCATAGAGTAGCATTGGAGACACATAAACCTTTCTGGGAAAGAATGTCCTTCCACTGTATGTATCGTGTGTCCTTTTGCATTGCCTTCTCTTGCAGAGAAGACTGTTTTATGGCTTCTCTTGCATATGTTCCCTAACTCTGGACATTCCCATTCCCTCATACATGTTGTCATATATACCGTATTTTTTGCTCTATAAGACTCACTTTTTCCCCACTCAAAAGTAAGGGGAAATGTCTCTGCGTCTTATAGAGCGAATATGTGTGTGCAGTAAGTCTGTCAGATGTGCAGCCCATGGGGAAGTGATGGGGAATGTGCCTGTGATTATGTGCCCGTTTGATTCAGAATATTTTTTTCTTGTTTTCCTTCGCTAAAAACTAGGTGCGTCTTATGGTCAGGCGCGTCTTATACAGCGAAAAATACGGTATTTACAAAAAAAATTCCTGTACTGTCTGTGGCTGATAGTCTGTTGTGCCACTTGTTTCTTGGTTTTATATTGTGTGCTGCCTGCAGCCTAATAAATGCTTCCATCAGTTCTTTGGATATTTCAACATTGTGACTTCTCCAGTGTGGTCTGGGGGTTAGAATGGTGGATTGGTCTAGTTCTCAGCCAGCCATTAAATTCACTGGCTGACTCACAGACCTACCTCACAGGTTTGTACTTGTGAGGATAAAATGGAGCTATGTAAGCTGCCTTGGATTGCTCACAAGAGAAAATGTACCGTATTTTTCACTCTATAAGACGCACCTGACCATAAGACGCACCTGGTTTACTAAACTATTTAATAAACTATAACAGAATGGGATGTGTTGGGATGTCTTAATCCCAGTTGCTTTACTCTCATGTGCCTCTAGCATACTGTGTGCATGACCCCCCCCATCCCCCGCAGACTGCATGTAACTGTTAGGGGATGAAAACATCTTGTATAGAATCCATCTCTGCAGTCCCTTCAATGCCACATGTATTTCCTGTAGGTCTGAATAAACTGTAAATATTCTTTTGATTGCACACCCCCAGCATACCTGCTCTCTCTGGTTTTTCTTGCCTCTATCTTAGACAGAGAAGGTGAGCAATGAGGAGAGACCTAAATTCAATCCTCCAACTTTTCTCTCTCTCTTTTTTTCATATTTAAAAATGATGCTTAAGAAACTCGGGCTGCATCTACACATCCTTTTGAGTCGAGAGAAATGCTCACTCAGTGGTCTCTTGTGTGTCATTTCTTCCTCTGGGCCAAGGGCATGAAAATCTAACATTTGCACAGTTGCAGAGATCACTATAATAACTGTGTTTCTTGTATCCTCAATTGGGAAGGGAACTTTATATCCACATTGTTTTTGTTAAGCATTTAGAATCCCAGTTAATTATCCATGAGGTATTAAAAGGCCCTACACTTGAAAGACAAAGCTGAATTGTGGGGAACTTCCCTTCCATTCCCAAAAGGTATTTCAAGCTCACTACACTTCTGCTGTTGAATCTTTTTTTTTTTTTTTCCAGAACAAAGGAGTGATGGGTGTTTACATGGGGATTAACCCTTTTTTTTTTTTTTCAGAGAGGAGGAAAATGTCCCACTTTCCACTTTTTCACACCATGCATAATTTTGAACATCTTTGCCATGCTTCCCATTACTCATCATTTTCCTAAGAGAAGCAATCCTGGTTGATGTAACAAAGTCTGATAGGGGAGCTGCTCCAATCCCTTGATTGTTTTAGTTGCCCTTCTTTGCACTTTTTCCAACAATGTCATTTTTCAGGTGTGGTGGCCAGCACTGTACACAATACTTTAAGTATGGTCATATTAAAGATTTGTATAAGAGGAATATGATCTTGGAAATTTGATTTTCAATTCCTTTCCTAATTATGGCATTCCCTCCTAACATTCGACATTTTCATCAAGCTGTCCACCAACATTCTCAGGACCCCTTTCTTGGTCTGTCAGCACTAGTTCAGATTCCATCAGCTTATACTTGAAGATGAGATTCTTTTCCCCCAGCATGCTAACTTTACACTTGCTTACACTGAACAGCATTTGCCATTCTGATGCCCTTTTTCCCAGCTGGGAGAGATCCCACTAGAATTCCTCACAATCCCTTTTAAATGTTTTATTTTAGTATCATGAGCAAACTTGGCTACTTTATTGCTCACTTCTGATTCCAGATCATTTATGAACAGGTTGAAAAGCACTGATCCTAATACAGAATCTTGTGAGAATACCATGCATTCTCAATGTTGGCTTTCAATTCTTTAATCAGTTATTGATCCATAGGACAACATGTGTGTGCGCACACAGCCCTTATTTCATCACTGCCAGGTTTTCTCAAGAGTCTGTTGATGGATTTTATCAAAAGGCTTTTGGAAGAAACCAATGTCTATTTGATTGCTCTGTCCACGTGTAGTAGTGACACTCTCAAAGAATTCTTTTAAAGCAGGGCTAGTTCTTCTATATGTTAACTGAATCTATCCTGAATAACACTTTCAACCAATTTACGCAGAACCAACAGAAAGCAAAGCAGCATATAATTTTCCAGATCCCTTTTTAAAAATTGTCCTAGAGTGCTGGTACATGGCTAGAGCGTGATCTTAGGGCCATGATGTACATATTGTATAAGAAAGTCATCAATTGATTCTGAGGAGGAAGAAGCAGAGCTGAGTAGATGAGTTGGTGATTTGTAGGTTATTTACTGAAGATACTCAGGGCAAAGAGAGAGAACCAGCCCTCTTTGGAAAAGGAGGGAGACATTTCAGAGTGGTGGGGAGGAGATGGAAGGGGTGTCCTTGGCACCAACAGGATATGACAGGCTAAACAAGTGGACCAATTCAGAAGTGTCCAGCATTCCTGCTGTCTAGCCCTCACACAGCAGGGGCCACCTTCAGGGCTGAATTCTTTCTGAAAGGAATGGAAGGAGGGGAAGCTTAAGTTTGGATCCAGCTCTTTACATCGTCAATTGCTTCTCTCACATCTCAAAGAGAACGCTGCTTCAATGTATATTGTTTCTTAACCTGTTAAACTTTAATAAAAGGATTGTGCTTCCAACACAGCAGTGGCGTGGGGGGGTGGCGGATCGG